>KB672813.1:935473-970078 GCA_000349145.1 Anopheles dirus | reverse complement strand
GATGTGTTAGTTCGCTTAAGCCCGGATGCTCCCTGGTCCTAGTAAGCGGGGCCATTTACTAGCTTTCTAGTCGGGAAACTGTCACACCGCCCTGGCGTCACGTTCGTTCGCTCCAAAACAAGATAAGCTTAATAATTGCAAATGACTTTACGTCGAGAACACCACCCCGGCCATGCGGACGTCGCCGCGAGAGTGTGAAATATGAGCTGCTCAAGACGCTTTTTACGGCTAATTTAGCACGAGTTCGGTCCCGCACCGCTTTTGCTGCTCTTTTGTTTCGCCCGCCCGTTTTCACCACGCCTACCGGCGGCCATTAGTTAGCTTCCGTGTGCCGCTCATGAATGTGTCATTGAGAGCAGTTAACGTTTTGCACGTCGTGTAAAAACACTTACCCGGTGACCGCATTCGTGCATCGTGCATCGTGCCCGATGCATCCTGAACGCGTCGAGGACGGCAAGATTTACCGTTCCAGCCGGTTGTGGTAAATCCTGGAAACGGTCGGCCAGATGAAGCTGTCAGCCGGGCTCAGCCGGGTTCAGGCCGTCTTGCTCTTGCCCCGTGTCCATTACTCTGGCTCAGCTTCCTTCCGTGCGCTGCCGAGTGCGCCTCTAAGCCTAGCAAAACGGCGGAAGCAGTAAAGTTCTGCACGCCCTGCCCTGCCCTGGTAGCCGGTGCAGTGCTCGCGCACAAATCCCTTGCCGATTCATCGCGTCCATCTTGGTTATTTTCTTGTTCGCCCGATGGCGAGAAGATAGCGCGCGCACATCGGAGAGGAGCAAGCGCAAATGTTGCAACAATCGAGACAGTAGCACACAAAGCCACGCCACCGACTGCACCGAACGGCGGCGAAATATAGTACCCAGGGGAGTGCAGCAAGTTGCAGCTGCACGAACTCGCTTTTTTTTTACTCCTCGTTGCGCTAGGGTGTTGCCACGTTTGCCGTAGCCCCCCTCGTTACTGTGGCCGGGTCGGGCGGAAATTATGCTGCACTTTTGTTCCCCAGGGAAACCGCCCAAGGAACGAACCACTCGGCACACGGTTCGCTCGGTTTTTGTTTGCTAAAAATGTTCCTGCCGGCCTGCCTTCCTGCCTGTTATTCCTTCGGGAGGATGTACCCACACACACACACACGTGCACGCGATTTTTGAGCCGCTGGGGATTCGCCGGGGGCCCGGCACGTCATGGTGTTATGAAATATTATTTCACCCGCTCCAATTATGTGTATGCGAGTGTTGGGGTTTTTTGTTGGCATTTTTTTTCGAATTCTGGAGTGGAGTGTGGAGTGAAACACATGTGAACATTTGCAATTCTATCGAAAGGACATAAGTGAGATTGCTAGCAAACTTTTTTATTGGTATAAATTAAAAAAGTTTTGATGGTTGTCTGGATAAGCGAAAATCCTTAATCAACAATAGTCGAGTCCAAATTTTAAGTGCTTTGAAGACATAATTCTGGCCACCAGTTAATTTAAAGTTCTGCTTGTGTTGTTTGAATATGGACAAACCGATTGACTGCTATAAGACTTCGTTCCAAACTTATGTTTCGTTTCATAATGTTCATAGTATTTTTGGTTTGAAAAGTCTGATTCTGATTGAACGCATTTATGAACATTATTGTGAATTTTTATTTAAATTTAGTTACAACTTAACGCCTAGAATTTACGATCATTTTGATTTAAGCGAAGATATTTTGCCTAATCCTTAATATGTTGAAAAAGAACAAGCCGTATGACTTTCCAAGTCCATTATTAGGCAGGGCTCTATAAAGCGTCGGACAAACTATACAAACACGACACTGTCACGTGTGAACTATCCAAATTTCACGAGTGTAACCATACGAACACATAAACAGCCGCCTGTTTACGGCCTGTTACGTGTTAGTGTACTATTTGTAATAGTCTTAAGCGTGCTTCAATGGGGCCTCGTGGTCCATTGAATTTTAAGTAATAAAATAACAAATAACCACCCCCTGATAGCTAACAGGATGAAACCGCAAGGCGTATACAGCTTCAGCGTGTGCATCAGACATGCCAGACAAAATCAAACTGTCTTGTTCGATGTCTTGCTTGTCAGACATGTCTGATGCTGTCTGACAGAGCACCTCCATATGATTACTTCGATTTGATCCGTGTATGTCTTGGTCGATGCTTTGGTCGATGTTCGACGACTCATAGAGCCCTGCCTTAGTTTGCAATATTCAAATATCAAAGTGTGATAGAAAGTTCGATATCTGTGTAGCCAAATACTACAAGAAACATTGCTAAAGTTCGTGTTCTTGAGGTATCAAAAAATGAATATAATAAACCATTCGATTTTGGTATGAAATCGATAACTTTTCAAAACATATTTATTATAAATCTGCAAAACAGTTTCGTTGGGAAAACAGATGGTGGACGGAAAAAGAGTTCAAGAGATTTCTTAAGAATATTTAGGCATCTCAAGATGCCATGACATCTTTGTTTTGAATGACGGGGATGAAAATGAAACAATGACAAAACTCAAATGTTGTGTCATATTTAAATACTAAGATTCTTTTCTTGTATAAGATTTCTACTCAATAAAATTGTATGAAAAAGCTCATTTATCTCATCATATTATAACGATATTTTGAACAACTTTTCTACTCCAACTAACACTGGATCAATTTCCCATAAAGGTCGTGCATGCTTTTTAGCCTCGACCTAATCACCACTCAGTCTGTTGTGCTTCTTCTGCCCCGCACAGGTCCAGCCATCTGATAACGAAAGCCCAGAAAGAGAAAATCGTTTCACCTTTTTTACAGACACTTCTATTACTTCTTCAATCCCTTTTCACACATACTCTCGCACGGGCCAACAGCTTGTAACAATTTGGTGGGAGAAGGCATGCCGCACGATGCACATACCGCGCAGCAGCTGCAAACACTTACCACCGCGTGCATTTCATGCCCGTGCTCGTTATCCACTGTTTTCACTGTTCACGCTACGAGGGGGGGGGAGGGCTCGCGGCCCCCCTCCCGGAGCATGAGTGGCCGTGTTCAGACACGCCACGGTCCGAGCCCGGGTGCACGTTGATTGAGGCTTGCGTGAATCTGTCTCTAACGACTGTTTACCTATTCTTCCTAACCAGTTCCTGTGCCCGGTGCCGCTTCCGTGCGAGAGCCAGAGCGCACCAGAAGTGACCAACCGCCCGGTGGGGGTTGGCCGAGGATGATGATTTTGTTTTTCTTCCACTTCCGGTTCGCTGCTCGGTTCGCTTCTACCCCGAGGCCCAGACGAGTGGGAAGAAATGCAAAAGCAGCGCAAAAAACACAAACACACACGCAAAAGCAACAGAACGAACAGGACTCTTCGAGGGAGAGAGCGAGAGAGAGAGAGAGGGAGAGCGAGAGAAAAGAAATCCAGCCGGGAAAGGAAATTTTGATGCCTCACCGTGGTGTTTCGTCATGTTCTCCCCCCTCCCGGTATCGGTCGTGTTTTCCGTGGCTCCGCGTCCGCCGGTAAGCAATTACTGCAATGCAGACAATTTTCCCATCGCCCAACATCACAGGACACGGCGTTCCGGGCATCCGTCTCGAGCCGGCGCGGTTTTTGTATCACCGCGTATCGCATGTTGTTTTGCTGGCATCTTTTTATTTGCCCCCTCTCTCCCTTCCTACTTCCCCTTAGGCGCCCCCTAGGATGTGGTCGTGTGACGCTCGTGTGACGTGAGCCACTTCCAACCGTTCCGTTCCGGCCGAGGGTGCCATTCGGCGGGTTTTTGCTTTTGCCACCGGCCCCGGGACAGGTGAGCAGCGTCCTGGAACGTGGACGCGCCTGGTGCGAGTGTCGCAGGGATGTATGTATGTATGTCCGTCCGGGATATGGCTGCGGTGCTGGGTTTGCCGGTACGGTGAGCTTCGCCGAAAACCTCAACGACGTCCATTGCGTACTTTTAGGCGTACGTGCGGTCGACGTGTCGTCCAAAGCCGATCCCCTGGCCACCAGTGTGTGTGTGTCGCAGGCATTGTCAAACCCGGGCCGTTCGTAAGCCGTACGCATGTATCCCCGTGATCGCTCACCGTGTGAATGACACATGAATAATGAAGTTGTCAACTTCACGTTCCTCCGCGCGAAAGTGTCCCCGGCTCGAGTGCGCCAGATCGGCAGAACGGCCGGGGCCGGGCTCGAAATTGGTTACATGACCGTGAGCGAGCGAGCGGCGGTTGATGTAAATGCCAATGCTTCAGACCGGTGTCGAACATCGTTCGCAAAAGTTGTTCACCGCTGGTGAACAAAGCATGTTTTGTTCTGTCAATTGAATACGGACGTTTTTTTGTTGTTGCTCCCAGTCGCTTCCTGTCCAATAAATGATGCTCGAATGCGGTAGCGGCCGTTAGCTTCAGTTATTTGTCAAAGTTTCAAGACTGCAAGAGATTGTCATGCTGAGATAATGTTCGAAACCAGCAAAGATTTCGTTTTTCGTCTTTACATGTTGGTATAGTGAAGTTTTTTCAACTTTGTTTGAGGTTAGTCATTGAGAGTCCATGTTTTTGTAGGAACTTTTCAGGTCTAAAACCGTAAGTATCATTATCACACCTCATTAGAAGCTAACTTCTTCAAAAGTACACCTGAGACTGCTAACCCAGCACACTTTGATCAAGAAGTAATTCCTTTTTTTATCATTTCGATATCATGCATCAATAAGTAAACCGAAATCCGAACCGCCAGCTCAAAGATCGATGGCTATTATTATAGTTGAGTGCTTTTAATCCGGTTCCTGCCGCGATAGCATAAGGCACCGTGCCAAAAACCCACCGTACGGGGCAAAAGTTTTCCAATGTACTATCCCATTACCCCTGCAGCTTCTCCACCGCGGCCATCCAAGTTAATGAGACACGGTACTGGCGGCACGAGCCGTGAGATTACGCGAAAAGCGAACGAAAGGGACGGCACCGGCACAGGAAAAGAATTGGGGACGACGACGCCCGGGATGATGGGCAACGAATAATTACCATAATTTATTAATTGCTTAATTACTTTTCATTTGGTTGATTTCTTTCCCCCGTCGCGTGGTTCCAGCTGAAGCGTGCGAGAGCGAGGAAACGAGAGAGAAAAAAAACTATCAACCATCTCAATAGCCCGCAATCGCAATCTCAATAACCACTCGCTCGCTTATCAGGCTGTAAAGATAGCAGTGTTTGTGTTGAGTGTTACTCGCTCCGTGGACCATACGATGGTTTCGATTTCGCTTCGCCGCGCGAAATGGGGCGCCCGTTTATTTCGACGTTATATGACAATCCGCTTTATTATTATCCGCTCAACGGCCCGCAGACAGCGCGCGCAAGAAAGCGCACGATTTGGCTCCTGCAATGCAGATAAGCGCACTGAAGCACAAACAATACGAGCCAAACGTGACCCGACCCTGGGCATACATTTCGGAGCCGGGCCATTATGGACACGGCACCGGTGCGCCGCTGACCGCCGGTGTCGTCGTGACGGCGAGGTGATGAATAAAATATTTGCATTTGCCAAACCGCACCGATCAGCCGATGGCGAGTGCAATGGCCAACGGTGCCGGGCCGCGTATAAGCGCGATTTATTTCGCGCCAGAATTTTAAATGCAACACTTGGCGCGTGCTTTTTATGTGATCCGGGGACAGACGTGTATTGGTTTGTTTTTGTTGCTCACTTCAATCTGGGAGATACAAAATAGGTTAAATACAAATGAAAAGCTATACTGTTCTCGTTCAAAATCGGATATTTAAAAGAGCGAAATGAAATATTCCTTAAACAATATTACCGTCAATGGGCTCTGCTAGAATCACGTGAACTCAAACCTTTTGCTGTCCCTTCTAAGTTTGGTTGACTAAGTTCTAATACATGTTATAGGATAAACCAAATATCTAGCACTTAAAAAAAAAAGATAAATCGGTGAATAAATAATTTGTTTAAATAAATCTTTCATGAAATTTCCACATAAGTTTTTCGATCGTCTTAATATCAAATATGTTCAAAACAAATCTCAAATCTCATATAATCTCACGATCATCGGTTTGTTACGAGCCCGAGCTTATTGAGTTTCCATCATTGGGCCCGAAAAGGACGAAAACGGGGCGCGCCGAACAAAACTCGACCGGAAACGTTCGCGGGGAGAATAATTTTTGTCATATCCGAACGCAGTCGTGGGATCGATAAGCAACACTCGTGTGGGAGAATCCTACCCACAAACCCAAACCTCCGCATAATATAATTCGATTGAAATTTGTAGAAATTCCCCAGCATCTGCCCTTCATGCATGGGGAGATTCGTCAAAATTTCATACCTCCCTGGGGGAATCGTCCCGGAGGATGGTTATGGACAGGCCTAAGTGAACCCTTCTCATAAGTTACTGAAAACTCCAAAATTCAATAATCCTCGGTCAAATTCAATCGCATTACGCCCTTCACTTGCTTGTCTACGAGAGCGTACCGACAAAATTTCACCCTGTCTTTTTGTTTTATTGAATATTTAAATGGTTTTACATTTTAGAAGTAACTATCAAAACGAATTCGCCGATCTGTAATTGCACGTGAACATGGTATAAATTTCTGCCGCAATCATTTATGCGCTCTCTCCGACGGAGTGATAAACTAACACAAATAAAAAATTTATGACACTGCCAAGTTTATCCTTTAAAACTTCCAAACCCTCGCCAACCCAAGCGGCCGTTAAACCGAACCACTGTTTCAAAGGGAAAACTTTTGCAACGAAAGAAAATCGATGAAAGTACAGTCGCCCGACAGTACAACAAGTATGCCGGAGCACTTCCGACTCCGCACTCATTGATTCCGCGCCACGCAGACGGAACCAACCAAAAAAAAAAGGAAAAACAAACTTCGACGTAAAAACAAACAAACCAAAGCTCGAAAGGCAAAAGAAAACTTTGTCATTCTTCTTCGTGCGCGCAAGTTTCGGTGGCTTAAGTTTTAGGTTATGTTTCGCCCAAGAACTGCCATGCCCGAAAACCGAGTGTCAACGTGCTGGAGTTGGGTGGGGGAAGGAAGGAGGAGGGCAAACTCGGAAGCATGCGGTGGTTGTTGGAAAAACTTTATCTTTATCGAGCGAATTTTCGGTTGTCTTTTGTATCTATTTTGTTGTTTTTGATCGGCGGACGGAGTAAAATAAGACTAAACATGAAATCTCCATGCTGGGTACAGGACGCCCGGTACAGGGCGGCGGGCGTAACCTACCAGAGCGGCTGCTGTTAAATTATTTCAATCGCTCAATAATAGACTACCGAATCTCGGGACAGGCACATACTCCGGGGGTCGTCTTTTTCGTGGGTGAAAATTTTTGGAACAAATTGTCCACTCAATTTACTCGATGGAAGTTGCCGTATTAACTATGCATGTCCAATGGCACCCAATAAGACCCCAAAAATGAGAAAGGGAAAGAGAGAGCGAGGGAGTGAGAGAGAGAGAAAGAGAGACAGAGAGACACCAGGCACCGGCGACCCGAAACACTCGCTGTAGAGCTATTAACTTGATTGGGCTACTATTTGGCCGCGAGGTATGGCGGGCATCATCGGGAAGGAATAAAATAAAATAAAAAGCAATTGCCCTACTCATGAACGAGGCGAGTCACGGCCGACCAACAAGCTTCGCCGCCGCGTGCTCGGTCGCTCAATTATTCATCGCGCTTGTCCCGAGAGTTGCAATTATTGTCTGCTCGGCCCCAGCCGAACGCCGGGGCTCGCCCTGCGAACGACGGAAACGACAAATAATAGATCACAAATAGCTTCTCGAAAGGCGGCTCAGGAAAGCAGGTCAGATAAAAATACGCCCCAATCTGGGCACGGTGCAGCGGTCGCGTGCAAGGATGCTGCCCGGATGCTGCTTACAAAACAGGGATAAAGCCTCTGTTGGTGGCTCTCTCCCGCTTTCACAAGGACAAAGTTGGAGTTGCAGGATAATATTGCATCCATGACCGGCGCAGCAACATCCACTAACAAGATTGCCTGCCACCATTCAGACGCCACTTGCCGGATAAATTTGATGTACTCGTGCACTTCACCCGGACCATGTCGGATCAAAAAACAAACGGGAACCGGGAGCTTGTCCATTCTGTACCTGCGATGCACAAAAGCCCTTCGTCGCGGAAGCAATTTATGGCGGAAAATAAAAAGATGGATAGACAAAGCACCGGATGATTACCACGGTAAACGGGTGTTTAATTGAATTTCGCCGAAGCGTGCTGCAAACGGAGGCAAATGGTTCGTAGCTCATTAAACCACCACGATGAAGCGCTCGCTAAGAGCAAGTTTAATTCGTTGACTTCATTTTCCATGATATTTTTGGTCCCGGTTGTTTTTTTTTATTTTGCACTCGCATGTTTTCGCAAACAACCCCTTCTTTCGCGCTACGCTTCCGGTTAACGTGCAACAATAATGGAAACAGAAACGGAACCTCGCACCGCGACCGCACAATGGGGTTTACGGGGCGTAAAGTTTGGTGCGCAACAACAGCACCAGCAACTGCATAATAGCAACATCTGAAAAATTATTCCACGCAGTATGGAAAACTCGTTACGCTTGTAGTGCTCACCGGGAATCAAGTAATAATATGCAACCTACCGTTACTCTGACCAGGGGGGCGAAACACAGCACGCACTGATTCATGATTAAAAGGTAGCATTTTGGCTGCCCAGCTAGCAATTATAACTCGCTCGTTAACGTGCAATGAGCTTGGTTTACACGAAAGCGTACAGTGTGTGAATAAATCTTACCATCAGGAGAGCTGGAATTAGGAACGTGTTGTAAGAATCGACTCTAATTGATGTAAGGTGTTTTGTTTCATGTCAAACGAGCAAAATGACCAGTGAAGCCTTATCGGAGCGTTGTTCGAGCCTAATTGGAGCCTTATCGGAGCCTTATCGGAGCCTTATCGGAATGTTATCGGGAAGCTTGTTATTTCAATCAATTTCAATGTTATTTCAGTTACTATTTGTTAGTTACAGGTTGGAAACCAAAGATCTTCGGTCGCTGAAGTTGTGGAAAGCAAGATATGACAGTTCCTCTCTGTTGATACAAAAAACCTAACTACTAAACTATACTACTATTTGGAACATTTTTTTTTATTTTTTTTTCTTCCAAGACTATGCATATCGCTTGCGTTCAGATGTCTACCTAAAACAGAGTTCTGTTAGGATTTAACTGAGCGTAATATGTCTAAAGAATAATGCTACTAAATGCACTCCATACCACACTGATTGTCATCTTCAGTCAACAGAATGTCAATATTGTTCTCCCACCTCTTGCGAAAGTCAAATAGAGAGTCAGTTTGAGCGAATTCAAGCAATAACATTGCCTCCCCCTTACGTAAAGTGACTTCAACCTCGGCAAACAGAAGACGCACAATTAAGAGTGCTTCAAAACTTCACCAAGAGTGGGAGTGAGAGTTGATAAATCTGCTGTGTACTTCCATGCAAAGAATCAATGGCTCGAGAAACTCACGCAACGTGTCGCACACAAGCTCGTGCCGGGCACGAGACCAGCTGTGAACGCATCGTTCATTGTGAGCACTCAGGATCATGTTGGTGATAGAACGAATGCGGTCTGGCTGTTTCGGAGAACCAAGAGAAGGGCCGTTTTCTTGCTTGAGAGCACATTGATAAAGAAGCTAAATGAATCAGAAGCATTTTGTGCGTTCATGAGCTATCTTAATTGTAATCATGCTCTTGCTCTAGCAGCTCGATATCCATCGCTTCCAAGCATCTGCTCTGTTTGCGTACGAGATCTAGAATCAACATTAGAATTACGCAACACTAATGGTAGACATGCGGAAACGCTGTCAGCCACACAGTCCGATCAAACAAATCTTAACCGGTGCTGGTAGTCTTTTAATGACATCGGCTGTAATCGAATGATTTCCAACCCTGCCGTTGTGTGCTGCTGACTCATGCACATGAAGCCGTGGTTCTCCAGTGGCCTGTTCCACCGACCCTGCCACTGGTTGTTAAGATCTTCCACTGGCCGTTTACACCGGGCCGATACCAAGCAGTTCCTGGGAATTCTTGTTTTCCGAATCGATCCTGCCGGCCCTTCAGGGCGTGATTTGCAGTGCTAGCGACAGCGCCAGCGGTAAGCAACGTGGAATACGCTTCCACTTCCGAGATAAGCAGAATGCGAACCACTCGATTGCGTAAGATATTTATGAAAACTTTCTTCCCGAGAGCCTGCACGCCGCCTGACCGAGCCGACCGTGGTCAGCCGTGGATCGTGATTTTCCGCGAATCCATTGCACCACGGCCCCGTCCCCCGTTTCCCGATGGGAACAATCTGCCGGTTCTGCCAGTGCCGCTGCTGCTGCTGCCCTCTGTCTCGCATCGTATTCCGGCATCGATAAATCACCCGGCAGCGGCTCCGAGGTTCATTCGGCTCCCGCTGGGCACGGCGTGGCTGCCCACAAGTCATAAATTTCACTTTATTACAAGGTCCGGCCAAAATCACCCAGTTCAATGGACGGCCGGCACACAGCACGCCCGCCATCGCGAACACCGTCTTGTGCGGGTGGTCGTGCGGACCGTTTTTCCCAGCTTGTAGCGGGGCAGATGACGGGAAGCGAACGCAAGGACGTGAGGTACATTCGTTTCATTTTTATCGTCCTTCATCAAATGTTCCATCAACCGGCCAACACCTGAGAACTTTCGCGTGGATCGGGCGGAATCACGGATGCATTGTAGCACACGGTGGCGTACTCGGGTGTGTAACACATAAAAGCTTCTTCGGTGGTTGGGGGAACAGCGTGTGTGTGACTTTTTTTTCGGAAGATCTCATATGTTCTCTGCAGGTACTAACTCCCACAGTTCTTATAACTTTCTTATATGCTGGAAATGGTTTAATAGGAATCATTTTTAATAATTGTGTAACAATCTTAATAATCTCATTTCACACGATTGAAAACTGACATGAAGCAACAGATGCAGAGATTGGTATATAAACACTTGCAATAACAAAAACACAAAAGTTTAAAGTGTTTAAACTCACTAACTTCCATATAGATAAATTTTGAAGAGCTACTGTTCGATAAACAATTAAAAACAATGTAATGTACAAACCGTTTGAGGCTTACTTTTTTATTAAAATACTTGTGATGAAGTTACTTATATTCTTTTTTAGTATTTTGAAACAACATAGTGGTGAGTATTCTAACCTACTTTTCTAATCAATATTTAGTTATATTTTGCTTGCAATCATTTCAAACATTTTTTCTACATTAGAAATCAAATTGTTAGTATTGAGAAGTGCTCATTGGAGAACATCATGTGAAGATGAGCTTGAACTTTCGCAACACCTATAGCAATAATAATACCTACAAAACAAAACTTTTCCCATCCGTGAACATGTATAAATCTATTTGCACGAAATACCACTTGCATGAAATTGTTCTTTTCAATAAGTAAAGTTTCCAAACAAGCAATTTATTTATGTAATGCATGTGGCCATAGTTTACGCGGCTAAACGACTGAGTGCACGGCCGTACACTTCACTCCCGAACGCCTCGCCGTGGCGTGAAAGTGCTAAGGCACGGCAAAAACAAAAACTTGCTGTAAGTACACATACACACACACACGGCAGCTTAAGTCAACCGCTTAGCTCCCTACCATTCCCGAGCACCTTTTATTTCGCACCTTCCTGCCCGACACGTTGCGCCCGAGAATTTTCGGAGAGTGCAGATACAATTTGATTTCAAAATTGTATCATCCCCTTTCACTGGCCTGGCGGGTGGCTTTTTGCTGCTGCTGCTGCTACTGCTGCTGTTGCTGCCAGGCTGACAATTCTGTGCCGTGTGCGCCGGGATGGGGTTTACCGGTGAGCCGAAAGCCGAAAGGCCATCCCATTCGTTCGAGCCCTTTTTTAAAGTCCTCCGGTCGGTAAGTTCTCGAACTCTCGCGCCGCTCCCATCCCACGCTCGTGGTTTGTGCCACCTCGCTCCCAGCCAGAAGCCAAACAGACAAACACGCGCACGGTCTGCCTGGCCCGGTACGAGCCGGGACTGAACGAACTGCATGAATTTTAGATGAGGGCAATTTACAGTGCCTAGTTTTTTATTCATACGGAAGCTTTTCCAAAGACCAACCCAGAACCGATCCGCTCGGACTTGGACGCCCAGAACTTTTCCCTTAAAACCCGAGACGCCGGCCTTGTGGGAAGAAGAAGCGGGGGCGCAAAAAAATCTCCTGCGCAACCGATATTGACTTGAACCGACCGGAGACCGCAGCCCGTGAGAGTGTACATGAAAAATGAACTCGACTCGACCGAAAGCTACCGCTAGCGATACGGCGGGGTCTGCTCTTTGGGAAGTCTTTACGAAACCTCGCCACCTCTCTCTCTCTCTCTCTCTCTCTCTCTCTCTCTCTCTCTCTTTCTCTCTCTCTCTTTCTCTCCCTTTTGCGCTGTGATCATCGTCGGCCCATTTTGCCGTCCCCGGGTCCCCGCTATCTCATCCCATCGCCACGGCTACTCCTTCACAGTGACTTTCACTGACTGGATCAGGCGCAGGGATCAAATGCTGGTGGCAGATTTGAACCGAAGTGCGTTTCGCACTCATTCCACATACTTATTTCTTGTTTTTTTTTCTCCACCCGGTCGTTCAGGCTGTGTCTGCGTGCTGCGCGTATCTGTACGTATCGGCCACATTCCCTTACAAATCGTTGTTCTGCTTTGCGTGTGTAGTGGCTTGCGTGATCCACCTTTACGAGGTCGTGCTCGTGCACGACCACAGCCGTAAAGGACGCACGCGTCGGGCTTAGGGCGGAGGAGCGCGCGTAAAAAGCTTCCGCGAAAACGACAATGCCCATAAAGTGGTAAAAGTTATGCACCTTTACAGTGGCTGCCCTGGCCGCTACCTGGGTGATAAGGATTACGTTTTCAAGATGGGTTCGATGTGTGTTTTTCCCTGCGCTGTATTATTCTCCGGTGCACACGTACCCGCCGTTTTGCGAGGGACAACACTCAAACTGGTTTGACCGTAAGGGTTTCGCAAACGCAAACAACTCCTTAGGCTTCGCCACATGATTGTGGAACACATGGGCAGTATTACAACCGGGTTGCTTGGATGCATTGAAACAGGGTTTTTTTACTCTCTATAGACCAATATCATACCACATTACTAGAACAATATTACTGCAATAATATATATAAAAAAACATAATATTATAGTATGTAATACCAAACTATACACAATATTACTATCACATACTTCTTATATAAAAATCTAAAGAACATTTTCTTTCATTGATTGTAGAGCTGTTCCAAGCAAACCATTTTAATTTACATCAATCATTAAAACACTCATAATAAATTAAATTTACTTTCTCCACTGCTCCTTTTCCCCAATTTCACCTTATCTTCATGTTAATCATCTCATCCTTGGAAAGCATTTTTGTGCTGTGTTATTCCACTCCTTCTACTGCTTCAAAACGTTTCAAGAAAATAGCTTTCATTGTAATTCGATTAGGGTGCTTGATACAGTTTGCATACTTGTGATTGTATTTATTATCGTGTCTCTCTCTCTCTCTCGCTCTCTTGTGCTCTCATTTCGAGCGGCTACACCGAAACGCTTGCAAGCAACCCTCGGTGCAAACAGCATGCAGCCCGTGCAGTCAGCTAGAACTTCAGATGCAGGCTCATCTGCAACGGCACTGCAGTGAACGCTTTTAGCAGCGCAAACAAAACATAAGCAAACCACAACACGGTAACCAAAAGCAGACGCTGCAAAGATAATCAAAATATTACAGCTTCGAGCGTTTTAACCAGAACCCCGTTCGCAGTGAATGGGGTCGCGCCATGGAAAACACTGTAATAAGAGTTTCCTTCTATCCTTTTTTGCTGCTTAATCACCATTTTGTGTCCTTATTATGCATACGAGATGCTCTAGATTCGTTGTCGTTTGTACTGTACTCAGCTGCTTAAACATGCGAATGTTGGTTAGTTTTGGTTTGGTTTCGCTCATGTTATGTTGACCTTGAAGGTATGAAATTAAATTCTATGACAAATCCGTTCAAGAATATTGAAATATTTACACGATAAGCAGTACAACACAAACGAATGGTAAATAAAACTATATATAAGAATATTTATGAGAATATACATGTCTATTTGTTGAAAAGTCTTTACAAACTTTATGAAAAAACACATACTCTTCATCGAAAAGGGGCAGATATACACTTAAACGCAAATTAATTACCGATACAATAACTTCTGCTCTGACACAACAACGTCCTTTAGTAAATCAATCACGTGCTAATCCATCAGTCGCCTTCTTCAGCGACTTCTCGGAAGGATAGCGAGAATTAAGCGCCTACCAAGGTGGAAATGGATCTCAGAATACATGCTCAACGTGCTTTCCCTAAGCAACGACAACCAACCCTTACTGACATTTTACTTTTCGGATTGCGAAGTTTTTAGCTGCTACTGACTGGAAGGTTTATTCTCCGCCCCGGCGTGCCCAACAAGAGCAACAGCCATGCGTTCACCTTCACTGCACGCCCGGGAAGGCCCTTTAGCACCCGGCCGCTTCCAAAGCGTAATGTTGGTAGTTATGTTGTTCCTTCTGACTGATTGATTTTGATTGATTGGATATAAATTTCGAAGCAAACTCGTTATTGGCAGTATGCGAGGAAGCAACTTTCGTCTCCGCACCGAGCCGTTCCGGTCAGACACGAAAGGCGAATGGAGCGAACGGCCTAGCCCCACGTCTCCATCCGCCGGCAGCGGAGAATTTATTAGGAGGAAATTAGATAAAAGCTTATTTTTCGACAATTTTCAACTACCGATTGCCGATGCTGCCGGGGCTGGCTGGAAGCGACTCAACAGTAGCCACCAGCCACCAGGAGCAAAAGCAACGCCAGTGCCACCATCCTAATAATCAGTTTCCACTCCGGGCAGGACGTGATGAAAAACTTTTATTTTCCATCGATCATCGTTCCAAAGTGACGTTACGCTGCAAAAGCACCGTTTCGCCTTCAGCCGATTTGTTCGACGTTCCCTTTCGTCATGCGTGACTTTCGGAGATGATTATTGAATTCTCCGATTTTGTCCCACCCCTCTCTCTCTCTATCTCCCTCTTTCTCTCCCTGTGCCTGAAACTTTTCCCGTCGACAGACCTGGAGGAGCATGTGACAGACGAAGATGTCGGGATCGTTTGGAAGTTAAATTGAAAAAGTTGCTACGGGCAATCCAAGTTCATCGAATGTGATGGGCGGATGGCCTTGATCGATGCTCCTAAGATTGGCAGAGTCGACCAGTAGCCGGTTCAATTCGTTTCGCCTTGCAGGTGTGGGATGTGCTCCGTCTGACATATTCCCTCGCTCGTTCATACACTTCAGCACACATCAGCTCTAGTGAAAGTGTACTCGTACAAGAGCGTGCTTCAAATACGATGCGTTCGACATTTCAATGCTAGCTTGGGGGTTATGTTTGGGGCAGGATCATGCTAGAATAGAGTGATTGATAAGCACTACTGTTTAATTAAACAGACGCACATCGAGAGGTTTTACTTCTTTACTAGACATCATTTGACGTTTATGATATTAAAGTAAAGAGTGTTATGATACGTCTACTAAATAAAAGTATTCTCACAGAGCGGTTGAAATTGTTATAAATACCTGGTAGTAATCACGTTATGAGATTTTAAGTATTGTTAATGTCGTTTCAAATTGCGAACAGGACAAGACAGTAAAGAGTTTCCCAACAGCTTTCCATTTTAATCAATAGATACTTGCCAAAAACAGCATGTGTTACTAGCCATTCCATATAAAGTAATATTGAAGAAGGTACTCCCGCTACGAGCACAACACCGGCCCGACACGAAAATATGTTTTCCCGCTTTGGAACAACGACCAGCAACTATCGGTCGTCGCTTCGGTGTGACCTCGTGAAACACCAACCACCACCTTCGATCGCCACCTGCTGTGCCATTGCAAAACAACAACGCCTGCTATCACACGTGTCCGTGCAATCAGGCAACACCGTCGTCGTACTGTACCGGGCGCATGAAGTACCGGGCGTCTCCATGCCATCCGGCAGCGCCTGCTCGGCTCAACCACCGGGCGCCTCCATCGATGCAGAAAATGTGCGAAAGAGAGAATTTATTCAAATTTTAGCTCTATTTACGGACCGTACTGCAGCCACCTGGTGTGAAGTGAGCCGTTGGGACACACCGCCACGGATGCGATGTCACCGCAATGACGGGGTGGGGGCAGTGCACCATCAAAACGTGTTATTGGTTTCAATATTTTGCGCTCAACGGTGCCACAGCTTCTGGTCGAACATGGTCGAACGATTTGCTAATTTGTTTTCCTCGTACTACAAACATCGGCTCCATGCGCTGGGTATTATCACTCTCTAAGGGCTTTATTTTTAGCGTGCACAACAACCCAGTTCACCTGTCTGTTGATGAAAATCTTTCGAGCTGTTTTTCACGGAATGAATATTTTGCGAACAATATTCATCATACGCATGCACAGTAAGAATAAATGGAAGAGTGTTTTTAATCAAATAAATTCAGTGTTAGACAGATGGTTCAGCAAACACGATGGGTAATACATAAAACAGACAGGTTGATATGGTATGTAATGATATACTGAGAAACAATTTATAAGTTGACACAATTCTAACGACAAAGGCATGTGGTTAAATTCCATGCAAGCAACGATGAACCACGTTGCTGATAGTTATACATTTTAAAGGATTAATCATATATTTGTATTGCTGAAATACATCAGTATTACCATATTTTATCTACAGCACTTTACCAATACAATGTAAGCCTTGTACACTGCTTTATGAGAATGGAATTCATAACAATACTGTAACAATTGTCCTCCCAAATGGTTCATTATGATTCCAAATGTCCTCACCGTACCAGAGCCGTTCAATGCTTATAGTCATTCAACATTCAATGCCAATAGTTTACCATTGCAAAACCCCCAATCGATGCCCACAATCACAATCACATCACTCTACACCACAATCAATCTGCTCTCATTAGCGTTTTTATCGGTTCCGGTACGGCACGCTGACAAAACGAGCCTTCACCTCATCTTCCCTGCTCCGTATGATGCAAATAGCCGTTCCAATTGATTTGTTTCGTCTCACCCAAATCGACAATGTAAAAGCAAACCGTGAATCGAGTCCCTTGTCCGATTGTTGGTGTGTTTGTGTGTGTATGTCTGTCTGTATGTTTGAGAGCGAGCGGGTATTGGGTGAAAACGTGCCATAATGGTAAATGGGTGCTACACGTGCCCAATGCGCTCGCCAAAGCTCCGGCACCGGGTGAAAAAAACCAACACACGGCACGGAACGAGCGCAGATGTTCGGATGGGCACTCCCTCGGGGCGACAGGGCCACCGGGACAGGTTGGTTGGTCGGGCGGGCTAAACAAATAGTGGGCCAAAGTGGTGGGCCGGTTTCCGGCCGCACCGTCGCCGACACGGCACAAATCACCGCTCATCAATCACGGTGTGGTCGGAAAAATTCGGCAAAAATCCGTCCCTCGCTGTGCCGTGCATGATTTACCACCGTTTGACCGAGGATTGGATTTCGAGGGGGGGGGGCCGGTTCCACTAAAGCGTTAAGATTCGCTGGCCACCCTCCGGTGAACCTCGAACCTCCCGCCGTCAGACTTGACTGAGCTCGCCTCACGCCTTCACCATTTGTTTGTTTTCACGAGCAGTGTTTACAGTGATCCACCTGCATATGGCAATACTGAAGGGAATTTTAGATTTATATATCTTCAAGAAATGTTTCACTTCGCAAATAAGATAATGGTTTACATTAGGCTTAGTAATACATGAAAATATGCAATAAATTCATCAATGTTCAACCAAAATAAATACTTTCTACTACAATTACAGGCAACCACCAAAACGTGTCAGGCACTGTATTTTCCGCGAGTTTTGTTTTTCCTTCCTTCCTTTTTTTCCGATCCCAGACCTGCCGGTGTGTCTTTTCGCTTCCGTGCGCGTCGCCCGTTTGTTCGCTCCGCACCGCTTGAAGGATGATTTAATAACCGAACGCAAACAGATTAACCAAACTACTCGAAACGGAACGGTGCCCTGATGGGGTGAGGAAACATTTACCCCCCCCCCCCCCCCCCCGTGTACGAGGGCGGATCCCAACGTGAGGCAAGCGTGCGCACACGCGGATTACGTGCGATCCGTTCTTCGGTTCGTTCCCCCAAAGCGTCCCACTGGGCGTGGGATTGATTGTGCAATGGGCGCAACCGAAATATGTTGCCCAACACCCACGGCGCCCACCGCTTTCTCGTCACAATCCATTAAGGATCGTGTTGTGTTTCGTTTGTTTATTTTCTCGGCGGCCCTTCCTCTCCTTGTGCTCCTTGTGCCCTATGGGCAGAACAGAAAAAAGATGTCACGCAGCGTGCCCACGGCGCTGCACGCAACGTCTTCCTTCCGAGGCGCAATGCGGTCGCACGCTGGAGCATGGAAGGACGAGGAAGGACACGACGTTCGAATTTGATTTCATGTGAAGCTGCATCGTCAATCGTCGCCGCTCCGTGCTCCGGCGGAACGAATTGGATATTATTGTATTGGATTATTGCAAAACCGTTTGCCGGGCCCATAAGCAATCGGCCAAATTGCACCGGCCCGGGATGGACGGAGCGAAATGGCACGTACCGGCCTACTCGGCCTGCTCGCTTCGGACGCGAACGTTATTGGCCATTGTTATTGGCCGCTCGTGCACCGCGGCCCGGCTCTCAAGCGCTTCGCTCCGGGCCGATTGTTAGCCTTTTGGCCGCCTTTCTTCCTCCCGTGCTTTATGCCGCAACGATAACGAGCGCAAGTGGTGAAGCCGGCGCCGGTGATCACGTTCGCAAACGCCCGCCACTATTTTTCCGCCACTTTAGAAGGTAATCTACTCCCCGGGCACGCCGTTCCGCATTTCGGGAGCGTAGCACACACACACATTCAAGATCGTCTTCTGCCGTGTCGAACGAAAGTGCCTCACGAAAAAAAAAACCATGTTCTCTCCCTCGTATCCTGGATGACTTAAACAATAACAGAGAAGAAAAAATCCGAGCACAACAAACTAAGCATCGGGCACGGGATCGCACGGCGCACAAAACACGGTCCCAACTCGTCGCGCCTTCCCCGGGAAGATGGCATCGTGCTTTGATGCCGGTAGAATAATAACAAGCTTGATAATTATCCGGGAAACAATCACGAAACGTAATCTAAACTCCCACATCCGGCCGGGCCAGACCGACCGGTGCAGGGAGAAGGTTTCTCCGAGGCAGGCAGGCAGGCAGGCGGTCGGGCAAGAAAAACATTTTCCTTTCCCACGCGAGACACCCGCGCAGAATACACAGAGCACGCTACACTTCCGTCTATGTACACAGACAATGTGCTCCGAGGCAAACGACCGATTTCTTCAACCGCTCGGTGTGCTGCTCTGCAAAAAGGAACTGCCGGCACCGGTTAAACAGCCACGGCCGCCAGCCCGTTCCCGTTGTTTATCAATAATTTCGACGTAATTTTATTTCGTTTCAATTACCGGCGGGTTTTTAACGATGCAAGATACCGTGGATGGGCCCGGCAAGACCGATGTCTTTCGGTGGGGGGAGAGAGGTTGTTGGTGTTTTTTTTTTGTTCTTGCAACATTGAAACCATCCGGTGCAGCACGAGCGAATAAATGGTCCTGTGGGAGGCTGCTAATAGCTGCAGCTTTAAATCGGATGATTGCGGAGGGAACGCAGGCGTAGAGAGCGGTTTGTGTTTCAATGTGTTGCAGAGTTGGAGTTTCCGATGTGCTAAGTGGTGTGTTTGTGTGGGATTGATCAAGAAGTCTGGAGTAGTTTTTTTTTAACCAGCTGTAAACGTTCTACACGTTTGTCCAACGAAACTGTATTGAATATCAACATTATTTACTGTGATTAATACCTTTTTTATCTAAGTATGCTTATTTCAAGGAAATTCATTTATCATCTAATTATCATCTAGTTATCTGGTTATCTTCGAATTTTCGATAATTATCGAATTTTCGATAATTCGACATATAATTATAATTATTATGTTAGATACATACATGATACATTATACCGATTTAAGACGTTCTTTTTCCTTTATTGCTCCTAAATCGCGGCATATTGTTTGAGCAGATGGATTGAAAGTATAAACGATCTATTTATAGCATTGCTGCACACTCTATGAGTAACTTTTTCTAATACAGATGTAGCATTTCAATCACATTCATCATCTAGTTTGTTTTTGCAGATAAAAATGTTGTTGTTTGCTAATAATTAAATGTTTTTGTCAATGAAAAAATCAACACTTATATCGTTTTATGACTTCTACAAATGAGTCATATGTCATAATGAGTCATTAGTCTAACTACAAAATGAGTCATTATACCTATTGAAATTGAACAGCAATAGCGACTTGTGGAGCAAAAACACTTTTCTTCATTTCTTCGTCTGAAACCCGTTCCTTGACTGGTTCGCAAGATGAGATTTGAGTTCACAACGTGTGGTATGTAAGCTCATACACTATAGTACCTGAGCCATTCGACACACTTTGATTTTATAATACTTTATTAAACTTTCCAATCGAATTGCTGCCCAAAAGCTGCTTACTTTTCTTTCGCAGTCGCTCTCAGAACAGCAAATAAAAGAAAGAATAGAACCTTACAATAAAAAAATGCTCTCAATATGATCTTGTAATGTATCTTAACGAGTAGATCGTTGTAAGATTTTTTTTTATTAAATTCCATTTAACTACCGTTTATTCACAAGCACTCACAAACTATTACAGACAAAAATTATATGAAAATTATATAACTCGTATACAATATAAACAAAAACCAGTAGCAAGCTGTCCCTTTGGAAAAGAAAATCCGTCCATTAACACCAATTTAATCTACCCCCAACGGACGTTAACTCCGTGACCTCATGTGGAGCGACTATTGCCGGATCATTTACCTTCAACCCTGCGCGACTGGTTCGAACACGAAGCTATTGCCACCGCGAATTGTTGCTCGCTCTATCGAGTACTGCGCGGTTGAAAACTATGCTCTATCCCATTCCGTCTCATTGTGGCAGAGTTTTTTTTCTCGCCATGATTGACTGCTGTCTCCCCATGTCGCCCGAACGTCACACGCGATAATCTAGGACACCATTTAGCTGGCGGGCTAGGGAGGCGGAGAATAACTGCCAACAAAGACTGGCCTGCTGCACTCGGCAAAGACGCCGAGCAGACGGCCCGAGGCGCCGCTTTCCAGACTCCAGCCAAACGTGCTCCAGAGTTGTGCCCGAGCGTTCGCTGTCTCTTCGCCTTGCGACTGACCGCCATTTCCCAGCGCGTTTCCCGTTCCCGGTCGTCGGCGGCACGAGATGTTAAATATAATCATTAAATATTTAAACCATTTTCCGACCCGGCACACACTTTGCCACCGGCCCCGGCCGAAGTGGGAGCGAGCGAGAGATTAAGCGAGGAAAAAGATGGCAAACGCCAGCCCCGATGGCCCTTCAAAAGCATAAGTGAACGTGCCCTACCACCATCTGTGCGGTACGTGTACGGCCAGCATAGTGGGTGGATTCGGGGGAGGGGGAGGGAGAGGTGAACCACACGCGTGACAAGGCCCGGTGCGGATGCTCATGCTTTTTAATGTTGATGATCCTTACCGTTTCCGGGCTCGTCGCTTGAGTGTGGCTCCGAGCAAGCACTACACTTCATCCTGCCCGTGGCTGTGCGCAGAGCGAACGGTGGAACCGATGGTGCCCGGTGAACGAACCCACCTTCTGCCGCATTCTTCTTCCCTCGCTTCCTGCCGAGGGCGTCGAGGATGCTTTCAGAGATTTATTACAATCACTCGTACTGCCCGGAGTTCCCGGGATGTTTCATTCCAGCTTTTTTGTGTGACGTTTTTGCTCCGAACACCGAAGACTAAACTGTTTCACTGCATCCCTGGAATACTGATAACTTACCATATGTAAATGAGCGCCAGGGCCCTTCGTCCTTGCCAGGGAAAGACGATACGGAGACCGGGTGGGCAGCGACCACGAACGCAAGCAATTCAGTGCGACAATAAATTTTTGGTACATTTCCGTACCGTTCAGCTCGATCTAGTACGCTTCTACTACCATGCTTTCGAAGAAGGAAGAAAAGAGAGTATGCCATCCGGCAATAGTACTAGAAAGTGAAAGATCGAGCGAGAGCACGAGAGAGAGAGAGAGAGAGAGAGAGAGAACAGAAAAACAAAGAGGGATCGTACTGCGATGTGATAACTATACAATTTTATGCGAAGAAACACTCGACACTGTTCCTTCTGCCAACGCTCGGCTGCCAAGGTAGATACAAGAACTTTGCAAAAGTTCACCTTTCAGCAGCTTCAGCGCTTCCCGAAGAATAGAAACATACTTACGGACAACTTGCGCGAGGGTTCAAAGTTACATGAGGCGGTGGGCGACGGTGGTTGCTTATTTTCATTCGGTTGCTTTTCTTGTCCTTTTTGTGATTTTATGCACAACTTTTTTTTTCTTCCCAGCCCGGTCCAGCTCTGCTGAGTGGACAGTTGTTGGGCAGGCTACTTGGAACGAAAAATCAACATCGGTCCAAAGACTGAACGATAGCAAAATGTGATTGCTTTTCTTGCGCCAACGTGCAGTAAGAAATGTTATGAAAAGATGATTGATTTTGGGAAGAATGTAAACATAAAACAATGTACATTGAAATGTTAGTTGACGTCAGGCTTGATTTGAACGAAGTGTCGATGGAAACCTCGCTTAGGTTTTATCGGAACTTTCAGGTTAGGAAAAAAAACACCAGTGTATTTTGAAGGATGCACTCCACGAAACATAAACACAAGAGCTTGCTTCAGAGTTTTCTTCCAAAATCAAAATGCTTTCAGACTCTACCAACACATAACAAAGTTCTGCTCATAGTAGAGATCAATGAGGAAGAGAACAGGAGCTGTACACCGATTTATTGAAAAAAAAACCTCTCGATATCGCTATCCTGAAGATCTCTCGATTTGTTTTGTTCATGCCACCTGTTTTGCTCATTTGAGATGAAATGGTTACATAGGAAGCTGTAAACCAACCATGAGAAGAAATACCTGCGTTTTATATTCCTAATGCCAAAGTATGTGAAAACATGAGAGCTGCTTTTGCAATCGTTGCGGATACATCGAATGAGTTGCTACCAAACAAACTTCAAACTGAGAAATCTCCTCTAAGTTTCCGCTATCGACCCTGGGAAACTTTCAACAAATCTTTGCTGCGAATGGTCTGTAAATCATGTTGACAACATTGTGCAATGAAAATCGTTACAAGCGTGGAAAGTTAAGTATCATTATCCTCACCCAAACATACTTATCCACAAGCGGCACACTCGGGCTTATGAAGTTATCTCGACGACAAATGCGTTCCATTACTGCCGTTCGTTGCCGATGAATGATTCAATAACACATCCACTCAACGCTTCTAAGGCTCCGGGCTCCGCTTGTCGGCGCTCAATACATTAGTATTCAACCAGGACCGGCCGTTTCTAAATTTCAATTCGATTCGAGAGGAACGAGCTGCCATCCAGCGCGCCAGCGGTGTTGGTGTACAAGGTGGCACTGCACGCTGAACAAAAACGGATATCCATTTCTTTCATCTCGTCTTCGATCGGGGCCGTTTTCGCTTTCGCAGCGCTCTCGCTCTCGGTGGCGGAATTAAATTACATAATCCCATCACCATCGACCATCGACGGTGGCACGATGATACATCCGTCAATTTGCATCTATTTTTCCCACCGGCGGAATGGAAAACGAGCAACAAAAAACCCGAACGGTCCAAGCGTTACGTGAAACGCTGACGCCGACCTCGGGTGGAGAGGTCCATTGCCATTCGATTCACTTTTCAAAACGACTCGCCAATACTGTGGCCTAATGGGAAGCGAAAGGGTGAGGCCGATGGGTAGAGGAATGTGTTTTTAAACACACTTAAGTAGCACCAGCTTAGGTAATCTCACAGAGCAATATGTTTGCACCGTGCAGAAATGCAGAAGCGGAGAAAAAATCAATGTTGGGACCATCACCTTCGCCATCGAAACGAATGGATCCCTCGGTCCCCGTAATGAAGCTTTCGTGGTATGACTCGTACAGGGAGATGTCTATTTAGTGCTGAGGTGAAAGAAAAAAGTTCCAATAATTAGCACAGTTTCCCATCGAAACGAGACGAGCAACGAGCGGCTGCAAAGACGGCATCATGAAGTCGAAGTGTTACACCATGAAAGGCGAGTTGACTTCCTGGCCACTGTTTCCTACTGCAAGAGGTGGCCATAAAAAGAACTAAGAACTGATTTGGCGACAAACACTCACTCAGACGGAACCAATTTTCTTCCTCTACCATCGGGCAAAGACACACTGCAGCAAAGTCTCGGGCGAGCAACAGAGTTTCGCTGCGAATCGTTAGTTAGTGTTCGTCCAGCAACATTGGACCAAAACAAAAAGCGAGCGAGAAAAGAGTCTTACCTCGCTCGTCTCTGCCCGAAAGTTCTTCCCGGCAAACGGATCCGAACAAAAGGAACCGGCCGGAGCCATTTTGTGGTTCTTCATGCCCAACTGGCCAATAATTTTGCGACGCAACAACCGCACGGCTCGGTTGGCTCTTTCCGGGGGGGCGGCAGTACGGGCTTTAGATACATATAATTGCACAAAGGATGGATCTTCACCGCACAAAAAGGAAAAGAAAAGAAACACCACAACACTCGAGAGCGGTGGATGCGAGCGGGGAGTCATTTTCACCGGCAACAAGATACGAATATGCCCGACCTTCCGTGCAGGTCGATGTCGGGCAGCGCAGCGCAAATTACGCTCCAAGGTATCGATCCTCTAATCATCAGCCCCATTCAGCCCCGAACCCGACCGGTGCCGGAGGTGAAGTTGCGAAGTTTTGCGGTGCTCAGTTGCAGAACGTTCGCCGAACTCGCCCGTCTCGCCGATGGATGAGCCTGTCTCTGGAAGGATATCGATTTTTTTTTCACCCCTCTCTCGCTCCCCAGCGAAGCGAACCATTCCAAAAATAACCTACAGCAACACGAACCCAGTCCGCTGTCGCATGCACGCTGTGCGGCACGGCATCCCTGGCATCTCCGGACTCCGTGGAGCGGAGCACTGGATGCAACACGGCTGCAAGGCTTGCTTGGGTGGCGGAGGCGGCGACTTAGCTAAGCCCGAGCCATGGCTTAGAATACAGAATGTTTCAATCGCTTTCGGTAAACCAGCCAGCTTCCAGCCAGCCCGCAGTCGCGCTGCATCTTACGCCTGCACAGGCCAGCGTTCCGGACCCGGGGCGAAAGCCTCCAAGGAAATGGAAACACCGTCGACCTGTCGGCCAACGAGGGATAAGCTTCCCTGCACGTGTATGTGCAGCACCGATACGGCACGCTGCTGCATACGCCAACAGTGGTGGTCGTGCCTGCCCGACGTTTGCTAACAGGTGCGCATTTTAGTGTATGTTTTATTTGAACGCTTGATTGTATGTTAATGCTTGCAACCTTTTGGAGGATGTTTACTTACATTTTTATCATATCAATATCATATAAGTAGTTTGTTTATATCTTATTTAGTACATTGTTTCGATATTCGCTAACAAATACTCTTCAAAAGCTTACAAAAAAGAACTACCAGATAGGTCAATAGGGGTTTCAAGCAAAACTAACACTAACCTCGTCAAATATATTTAGTTCAGGCATAGTTTCGAAGGTCGAATGTTTGAATAATGTTCACTTTATTAAATACGATAATAACTAATAAGTGATTTCAGTTCGTAATCTTAAAAGTGTATTTTTCATGTTTTTTACATGATGTTAATTCGAATATTGCAAGCGTTTCAAACAGCTCTTCTAGATTGTTAGTGTTGGTCGTATTTGTACTGCACGGAAAATAATGACATCCTTTTTCATTCTATCATTATTATTACGTGTTATTCTTTGTTATTGGGTTTTGTTTTTTGTTATTATGTTATTGTGATCGGAAACAGTCTAATATATGAACTATGAGGAAATGAGAATATTCCCTTTATTGATCTCTTTCGTAATATGAAAAATCCTATTTCTTTTCCATATTATCGCCTTTTCAGAATGAGCTATTGAAGGAACAAATAAATTCAAAATTGATTTAAAAAAAAATGACGTCCTACACACCCACACTCACGGCACCTACTGTCCCATGCTCCGGCTGCATCTGCTCCGTCCGCTCCGGCCGGCTGCAACGTCCCGTGCGAGCTTTACGATGTCGCAAAATCAACCGACATGACAGTAATCCAATCAGGCGGGAATTACGGTACAATTTCTTTCGGTAAAATTACTTTTCAATTTGTAGACGCAGGGCGCAGCCAACGCAGCGCCGAGCCAAAACCTCAAAGCGTGCGGGATGTGCTTAGGATTTGTAATCGAAACCGCTTGATGCCGTGGCTTATCGTAAAATGAATTTACTGTGCTTTCTCCCCTCATTTGGCTGGCGACGTGAACGCACACAAACCGACTGGATCAATGTGGGCACCTGTCGAGAGAAGCGGTTCTTTTTAAAACGATGTTTTCACTCGAAAACAATCCCACCGTGCTTGGATTGTCCGCACGAAGTCTGCCGTGGGCAAAATATTTTCACCGCAAGGATTTATGTTTCTTTTTGCGATGATTACAAGCTATTTTCTCGCCTTTCCTTCGGCTTGCGCGCTTGGGTGCAGGATAGCAAACCCCCCCCCCCCCCCAGAGTGCATTCCCCACTTTAAACGTTCTCCGCAACTCGCACTCAACCGAGAAATGCTCATTAAATTATCCATAAATGCTGCGCTCGAAAACGGATTAAGCTCGCAATCCGCCTCGTAATCAAATTGCGAACGATCGTCCGAGCGATTGCAGCGGCTGACCGTGCACCGGCGCTGGCGTTCAATTGCGACTGCAAGCCCGTAGATGCAGCGCAACAAAAAAAACCCACTTATACACTCGCTCTCTCTCTCTCTCACGCACACTCGAAAGGACACTAAAAACTAGAGCACCGTGCTAGCATAATGCCATCTTAATCGAGTTATAATCATACGGGTTATAAAACCGGAACCATTACACCGGAACGCGGTTGATGGCTTCCGCTGCGTCCTATTGGCGCCTCCCGTCGTCTCGTGCTAGCTTACCTACCACTCACACACACACACGCGCGCGCGCGCAAGCTCGAACGAGAGCGTTCGGTTTTATGGTTAGTTATGGGTCGAAACCCATAAAGTGCTATTAACGGGGTGGCGATGAGGGTTTGGCCGGTTCGCTGGAATCGCACGCTGTAATAATTCTTCCATCGACGGTCGTCCCTTCGACTACCAGCCTTTTCTCTCGCATTGCGGCCGAGCGGATGTCAAACAAACGAACGCGCAGCTGAAGCACGATGCACTCTCCGCAGCACGGAGGTTCGGAGCAGTTTCTTTGAAGGTCAGCACGAGTGCCACTGTGGCAAAAAAAACTATTCCATAATAGACACTTGCCCTTCGCTGCGCGGCGTTTGGGGAAAAAAGGCTCACCGCCGGTGGAAAAGATCTAAGGAAATCGTGCTGTAAAATTGCATTTGCAGGGAAACGCTATCGGTTTCTTGGAATGCGAGTGTGGAGTTGAGTACAAGAAGAATAAAATGCGAAAGACGTCGAGCGTTAAGTAAATACACTTCAGTATGGTGTGCTATGATGTCATTAAAGTTTAGATGAGCCTAAACTTATAAGTAGTCAGTACAGGTATTGGGCTTTAATGACCCGTTGAGGCAATTGCTATACGTAGAAAATTGTTAGCTTAGTTATATAAATATTCATTAGCTGTGTAGTTTGAAACGCACTTGTGTACTCAAAATAATTAACTTACAAATGTTGTTCAACATCGAGTTTAAAGATATAAGAGACCGTGGAAAAGTTCATGGGAGAAAAAGAATCATCAAATCTAGCTCAATTCCCATGAAATCTCATCCACAAATATCGAAAATCATCTAATGCCAAGATACATAAATATAATTTTAAAATGTTGATATTTCTGAACAAAATTCCTTTTCTTCCTAGCAAGTTGATCACAGAATTTTATAGCAGGTATTTAAATAACATAATTAACAGCAAAAAAACTGCATATAAAGAAAATTATTATTAATTCCATTCCACTCACTTCAGTCTAATTGTACTAGAATCCAGTAAAAGACGCAATATCAGTTACAATAACTTACTTGCTTACTCCACCAGCATACAATTAAAGGATGGTGTTGGTTGAAGTACGTTAACAGATGTCCAAATAAATGGTTAATATCACAACAGACCTACCGAATCCACTAAATCATGCCAAACTAACTAGCAATTCATCCTACACGACAAGCAAAGCCCTCCATCAAAACAGCCCTGGCCCTTTTGTGCAAATGCTTGCACAGCGCTAATGAAAATTTTTGAATGTGATGAAAGCGTCCACGATTGCACCGGAGCGCCCGCAACACGGACAAAATGACGAACCCGGCGTGCATCGCGCGTTCGCGCTCCATCCTGCCAGCCAGCCCACGGCCCGCCGGTCACGGTTTAGCATCGCCGGCGAATTTCCAACTCAATGCACCAACGGAAGAAATTAAAATTGGTAACTGCACTGCTTTGCATGCTCCTGCAGCGCCACGCTGTGCAAATGTTTACCGTGCAATGCACGCGCGTGTGTCTGTGTACACCGTATGCATTTCGTCGCATACCGTCGTGCGCACGATCGTCCTTGGACGGGCAGGCTCCCATGGGCGGCCAACGCCGATTCCTAAGACCGGGCCATCCTGCCACGTCCTCGTTCACCCGGCGGGCTTCGCGAGAACAAGAATGTCGCCCTCCCGGGTGTGTAGAAGTTTCTCCCCATCCACGCTTCCGTGGATGATCTTCCGTGGGGTAGCTCGCGTGGGTATGTGTATGCAAAGTCACGTATACATAATTAATGCCCGCGCCCGCTGCGTTGGGAGGCGGTGGAAAAGTTTCATTCGCAACTCCGAGTTGCAACCGGTGCGACGATACGCTCCACACAAAAAGCGCCGGGTTCACCTTGACGCGCGTTTTCGACAGCAGCCAGGCACGCTGGAGCGACGCGCTGAGCTGCGGCTTCGGTGGGATTTCTCTGCCGGCTCTGCGGTGTGCTTGTGTTTGCGTTTGCGAGCGACTCTCTATCACTGATCGGGTATCGATTTATTGCGCTTTATAGCGACGCCGTCGAGTTCAAGGTAAGAGTGCAATTGGGGTTAATTACCGCAGCGAGGAGTGTGGTGTGAGTGTAGTGGAGGGAAACGTTGAATTACTGATCATTCAAGCTTATTCTGTTTTTATTTGTTCGCATTTCAAAAGATCATCGTTGGTGAAAGTTATTTTAACGCCTTTTACTGTGACAGTCAGCTTAATAGTAAAGATAGATTAAGAGAAAAGCTCGGTTATGATAAAACAGGTGTATATGTTAAGATAAAAATAGATACTTTTGCTAAAAAGATGTCAACAATTAAGCCATCATCAACAAAAACAATGGATGGATCTTTCATCCCCTGTTGTTTGTATATCCTTATAAGATCGAATCGTGTTTAAGTGTGTTTTAAAGAATGTTAATATGAAAGCGTTACGGTTTGTATGGACGCCGCCTTTCATTCGTTAAGATGATCAGTAGATCATCCTTTTGAATCGTTTTAAATCAATAAAACATGTGTTCATTCTGTACAAAGCATTGGTTGCGATAAATGAGTATGTTTCTGAATATTCATATAAATTGTATTTTTTCAAGAAATAAATGAAAATTAAAAAAATATAATAATAACATAACATAAACAACTAAATTAAACTTATTTCCCGAGAAAACCACAGTTATTCCTGCACGACTAAAATATTATTCTAAAATCATGCTATTCATTCCCATGGGCCAACAACGTTCATCTGTCAAATATATCTCACACAAAAAATCTCCACCTTCCGCCGAGGGCTCAAACAACTCACGGAAGCTCAACAATCAAACCATCCGACGGCATCAACACATCAACCGGCGGCGTGCAAAACTCGTCGACGTTTGCACTTCATTTCGAATTCTATCTGAGCGCAACAGCTACACCCACCGTGCTGGAGATTTAAGCACGTTGGCGCGCGGGTACGTGTTACAACATAGGGCAGAAGAAGAAAAAAAAGGTCTCCCACGCACCCACTCAATCTCTAGAGATAGAACGATTTTACATTTCGCCATGCCGCTTACAGTTAAACACCGTTCAACCATCATCGCTCCGGTTATGAAACCGTACCGAGAGCTCGCTGGGTGCGAGCCCAGCGAGCAGCTAAACAAGCGTTTAGCGTATGAATAAATGAGCAACATTCAGCATTGAACAGGGGGGAAAAAAGAAACCTACCTTGAAATGAATGTGAAGGCAAAGGATTCTATTGAGGGCATTAGCTCGCAACACTCGACCGTTTGTTTTCTTCGAATCCCTACACCTTCCGGAGCTGTCAAATTGTGGCTTTCTAATGGGCGAGCTATAATGCAGAGCACCAAGCTCATCTCGTTCGACATTAAAATCATTCCCATGTCCCATTCCCTCCAGGCGAACGGAGAGCAAACCGCATTTAAAACAACACGAACCACAGCACGGACACTTCGATCCATCCGTCGCCGAAAAACCCCCCGAAAAGCTAACCCACTTTCGCCCCACTGCACAATGTATGGGGATTGCAGTTCTCACAATTTCTGCTAACCGGACGCTGCGGGTAGACGGACGAAAGCTAATTCATTTTCCCCGGGGGAACCCCTCGACGGATGACCACGGATCCGGTCGTCTTGTGCACGTGAAAGTGCCCGGGATTGATCATCGGGGCCGATGTAAACGAGCGTTTGGCTAGATTTCTCGCCCGACCGACATCTTGCGGCAAATGGGTCCAGACGCATCCGTCTCGCCGTTACCCACGCCGGTGAGGACCCCGGGACGGCTAACCGGGACAGCTCAAAACCGGGACATTGTGCTGCATTGCGGGTTTTAAAATTCTTCACCGAACCGAACCAGAACCGGTCCCGGGCTGGTTTTTGGGGCGCGCTCGCAGCGTGTTTATCGATGTAATATACGCCACGCCAGGATGGCCGGTGTACGTGGCCACGACACGGAGGCCGAATCTGTCGTGACTAGATTTGGATGTTTGGTTTGTGTGTGTGTGTTTTTTTATATTTCGTTGGTTGTGCTTATTCTACTTTATTTTATTTCCCCTGCACACGGTGTCACGCAAAAGCTGTCACAAAAGTCGCCCCGACGACGGGAGACCCCGGGGTGACAATCACCAACCACCACCGTAACCTTGAACAGCTGTGGTCTTGATAATGCTGCACTCGACGCTGCTCCAGCGTGTTTGTCGTGCTAATCTGTCCTCCAAAAAAAAAATGGAGAAAAAAAAACTGAAAACACATCCCCTAACTAGTTTTTTTTATATATATTCATCAACAGCCCCGCACGAGAAGTGCACGGGAATCCTGCGGTACACACACGCTTCATGCCGCCCAACGGAATCGATGAAACGATCAAACTCTCTCCTCGCCGGAATTGGGACGCGTCGGCGCACGGAGAGGGCGGGCGCTCACTTCCCCGCCGCACGAAGCGCTCCGACCGGGCACGATGCCCTCGTCGCGTTTGGCTCTGCCAGAAGCTGCCCTGTGCTTGCCAGTCGAGTGGGACGCTCAGTGAGCCAGAATTCGTTGCGCCAGGTCAGGGAAGCTCAACAACGAATCCCTCCCGCATACGCCCTCTTCCACGCCTCCTCTCGTGCGATTTATGTGTATTCCATCGGCTTGTTGTTTTTTCGCCTCTCTTCTCTTTGGCTTTCTTATTTTGGTTTGGCTTCGGTTGCCCACGCGCGCTTGATCATTTTGACGATTTATGCAAAACAAAAAAGGGGCTCCCTCCTTATGATACATGAGGATTGTAGGCGCCTCCCAACGTGCCCATGCGTGAGACGGTACCGGGCCGGTCTGGTGTGGTGAATTGATAGTTTTATTTGATACATACATGCCGACGGTGCGTTGTCTGATGGCCGCCTCCTCAAACACCCTTAAACAGCAATCGATTCCCAATCGCCCGATCAATTGCAAACATTGAGACACGGTGGTGTTAAGGCGGTCAGCAATAAGGGCATGTTGTCTAAGAAAGGCATCTTTTTACTAGTCATCTAAAGTTTAAATACAGTTTGCTAGAAATGTTTCTTTAAACTAAATTCAATTTTGAAAAATGTCAGAAATGTGCTTTAAATGTATTTCGTGGGGCCGTGGTGAAGTTTCGTGGAATAATTCACGTACAACTACAAACAAATAGAAGGGATATAACAATTTTTAGAACATTTTGCTAGTAAATGGAGGCGCCTGGTAGTTTGTAAGGAGCCTAGATAGATATGGAGGCGCCTGGTAGTTTGTTGTACTAAGTACTAAGTACTAAGACTCTGATTGCTATTTCTAAAGAAATTGTATAAAAAGGCTCAAACTCACACAAAACAAAACAAAAAGTTTGATCAAGTTCTCTTCACAGTGCGTGGTCGTCTGCATGCTGCCAGCTGCCTCCCGGCTAGCGTATCAACATCGATAAATCGCATTTTTTTATTTCATTCCTCGAACATCGAACTTTTGCAAAGATTCTATTTACCCACTGGGACTCGATGGCTTCGATGGGTCACCGCAAGGGACGTGCGAGAAAACAAGGCCGACAAACGACGGCACAAACCGTGAGATCTCCCATTAGTGATCCGGTCCTAACTCCTTTGGGTAGGGAAAGTGGGTGATAAATAATAAAGGATGATTTCGCATTCATTTCTTTGACCGATGATAGGAGTGGGATGGTTCGGAAGCGATACTTCTCATCTGGCCCGAAATCCAACATCAGCTTCCATCACGCTCCCGGCATCACGGATATTTCCTAGGAATAAAACACCGATTGGATTAATCGTAGACGTGAGCAAAAGCTTCACCTCTCGTTCGGCAGCCCGTACATCAATGGATGGTTTGTCGAAAGCTTGTTTGTCGGGGATGGTGGATGCGTGCAGCTTGCGGTTAATGAAATGTAAACAAGCGCTCGGCTGGAATCCACCGAACCGCGAACGAATCGAACCGTTGCATTGATTTTGTTAATTGATTCTGCATGACTCCGTTTGCTGATGAGCGAACCTTTTGCGGAACAAACGCGCGGCCGAGCGCGCGCCCACTCCCACCACACTTTGGAATCTTCACCGAGGGCTTTTTTACATTGGTTGCGCAAAAACTGCAACCATTCCCCGGCAGCACGTCGCTTTCGTTTACTGAATGCCGGGCAATCGGGCTGCCGAAGAGCCAAACCGTTTCCCGGACCATTAATCAATGCTTTCGCCCGCTCACCCTCGCTTTTTCTCTCTCTCGTTCTCCGCCTCGTTCTCTGTGGTTCCAACTGACTACGCACGCCTTGCGACCAACGTTCGGCCGACCGTAACCCTCGCGCGCGCGTACGTGCTGCTGGGTTTAATACACTAATTGAAAGTTTAATGATTCAACCATCCGGCAACGGACTGTTTTCTTTGCCTCGCTCTATCAGTACATTAGACACCGCGCCGGTGTGTGCCCTTGCTTTGGGGGGAAATGGCTACAAAAAAGGATGTTGTATCAAAGACCAACATTAATATTGGTAAACGTTTACAATGGGCTGGAAATACGTTTATAGACCTGGACTAAAATCGACTGCTTTGGGTAGAGAAATGGATCGTATTTATTCATGATTTCATTCTCAATTGATGATTCGGTGATAAAGGTACGTTGCTCCAATAGCAAACTTAAAACACGCGTGTATCACGTCTGACTTAAAGTATCCAAAGCAATCCAGCACATCCCCAACTATCCAGAACTACAAGGCACAGCTCACAATTTGTTTCACCAATTGTGTAGTCTATCCATGTCATCTATCTATGTCAGTCTGCGCATACCATGCCTCCACCGCCTATTTCGCTGGGTTGTGTACCGACATGGCCCACCCACCGGAGTCTGGCAGGTCAAATGTGCTGCAAAATGATAAGTCGAGCAACTTTTGTCCTTCCTGGACCAGCAACATCTTCCGCATCTTCCTCTCGATCGTAACTAAAAGGGCTTCGTCAGATTGGACCAGGTCCATTCCATTTCCCTTAAAGGCTTAGATGAATACTGGGTGAGTACTGGCTATGAATAAAGGACACTGAAACAGATCAGTAAATATCCTCGGATGTACAAAAACAACACACTATATAAAATAAACGCAATAAACTTTTGTAATTTGCTTTATTTTTCATAAATCTAGTTTAACGATCATCACACATATGATCGCATATATTCAAGATTGCATAAATTACATGGTTACACATATGAAAATGTGAAACGCAATTGTGAAGATAAAGGTGTGTGCAAAGGTGAAGTTGTGTGGATCAGGAGATCGGTAGTTTTTTTTTTCGCGGTTCAAAATCGTAAAACACCCCCGAAACGTCAAAGCCCTCACTGTAGCTATGGCTACTGGTAGTGTTAATCGTTGCGTTACTCGTTGTGTCACGGCGTAATCCCTGGATCGCTGTCCCCAGAACCGTGGGGGTGGACCAGAACCAACCATACCTGTCAATTGCATACCTATTTCTACCTTG
>KB672813.1:915675-934960 GCA_000349145.1 Anopheles dirus | reverse complement strand
GCTGCCGGTCTCTAATTTCGTGGCTCTATCTTATGGATCACCTGGTGAAGGCCCAGGAAGCTGGATTCGCCAGATCGACCTAAGCATAGCCACACAGACGAAGAAGAAGAAGAAGAAACCTAGTGATAGTGTACGTTCGTCGTTCTTGCTATATTTCAGGTATTAGCTGGCTGCAACAGCAGTTAAACAAGAAAATATTGTGCATACAACCTTCTTACGCTGTCCGGCTCTTTAAAAATCCACATCAAAATCAACACTCCTCAGGAGCGCGGACGTCAGGCGCTGCTTCCGTCACTGTTATCAAACCCCGTACGCAAGCTGTGGGTGGGAAATCTATCGCGCAATTTTCCTCGCCTGTACGGTGCATCGTGAAAACATAGCAAATCCCGTGTATTTCGTGCGTTGAGAAGCTGTTGAGAGGTAAGTAATCCGGAACCGATTTCAAGGATGGAGGTCAAACAGGAGAAGGAAAACATTTATCTCTTCGTCCCGAACATTATTGGTAAGTGCACACAATATATCGTTATGTGCGCTCTGTTTATTGACTCATCGCTTTATATACGCGATTTCTTTAATTGTCTTTGGCACTCAGGCTACGCACGGATTGTGTTGGCAATTGTTTCCTTCTACTACATGCCCACGGACTATGTGATTGCGAGCTGGTGCTACATCATCAGCGTACTGCTTGATGCACTCGATGGGCATGCGGCGCGGCATTTCAACCAGTGTAAGTACCCGAAACACCCCACCGACACGGAAGAGGTGGAAAATCGATGGCCCGGCCGTCTGCGTGGCATTGCATAACGGTCAATTCGCTTCGAGTGGTGCGAATTATCTCTATTGGGGATATCGGCACCACCATGGGGAAGCCTCTTTGATAAGACTAATACTAATCGCTCGCTCCCTCTCTCTATCGCTTCTTCAGCAACAAAGTTCGGTGCTATGCTCGACCAGCTCACTGACCGATGCGGAACGTGCGGCCTTCTCGTCACCCTAAGCTACTTCTACCCGAAGTACATGTTCTGGTTCCAGCTTTCGATGGCGATCGATGTAGCGTGCCACTGGTTCTATCTGCACACGTAAGCACCCCCGAACGAACGCGCCGGAAGGTAGCAGCGAAAATAATAATAATAATAATGGTGATGAAATTCTCTCCAACAGCACGGTCCTCCAGGGCAAGACGTCGCACAAGTTTATCGACATGTCCGGTAATCCGATTATGCGTGTCTACTACACCAACCGCACCGTTCTCGGCTTCATGTGTCTGTTCAACGAGCTGTTCTACGCCGCGCTGTATCTGCTGCACTTCACGCCCGGTCCGCTGCTGCTCGGTTTCTCCACGTTCAAGCTACTCGCCATCGTCTCCTTCCCGGTGGCGGTCGTCAAGACGGGCATCTCGGTGATTCACGGATTTGTGGCCAGCTGCAACATCGGTGTGATCGACGTCGCGGAACGTGCGGCCCAACGCGAGCGGGAAGCGAACAAAAAGCCCCAGTAAGGGGCCGGCCCGGTTGTGAACCGTAACGAACCGCGCCGGAAAACCAGAAGAACGATTGCCCCATTTCAAAAACGATCCCTCTGGTCCGGTGGATCGCTCGTTTGAGTGGAATTACTTTCTTCCGATACATTAGGCATCTAGCCGGCATCGCCCGAAATTCGTTCGGGACAAACCCTTAGCTCTCCCATAGCACGTACACACAAAATATGCCAAAGGACAAAAGGACAAGAAACAATCTTGAGTGTTTTAAAAATGTGTATTGTAAGTGTTGTAAGCTAATGTAGCTGAAATTTAACGCCCTTTCGATGATAAAAAAGGGAAATTCAAACAAGTTTGCACCTACCTGAACCTGCGTTGTAAGAATTTAAGCCTGGGTGGCGACGAAAGCAGGCAGTGCGCGTGAGAGATGAGAAAGGGAACCGATGGGAGAGTCAGTGCACATTCCAGTGTTCGCATCCGTAGATTCCGAAATAACCGATCAAAATTCACAGAGCCAACAATATTTTGCTAACAGAACCGATCTACAAACACATCTATATACACACACACACACACACTCACCCCGTGGTACAATCGTTGTTGCTTCGATCGAGAGACGGAGGAAAGCGACGTCGTCTAGTAGGCGCCTAGATATTTTGTGCTTGCCAGGTAGCTTCAATTAACCATCCTCTCCACAAAATAGTATCAACTGTATCTAGATGAAATCATCATTATCGTGTAGAGAAACGTAGTTCAAAACCACACTTGATCGATGTGAGATTTACAAAACACCCTGTGTCTATGAAAAAATAAATAACCTCTCTCCATAAAAGTTTGAAAAAAACACTTGAAATGTCAATTTTTGTTAAAACCAGGAGAAAGAAAGATGGTAGAAATAATCAAGCTGGTGCGTTTATTACTTTGCAACTGTTTGTGTAATAGTTAGTTCGCGTTCTGCGCGTGTTAAATGAGTTTTAGTTCCTGCCTGCGGTGTCGCATTTTGAGATGAGTGTGAAAATGAAAGCATAAATGATATCGTTAAAGACACATAGAGTCGCGGGACGCTTTTACGAAGCGAATACGGTCGCGCGGTAAAGCCGAATGCTAAGCACGTTCGACGTAAGAACTCGGCGCTACCTAACCCTTAAGGCTACTCATGCCGGCACGCATGATCTCGTCCACGAGCAGGATGTTGACGGCGATGATGGTGGAGGAGTTGAGGATCTGCTTCTTCACGATGTAGTTATCGAAGATGCCCAGATCGACCGGTTTCATCGGCTCGCCGGTGGACAGATCCAGCCCGATCGGTTCCTCGTTCAGCAGACCCTCCTCCTGCAGGCGCACGATCGTATCCTGCGCGTCGTAGCCACTGTTCACCGCCAGGATCTTGGGCACCACCAGCATGGCGTCGGCGTACGCCTGAATCGCCAGACGCGTCTTGCCCTTCACACCCTTCGCGTACTCGCGCAGCTTGTTGTGCACGCGCACCTCGAACGCGCCGGCTCCCGGCACCAGTTTCTTGTCCTCCACGGCGTTATTGATCGACCGGAGCCCATCGCGGATCGCGTCCTTGATCTGCGCCAGCGTGTGCTTGTTCGGGCCCTTCATCAGGATCGTCACCGACATCGGGTTCTTGCAGTTCTCCACGAACGTGTACTTGCTCTCGCCCAGCACGTGCTCGTACACCAGCCCTGCGTACCCGAGGCACGATTCGTCCATGTTGTCGAACGAGTTCATCGCAATGCCACCGCACGCCAACGCCAGCCGCTCCATGTTACGGCGCTTGGCCCGACGCAGCGCCACAATGCCCTCCTTCGCCAGCATATCCAGCGACATCGGATCGATGCCCTTCTGGTTGATGACGACGAACGTTTTGTCCGTGCCCTCGCACACCTTGCGCTTCAGCTCGATCACCTTCTTCACGCGGTCCTCGATGAACTCACGCTCGGCCAGCACGAACTTCTCGCGCTCCTCGGCCGTCTTGTAGAAGAAGCCCGAGTTCACCTCCGACTTCTCGTACTCCATCGACACGTTGCACGTCAGGATGTACGCGTTCTCGACGCGCTTCGGCATGTCCGGGTGACGGGCGCCATGGTCCATCACGATGCCCTTCACCAGCTGCGTGTCCGTGGCCGATTTGTGCTGCATCTCCATCAGCTCCACCATGTGCAGATCGACCGGCTTGCCCTCGGTGCGGATAGCCAGCACCGCATCGACGCACACGTCCGTCAGCAGGTCGGCCAGCTCCGGGTGCACCTTCGTGCGCAGCGACGTACGCGCGATGTTCAGCAGATTCTCCCGGTTCACCTCGATCGGGTGTGCAATCTGCTCCAGAATCTCCAGCGCCTGCAGCCTGGCCTGATCGAACCCGTCCGCAATGATGCGCGGGTGAAGACCGTCGGCAATGTACAGATCGGCCTGCTTCAGCAGCTCGCCAATGATCAGCACAATCGAGGTGGTTCCATCGCCGGTCACATCGTCCTGGGCCGTACTGGCACGAGCAATCAACGAAGCCGTCGGGTGCTTGATCTGCATCTCGTGCAGCAGCACATTACCATCCTTGGTAATTTTGATGTCGCCGGCACCCGACACCAGCCTAGCGTAAAAGTGAGGTTAGAGAGGGTCAGGTGAGTCATTTTATGAAATCGATACTCGAGCCAGTAAAATTAGGTAAAAGTCGTCTCAAATTTGCTGTTGTCTCGTAATGAGACCATTTTCTAACGCACTCTACGGAATTTTCATTGAAAAATCCCCAAAATGCGGTTTCTTGCGAACAGTTGTTTCGCTCGAGACGGTCGCCTACTCACATTTTCATTGTTCCCTTCGGGCCGAGGTTGGTCTTCATCACATCCTGGATGCCTTTCGCTGCGGTGATGTTGATCGCCAGTGCCTGGGCCGCACGGGCAAATTCGGCCTTCGGGTTTAGCAGACTAATAGAGGCCATTTTTCCGGCTGTGCACCACTATTTTACAATGAAATTACTGGTGATGGAAAACGCGAATCTCACTGATTTCGGTTTTCTTGTTTTCTTCTTCTTCTTATTTCCTTCAACACCATCTGACAACCGCGCTGTCACGAGGGGTAGGAATTGTATTCCATGCGGCTGTTGCGGTTCGGCAAAATATTCTATAAATTGAAATTCACAAATAAAATGTGCATCATTCATCTGAAAACTACCTTGCCCTGTTATTTACGATAGGTACAAATTTATTTCTACCAAATTGATCACAAAATGTAAGAAAATTAACCACCACACCAAAACGCGCACCGTGATCGATCAAGTATTCAACCCGCCGTTGTTTACACGCCTCTTTTTTTCTCCGGCAAATCAAACCTCGCACGCGTTTTGGGCAGCATTTGTAAATAAAGTGGTTTTGCAGCGGCTTTCCGGTTAAAAATCGTAAAAATGACTAGCAAAAAGGTAAAGGTGGAAGCGGACGACGATGAGGACCGTCGTATGGATGCGAAAAGTGGCAGCGACGAGTCGAGTGAGGAAGAAAATGATGAAGCATACGAGGGCGATGAGGTAAGTCTGGCGCTGCTACTTGCACTGACAATAGAGGGTGTTTTCTCAAGCCCATGTTTTCCGGAAGCAGGGAATCACAGTTGACTTCGAGGGCCGCAATCCGATCGATCCGGATTTGGACGGTATTAAGCAGCTGCTGGGACAGCTGTTCGTGAAGGCGCACATTGATCTCACCGAACTGGCCGGTGTTATCGTGGGTAGGTGTTCGCACGCTCCTACTTGTTGAATTTGGTGTCGGTGCTCATTCCATTACATTCCCGTTGCAGCTCAAAACTACGTCGGCAGCGTGCTGAAGCAAGCCTACAACGATGCCGACGATGACGAAGAGGACGAAGACACGGATATGGGCGACCCGTGCCAGGTGGTGTTCGGCGTAACGACAGTGATCAACCTAGCCAACAAGCAGGAACTGGCCTCGGTTCGCCAGCTGAAGAAAATGATCTTCGAGAAGGCGGACAAGTACGCGACCGAGCTGGTGTTGCAGCAGTTCCGCGAGGCACTCGAAAGCGGAACCAAAACTACGGCGCTGCTACTGAACGAACGCTTCATCAACATTCCGGCGGCAGTCTGTGTGCCGATGTGCGAGAATCTACTGTCGGAGATGGATCGTGCCCGTTCGAAGGGCATGCCGTACACGTTCGACTACTACCTGATGTTCGTCAAGTACTACCAGCAGGCGGCCGCCGGCGATAAACCCGCCGAGGTGATCTACACCAACGACGAGGAGGAATACTTCATCAAGGATGCGTGCGCCAGCTTCGACTACTCGGTGCAGAAGGAAACAACCACCGCGCTCGCCGGACACTGGCAGAAAAAGGACGAGGAGCTGCAACCATTCCGCAAGGTGCTGCTGATCGAGGCGAGCAAACTGCCCGGCATTGTGGCCACCATCAAGAATCTGGTATCGTCCGCCACTAACAAATAGCTTGGCCAGTGTCCCTAGGGTTTAATTTTATCAAATTTCATTTTCCCTTCAACGCGTGCGTGTGTCTAATCTTTGTGTACCTTCTATGTGCAAAAAAGTAACAAAATAAACGAAAGTTCCTCCTCTGTATCGAATGTTTACGTTGTGTGTGAGTGCCGGAAGCGTTTTCAAAACGAAGCGTTCGTCCAGCGATAGTGCGAAGCGTTTTTCCTCAGCTGTTTCCCCCCGCCGCGATGATGACGCATCCACGAGCTGGCTTTGTTTTGGTTATTTGACACTTGCAACAAGCGTCAGCAGAATTGCTGCTTCCGCACTTTTTGCCCGTGAGTAAACTAATATTTCGCGACCGGTAAAAAAGCCGGAAAGTTAGAGTTCAAGTGTTATCAGTGTTTATTAGATAACGGAGGTAAGCAACCGTACGCAGGGGATGGGATTAGCATTGCATAGAGCGACTGTGCAGAATTTTGCAACAAAACTTAACCTCAATGGCATCGTGACGGTGAACAATACGATATTCGCTAGCCCTTTAGTGACGGGCAAGAGCTAAATCGACAATAAACGCATTTAATCTCTATCTGGACCGTGCATTTGACTGATTATATCAGTTCCAGTTCTTGCTCTTGCATACGTTTAATTTCTCTTTGTAAAATGCGTTCTGCGTTGCGCCTTTGCGTTGCCCCTGGCCGTGCCTGCACGCACCCCAGACTGTACGTCGCGCAAGGGTTTCGCGATGGCGACGGAATGACTCAGGTTGGCAAATGAAACTGCCGAACGTGCCGGAACGACCCTTTACCATTTCCATGGAACAAGTACTGCATCGATTGAATCATCTGTTCGTGTCGAATTAATTGCATGTGAGAAGTGAATGCGTGTTCTAGCCGAGGACGATATGTCCGTCAGGTACGCGTGATCCTCATGCAACGCTCACCGGGCAAAGGTACAGAACTCCAGCGATGCAATTGAACATATGGCTCGATCTACTCCGCAGTAGCCACAAATCAAGACACAAACGACGCTATAAGTAGCAGTGTATTGTGGTGAACAATTGTTTACTTAGCGATACCAACGCGATCGCGACAGTTCGGGGCTATCAATCATCCGGCGGTTTCATACAGCCCGTCCATTATCTTTCCCGGCCACTTCCCGGGAGTTTCATTCACAGATTACAGCCCACGAGTGGCTCGGTGTGTCCCGCAATCGGGCGAGAGATTCTAGTGTGAAACGACCGCTGAACCGGGAGTGCAGTGTTCCCATCAGTGGTAGCAGCAGCAGCAGCGGCATAGGCACCGTTTGCAGAAGTTGCAGTATTCCCGAACAAAACATCCATCGTCGAACGATGGGCGTCGAAAGGTAAGATAAGCTTGTTATAAAAATAGTATTACGAAACGAGCCCACCACTTTGCGCTCGTCTGTTGCTAGGGGTCGCTTCTCCGCCCTGCAATCGTTCAACCCAACGTTCCTGACCATGCCCATTCGCGCAAATCTCGGATCGCGCCAGACGCGTCGTGCTCGGCAATTTCGGTGAACGCTAGCTACCGTTAGACCTGTAAGCCGTTAACGGTTCTGAACGTGTACCGCGAAGCTGGCCAAAAACGCACTCTCTCTCCCCGTCCGCGCGAGATGCGTACGCTTGTGCCAACCCAACATTTGGGGAAAAGTTCTAACAACCAGAACGTTGCTCCAGTGGCCACCCCGCTGCAGCTGGTAGCGGCGCAATTTTCTCCGTCTCCAGCGCCTCCCCCGTTCCCCCCAGAGGAAAACCAACCCCCAAGAGAGCGGCCGCGGCGGGTGCGGGTGCGTACAGCTGGCCGGCGACGGTCAACGACCTGCGCAGCGTTTTTGGCCGAGCGCAAATCGAGCGGATTTTTGGCCGTGGATCCTTTATGGCGATGAGTGGCGATGATTGATTGCGATTGGCGGGATAGCATGATTGATAGTTAGATAGTGCGTGGATCGTGATGGTGCGGATGAGGCTACGCGGGCGTGATATGTTCTGGCAATTAATCATGTAAATCATGTGATGCTCGGCAATGCGTACCGCGAACGGTTTGTATTTTCTTTGCCAAAAGCATGTTTGCGCTCTTTTCTTTTGCTCTTCGCTATGGTGCGTCTCGATGCGATTAGCTGTTGAAGTTATCAGTGACTAAACGTTGGTAAACATTTAATCTGAAGTCATGATGATCCTCTAAGCTGGGGTAATAAATGTCTTTATTCATGTGTTCCCCTTATCTGTAGGGGGCATTATACTGAATTCTTGCCTCTCTTTGATCCGAGCAAACTTGATCAACACTTGCGGTGAGTAGATCGTAGTGGTTCCATATGCATGCTTCACTTTGTTCTCACTATCGCCCCACTTTCTCCCCTATCGAGAGCCGAACGGGTGCCATGAATCATTCTCTTTGTGGCGGGGTTTGATTCATACATGTCGTTAACTGCGCAGCGTTTCTTTTTAATTCCCTTTTAACTCTAGTCATGCTCAAATTTCCGAAATGCTCACAAGATAATCAATTTTTGTTCGTCAAAAGCACACACACATACGCTCCGCCTGCGTTACTGTCGCGTGACGACCGAAGGCGACGAACTCGCGCCGGCAGAACACGTACCCGATGTGGTAACAAATTGCCCGTTGATGACCCACTTTCTTGCTGGGCTGCGTTTGAAGTTGGGGCAGAACTTTCCCAAAAAAATAGCAGCCATATAACGAGTGCAACAGCATCACGCGGGAAATGAGGTTAATTGCACTGTGGCGTGCAGTTGCCGTGTTCCTGTAGCCTGCCTGACCTGAAGACGCCTTAGAGGACGTTGATTCAATGTCAGATGATGCTTACTGAAGCAAATAAAGCAAGTGGTTCAAAAGAACTGAACGTGAACTGATAAAATACATCTACGGAAGCAAACGTGCGTTGCGAGTGTAAAAGTACAAATGTTATTTCAGATATTTGTGCCAAAACTTCTGCAGAGAGCGCCCCGAATGCCTATCGAGTGTTTCTGCTCCCCGCGGATTCGTTCGCGTGGCTCTTTAGCATGCGCAAATTGTCCACGCGACCCACCCGAGCAACAAAGCACAGACGGTGCTGTGACGATCTACGACTCATCGCGAGCCGGAACGCGGCCAGAGTGAAGTTAAACACATGGTACAATCGTCAAATTTACCGTTAAGCTTACTCTCAAGACATCCAGTGAGGGGGACCTCCCCATGTTCATCCCACTCCGCGTGCGCCGTTCTGAACAGCTTGGAAAGATCTTCTTCTTGGTCGAGAGCTGCTTTTTTCACCCGGCCCGCGCGTAAAGCGCGTGTAAATGTGCATTTGTCTGCTTGCTTTGGCTCCCAGTCGGAGGAACCTGGTGGAAGGAAGGGTCGCCCCGGTTTGGTGTATGAGTTTTATTATTATTTTTATTAGTGTTGCTGCGGGGCCGCAACGCCGAGACCGCGAGAGAAGCAAGCAAGCCTCCCAGCGCAATCGGGGTGGACGAACAGAAGAAGATATTCCTAACCTAGTTTCCCGTTTCTCCCGTCATTCGCTCGTTTCGGTCGGTCGTCGGTCGGGTCGCGGGAAATGGAAGACTGGTGGAGAGTTCTGGACGGACAAAACGAAACATGGGAAGGAGTCTGAGTTGGCTGAGTTCAGGGTAAAGTTGAAAAGGGACGCAAAGTGTAAGGTTTTTTTTTCATTCTTTAATAGCACGATCAGGATGATCGCACCAGCAGCAGCAGCAGCAAGAACAAGATGCGGAAACGAATCGTCGGTGGACGGTGGGTTTTGGTGGGCAGACGGCAGCTAAACGGCGAGTGAGATGGGGGCTTCTTTTTAAGCGCTCTGCCGTCACAGCTACTACGGCGGTACCCTCGGGGGAGGCTTGGGAGTGATCTTCACCGTGGTGTCGTCTTCGTTTCTTCTCGCTTAATCTGTTAAGAGAGAGAGACACCCGTGTACGCGCCCCGTACAAACGTTCAAGTGCTGTGCAGTGCACAAACATGGCGCAGGTTTCGGTTCTCGACGCACAGAGGAAAAGGTGGACCGGGTGGGTGATCGCGCGAGATGGTTGGATCTGTGTCTTGCGAACCGCGGCTCTCGCGCCAACTCTTCCGTGCGCTCCTCGCGGGACGATGGTTTACACCCCCCTTTTTCTTTCCACTAGACGACTCCTTGAACTTCAGCGCTGCCGCTGACCCAGATACTCGAACATGCGCGTCTCCATTGTCGAGCGGCCGGGAGAATGCTGGTGGCAAGTGGCGAGGCGGATGGGGGTGTACCTGAACAGTTATTATTCTACCGTAGCCAACCGGGGCCACGCGTGGAATTCAAGAGCGCAAGAGTCACAAATGGAGAAACGTTGAGACGGGAAACGGAGAAACGGGCGTAGTCATGGGAGTCGTTTTTGTAAGTTTTGTTCGAATGTGTTTAATCGGAATGCAATGGATTGCTCCATGTCGAATAAGCAAACGCAAAAGCACATTTAAGTTCTTTTTATAACAAATTTAAATGATGTATCTATTATAGAGATGTGATTTTTCTGAACTCTATTGATCTTTTCAAACAAATACTATTACAAATACAGGTTATGAGGACTGCTTCTGCACTAAACACGAACATAAAACTTGAACATTTTCAATTTCACGTATGGGTTTCTATTTCTATCGATATTTTCCTTATATATTCCTTATTATATTAGTTGTAAGGTTCCTATCATTCATTATCTGCTTAATTTTTAATAACAAAAAGATAAAATGTTGTGAATTATGAACAGATATCAGTTCGTAGCAAGGGTGAAAATCATTCAAGTTGTTATCTAATCACGATTGCCTCACAATGTGAAGTAAATATCTCAATTTATTCACATTCTCCTTAACATTACCGTGCTGTAGCGCTTTCCTTTGCGATTTTAGCATTAAAAATGAAAATCTTCTGGATATCTCTAGCAGAACGTAGTAGCGAATGCGAATTTATGTCCCCCGTCGTGATCAACGGTACCGTCTTTTTCCAGCTATCTTCCCTGTGAGTTGGTCCTCGTGGCGGATCTCGCCGCCACCCTCAACCAAACCGATCGCTTCGATGCCTTCTGCGTGCTGGATGACGCGAGCGTACCCGCCAGCCTGGCCCGCGGCATCGAGAGCCAGAAGCAGTTCGATGCGGCCATCGCGACCGAGGTGTGCTGTTTCGGCGCCCAGCTCGAGAAGGACACGGTCCGCGTCGTGTACAGCGCCGTGGGTGAGCTGAGCGATTTCGACGACGTGCGTCGGTACGCGGAGGCCGCTGCCTGTGCCGTGCGCCGTGCGTTGAAGGCGGGCGCAAAGCATCCGGTGCTGCTTCTGCCCCGGGCAACGCAACGTTTCGCCAATGCACCGCTGGTGGCGCTGCTGGGGGCCCTGCACGAGCTGTACGTTCCGCTGCAGCTGCGGGAGGACGTGCCGTCCAAGAGCCACCGGTTGCAGCGGATCGGCGTTTACCATCCGGAGGGTGCGCAGCTGGGAGCGGAATTGGTGCGCACGGTTCAGACGCTGGAAGCGGGCCGATTCGTAGCGCGCGACATCGGTGGCGGTGATCCGGAGCGTATGGCACCGCCGCGTGTCGCCGAGTACGTGCTGGGTGCGTTCGGTTCCGGCGGCGGCGCGGTCAAGGTGTCGGTCGTCGACGATCCGCGCGTGTTCGAGCGCGACTACCCACTGTTCCAGGCGGTGAACCGTGCGGCCGGTACGGTCGAGCGGCACCGCGGCCGCATCATCTTCCTCGAGTACAAACCGCCGAACCCGGCCCGCAAGACGGTGGTGCTGGTGGGCAAGGGTGTGACGTACGACACGGGCGGTGCGGACATCAAGGCGGGCGGTGTGATGGCGGGCATGAGCCGCGACAAGTGCGGTGCGGCGGCCGTGGCCGGCTTCATGAAGGTGGTCGAACAGCGCCGGCCGGCCGACGTGCACGCGATCGGTGTCCTGTGCATGGTGCGCAACTCCGTCGGCGAGGAGTGCTACGTGTCGGACGAGATGCTGACGTCGCGCGCCGGCGTGCGCGTCCGGGTGGGCAACACCGACGCCGAGGGTCGCATGGCGATGGCGGATGCGCTGTGTCAGATGAAGGAACGCGTCCTCAAGGAGGGACTGCCCGATCCGCATCTCTACACGATCGCGACGCTCACCGGGCACGCCGTGCTGGCCGTCGGCAACAGCGCCATCGTGATGGACAATGGGCCGGCACGGGCCGTCGAACATGGGCTGCAGCTGCAGCGTGCCGGCGAGGCCGTGGGCGATCCGTTCGAGATATCGGTACTGCGCCGGGAGGACTTTACCTTCCACAAGGGCAAGTGCTACGGTGAGGACGTGCTGCAGGCGAACAATCTCCCATCGAGCCGAACGCCCCGCGGACATCAGGTACGGATTCGTGTTGGGGAAGTCACTTAAAAGAGGGTGGGTGTAAGCTGAATTCCAATGCGAATTGCATACTTTGGGGCGACTTTTCACTAATTCGCTCTATTTGTGAGTTAAGCGGCTGCTCCCTCTAAGTTTTACTAACATCCTTTTCGAATTCCCCAGGGACCGGCGGCATTTTTGATGCTCGCAACCGGGCTGGACCAGTGTGGACTGACCTCTGCCCATCCGATCAAGTATTCGCACCTGGACATCGCTGGAAGTGCCGGTGACGTTCCCGACACACCCACCGGCTCGCCCATTCTAGCGTTGGCTCAAGCCCATCTTGGCTTTTAGGCAGTTCCCCCAAGAGCCGCGACTGGCAGCGGAGTGGAGTAATTTCCTCGCTCGCCCCAGTGATCTTCTGTAACACGGATTAAAATAAAACAGCGCATTTCGTTTCGCTTGGTTGGTGGTTGGCTTTCCTAAAGGCAGCGACTTTCACATCCTTCCACAATACATCCGGAACGCCGTTGCATTCTTGTGCTCGCACGCGCCCGAGCGTACAATGAACTTTTGAACTTCTTTCCGTGCGCGGTACAACCAATCTCAACCACGCTCGACCGGCTGGATGACAATTTCCTTTACCACCGTCCGCGATCCGAATGTGTCCGATTTGCAATGGACATCGAAAGAAAGGGCAACCAGCCGGTTCCGGGATTGTGCGAAGCTGCAGCTGACGCTGCCTTAAAAAAACAGACGATTCCATCCGTGCTCGTGGGAGTTGAATGTGCGCGATCGTGTGAACCACGCGACACGGGTGTGGTCTACGGGGACGACGCGGTCGCCATGAAAACGCCCCAACCCGGGACCCCGGGTGCCGTTAGAGAGCGGAGCCGAAATCGCGCTACGGAAACAATCTGTTCGCTCGCGGGCGCCCGTGTTGTTACCTTTCGCCACGGCGACGGCTGCTGCTGTTGCGGCTGTCGCTTGCGATCGCCCGGGTGAAAGTGGTGCAACATCGCGAGCCGCGCTGCAAAAGGTTCATTGAACGCGGAAACCCGCGATGGCACCGCGGTGCGGGACGACGTTGCTGGGGAAGTTGTTGGTAAATATAAAACGCGTGTGTTAATGTGCGTTTCTTAAGTGGTGGGGGTTTGGCGATGTCCGAAGCGTTTTACGTCGCGCTTTTGGACGCGGAGGAGAAAGGTCAAAGGCTGCCCGAGAGCCCAGGGAGCTCTGGAAGATTGGGATAAACTGATCGGATAAAATCACGCTCTCGCCCCGACAGCGCCGGGTAACGGTTCGCGTGTGCTTTGCCCCGTTCCACAACGTCCGGACAACCTCCCCGGCTCCGCCGAGAGCCGGCTCATCGCAAAAGTGCATTGACATTTTGGCTCCGCAGATCCGCTAGTTCCAGATCCTCGCCGCGTGTGGGTGGAACGTCCATGTAACGAAGCGCTTTCTAATGCTCTCTCTCACATACACACACGGTCACCGTTTCCGTCGTCGTGTGTGACCTCCCTGTGGTCACACAGCCAGCTAGCGAGCGACTGGTGATACAACGGAGAGTTCAACGCTCAGCAAACTACGAACCCACGCGAAGGGAACAACCGCTTCTTTCGCGTGCATTTCCGCATTGTTCGTGTGGGCTTGGCAAACCCATCTCGTGCGGGGTTGTTGATCCTCCAGTGCCTGCCCGTCGGTTTTGGGGTGGCCGGCAAAGGGCACGCCCGCCCAAAGGGACGCGGCTCGCGGCGGATGGAGAGCGCAAAGGAAAGAACGGCAACATCACGCGGGTGGAAATAACGTTACTTTTCCCCGAGATGTTTCCTACCCTCCTCCCCGCTTGCACCACCGTCCCGGCCAGAAGGGGCAAGAACTGGTTCCGCAAACCGTGGGAGATCGCTCGAACGCGGATGCAGCGCTGCCTCGAAGTAGGCCAGCCGATGCCCTTCAAGAGCAGTTACAGCGAGAAGTCAGTCTTCCTATAAGGAGACAGCGGTTCGAGTGCGATGCAGCGATTTTAGTGAAGCGTTCTAAAGGGTCATCGTAGTAGTTGCCGTGCGCGATTGCGTGCGCTGGGTGTGTCTCTGTGTTTGTGTCTGTGTGTGGAATGGGAAAGAGCTAGAAAATCGGTTCCGTAGCAGCGTTCGCTGCTAATGATATACCTCATCCAACCGACGCCGTGCAAAAGTGCGACGAACCCGTCCAAAACAAAGAGAACTCGGCTGTCCGGGTCGGGACGGAAGCACAACGGCACGGAGGGCTTAGAATTATGTAACATTCCACCTCTCTCACCCCACCGAGATGGACATCTCGTTTGCCTCGTTTTGCAGCGAATGTGCTGGGGCCGAGCTGAGGGCCCGGGGACTGGCCGAGGGTTCCATAAAAGGTTCGATGTCGATTCCCGGGATCTAACGGGTCGACGCGGCGGTCCCATCCTGCCCTCCCCCCTCCTCTTCTCTCCGTCAGCGAGGAAATGGATGTGTAAAGATGCAAACATGCTTCCCGGGAGCGAGCTCGCGCGGCCAAGACCCCGGGCCACCCTTTGGCAGCGGGTAGGGCAAGAAATGGTTCTTCCCAGAGTGTGTCTTCGTCGTCGCCGTCGCCGTCGTCGTGATCCACGATCGCTCTGATCGTCCATCCTCCGGTCCGCGTGGACGCTGCGCACTGATCATACGTGCCGTAGATGGGTATAATTTTAATTAAAGAGCGAACCGGGCGGCTGGAGGGAGAAACAAAACCGGCCACCGCCAGCCAGCCAGCCAGCCAGCCACCGAGGGGGGCCCTCGGAGGAAATGAAAGAAAGCCCATCGAGACGACGCGGCTCAGGCTCGTGCTGTGGGCCTTCGCCCCGGCTTCGTCGGCACACCACCTCCAGTTTCGGTCGTCATCAATGTCGTCTTCATCCCGCTTCCCCTCCAACACACACACACGCGCGCGCGCTCGGAGTCACAGAAGGCCCGGCTCGTTTCGTGCCGGGGAAATTGATGGGGGAGGGCTTGGCTCGGTTCGACCCTTTTGCGGCCCTCCCTGGGCCTGGGTGTGTTTGAAATATTGTATGCGGAAGCTGTGAGCGCGCACAGGCCGGCTCACCCGCTTGCGGTCACAGAACTCTTTCTGCGCCGGGTCGTTTGCAGCGGAGTTGCTTTAATATCAATAAATTTATGGCAAAACGAGATGATTATAGACATTGTTGCTTTATGGTGTTTGATCGCGATCGTCGAGAGGCGGGTGGAGGGAGAGAGAGTCATGCAGCCCGGGGGGACACCGCATCGTTTGCTGGGAGATGGGCAGCGGTGACAAGGGGAGCCAGCGGCTGGGAAATTCTTCCCGGGCTGTAACTAGTTATCGGGGCGGTGGGAGAGGTTAATGCTTCCTTCTTTGCTCTCTATGACCGGTTAGAAACGTTAGAATCTGCACGGGTAGGCACGCATCTGGAACGTCTTTGCTTGCAAAAGAGAGATGAAAAAATGTAACCTCAGTTGGTTTTAAATGGTGGAAAATAATTTGTCAAAAATGTAAAGCAAATCTTTCTGAAATTGTGTTTTTTTTGCAAAACTATTACTAAACTTTACTCTAAAGAGTCAGTGGGTCTTTATGTGTTGTAGTTTAATACAACATATAGAAAGAGAAGTTAAAAACAAGTTCAAATGTCGATTTTTTTATTCAATACTTTTTATGAAACAACATTTTTTGTTCGGCACCAGCTTCGTTTTCTAGATTTCCTAGTTCTTCAAAGTCTGGTTCGCGATTAAAATTATATAGAGCTTCCGGGAGATGGAATGCTGAGATTTGCTTTGAATTTGGGAAGGCTACTGAAGCATATGCGTCATAAAAGATTAATTACACCAATTTTGGATAAATAGTCCAAAGAATGCGTATGGAAACGTTTTTAGTTTTCTAAGGTTTTAAGGAGCAATAAACTTTGAAAGGAGAGACAGTATGGATTGCTTGGTTTGACGGAATTAATAAGCGTAATTAATGATTATCAATTTCTGTAGCATCGTACATGTGTTCCTAGATGTAAATGATCAGTATGTAACTGATATACAATGGATAGTTTTCGTTCTGATAAGTGAAATGTTTTTCATATGAACTTATTATACGTTTTCCCTTGATTACTTGATTATTTTATCGTCAATGTTATCATCTTTCAGTATCAAAAATAAGTGATGAATTAACAAATTAAAATCGATTTACGGCACATATATGATTGAAACGATTGAAAAAAAGTAATTAAGAAATTGAAAAAAAGGATTGATCAAGTGCATCATTACCGTAAAAGCAGACACTTTTTTCATGACAAAATCGATCCTCGCACTGCATCTGTCGCGTCTAGCCCATCCACATCGTGCATCCCGGGAGCTAACCCGATCTGTGCGCTGTGATCCCTCCGGCCTTGTTGGGCTTCTCTAACGTTTCCTTCCGCCGGTTGGACATTTTTTTTTTCTGCAGCAACTGGCCCTCGTCCCCCGGGCAGTAATGTTTTCATGCTCAATTTCAGCTAACCAGCCGGTAAGTGTTATTAGAATTGCTCCGGATTGCCCACTCGAGAAGACGCGTCCGGATCCGGGAGTCTGCCAATGGGGAGCAACAACAATAAAAAAAACAGACCCACAATATTTGCCTCCTTGATCACGGATCGGTCATTGATCGCGATCAGCAGCTGCATCGTATGACAGGGCAGTGAAATGGAGAAGAATCATAGAGCGCACCGTCCTAATGAGAATTAGCGGAAGATCGGGCTTTTTTTGTTGGGCCCGGTACGGCTAGAGACAGGAAGATTGGGATGGTGGGGACACAATAAAAACTCAGCGTTTCACGGCTGTTCGAGATCACCGGTTGCGGGATGTCATCTTGCAAACAGCGCGCCTCCGGAGCGAAGCATTAGAACGCTGGGTAATTTGACCCCACGGCAACGGTGGCGGACATCCCGACGGACTCACGGCCGTGCATCCGCCCCGGGTAGCTAACCAGACATTGGGGATCTTTCGTTTCCTCCCATAAGACGAATGATGCAGGATGCAAGAAGTGTATTGCCGATAGTGATCGCGATCGCGAGCGTGCACCAACAACGGAAAAAAGCAACGAAAGACATCGATGCCACTTCCTTGGTCAGACGACGTTCGTCGTCGTCGTCGTCGTCGCGATATTCCGTCCCTGTTGCTTCGGAACGAAAATAGGCAAGGAAGTAGAACCAAGCAACAAAGCGACGAGTGTAGAAAAAAAACGCCACCATCCAAAACTGACGTGAAAATCTAACAAAACCCACCCCAAACGAGCGAGAGGCGGTCCTCCCCCCGGGGTAATAGAAGCAGCAGCCCGACCCGACGGGCCCGAAGAATTCTTCTCGCCGCCGCGTAGCCGTCTAGCGACGGAAACCAAAAGAGGCGAACAGAAGAACAGAAGAACCGAAGAAGAAACGGCTCGCGAATCGCTGCTCGCGAGGGGCTGCACGGGGGCAACGACCGGCACTAGCAGTGACCTACTAACATCGGCCCCAACGCCGGCGGAGTGCATTCACCTCGGCCACGGCCAGAACCTTTCCGGGAAGGAAAGCGGCGATCGTTCCTGCGTTCTGCGATCTCGTTCTCGTGGCGCTCGTTCCGGGGTGGGGTTTTTCGGCTTTTCGAGCGGCTCTCACCAAAGCCCACAGCCAGCTGAGCGAGAGAGAAAGTAATCGTCAGGTCGGCGCGCGCGCGCGCGCGCGATCGGGCCGCGATCGCGATTTAAACCGGCCGGTTTGGGGTGGTTTGGGGTGGATCTCGCCGGGTGAGTTCCACGGCCGTGAGTTCCCCGTGAGATTGCACGCACGCAGCGGAGGGGAAATGGCTGCTCGAATCCTTTAAAGATCGGTTTCGTTCGTTGCGCGTGTTGCCACCCCCCCCCCCCTTCCCCCTTCACTCCGGTGCCCACGGGCGACACACAGTCGGCCGTGCCTTGCAGGTTCGGTTATTATGTAACCGGTCGATGCATCGGATGCTGTTGGGAGAAGAAAATGACGGAAAACGAAGACAAAACAAAAAACAACATAAACAGGTCGTTCGTGATGCAGCAGAAGACCTACCCGGCTGTGTGTGTGTGTGTGTGTGCGATGGTTGGAGCAGACCGTTGCAACCGTTTGCAACCTTACGGGCGGGTTCATTCAGGATCGGTTCGGTTTACGGTTTGTTTTTATGCTACCATGGCCTCCCCTTTCCTTCCCTTCTCCCCCATCCACCCGGGTGGTTTTGTTTTGCTGCTCTAAGTCTTTCCGCACTTTTGTTGCTGCCGTTGGTTTTGTTTTTGTCGGTAGTTGTGTGTGGCATCGCGTGTGCCTTTTCGCGTGTTCCCGCTCGTAAATGCAGTTTTATCTCCCCCGGGGTCGGGCTGAATGCATCGCGGAAAGATGTGTTTCTTCCGCCTGGGCCGCGTGCCCGATGGCAAAGGCGAGTCTTCAGGAGAGAGGGGGCACAACAAAACGGTGTGATGGCTGCATGTGCTTGTTTCGCCGCAGCACTTCCTGGTTTCCTCGGGTTGCGATGATTTACGATCTTGCGAGCCGCCAACGGAACGGATGTGTGAGACGATTTGGCCGTGGATGGTCCTGGCCAGGCCAGGCGTGGAGGGTGTTGTTGTTGTGTTGGGTGCCCGAGGGAAGCGATTGGAAAGGGCCGGTTTACGACAGTTAGAGAGCGCTGGAAGTGTTGCTAATTGAAAAAGTGTTGACCATTCGAAGCAATTAGCAATTTGAATCAATGGAACAGTATGGAAATGGAGCAATTTAGGATGATTTAGGGGATGGCCAACTCCCTTTTTTCTTGTAGATTCAACTACATCTCTCTACGTGTCACCAATGAATAATTTTTCATATAAACTGAGCTGACAGACCTGGACTGGGCTACAGTTTTCAATACAACTACTCGATCATTTATTTATTTTAAAATAAATAAATGATCGAGTAGTTGTATTGAAAACTGCAGCGCAGTCCAGGTCTGTCAGCTCAGTTTATATGAAAAATTATTCATT
>KB672813.1:861473-908594 GCA_000349145.1 Anopheles dirus | reverse complement strand
CAATTGTTTCGGAGCACATCAAATTATTACCCGCTCCAGGGAGGTGCGCCCCGAATGCACTTTTTGTGCACTTTCGGCGGGGGGAGGCTCGGTTGCATTTAATGAAGCGCAGTTTTGCATTTCAAACTGTTCACATCGGTAAGGATGCTGTTGTTTTACTTGCCGCTTGTGAGCATATAAGAATGACGTAGTTATGCTTGAATTGGTTTTGTAATGAAATGGCAAATATAGTTTTGCTACAGAGCTTCGTAAGGTAAATATGCACTTACAACAATTACTAGAATTTGTTATATCACTATAAGAAATCAGTGAAACGAAATACGGATGGGAAAATTTCTGCAAAATCTTCCGGACGTGATTTTAATCTACTGAGCAGTCATTTTTATGGGTTTAAAAGATGGTTTTGAAATATTATTTGACCAAGTTTTATACAAAAAAAATTTAGAAATTAATTGTTTTCAAATTCAAAACTACACCTTTCTATATGATTGTCAAATTTTCAAACTTTTTATCGAAATCGTTAGCTCCGATTCCTATTTTTTCAAATAATAAGATCTTAGTTCAAACGCAAAATTATTCAGAACTTACAAAATAAATATGTATGCTGGGTTACTTATCGTTTAGTAGCTTGATATTTGTTGTCATTATTTTATCCCATATATGTTCGCTATGATTATATAAAAAGACAGTTTTTCAGGCAGTTAAAGCTGAATACCTTTTGAATTAAACCAACTACATTATTAAGTTTTTCTTCATTTAAGGTGATTTTTGCTTAAGTTTTGGACTAGCATTGATGTTTACACTTAAATTTGGAGGAGTAATTTGGCAAAATATCTACCTAATATCCATTTATGCAACATCGAATGCTTAGAAACTCGTTTGGCAACGCAGAAGCAACATTTTGTATATTTTAACTATAATTGAAACTAGTCTTGCCCTTTCCATAAACGTAGGTGCAAACAGAACAGCTAAAGTTCAGCTCAATCAGGTTTTGCTTTCGTTGGCCTGCTGGATGACAGGCAGTTGCCGCAAATCAGGAAGGAACTTTCCATAGGAACCGGAACTAAAACGAGCCTTACAACGTTGTAAAAGGGCGTACGATCCGTTCCGGTTATGGCGAAGAAAGTTCAGCCGGTCGTAGAAAGTAGACACCGGACATTTGACGCTACTGGAGAGAGATTTCCTTAGTCTATATATAAGCCAATACATCATTAAGATTGCCATATTAGAAAAAAGATCCCAAAAGCAATTAAAACTCATCAAAATAATCCAATATTCATACTTACATAACTACACTACATTGCTGCATCCGAACGAATGCCACGTAGTGACTTGAAACCGCGCAAGAAGATCACAACCCATTACTCAATCTTTTCTGCACGGAACACAAAACGCACACTTATCAATCGGGCCCGATCGGGCATTCGGTGCATCGACACACGCGGCCGATGATGTAAACGGAGAAACAAAACCGTTCGCCCCATCCTCCGGCGGAAGGCGCTTGTCGTAAAAATAGACGCGCGCGCTGTTACGTTGCGTGGCGTGGCGGGAGAGATTCTACATTCCTGGATCACACCGCACCGAGGGGGGGGGGGGGAGGGCGTGCCGTGGCCGGGGTGGCAAAAGGGAAGTAGGTAATAGAATCTCGATACGCACACAACACCCATCTATCCCATCGTCCCGGGTGTGTCTTGGACTTTCCGCCGGTTTCCGTCCAGACTCCGCACCGAGACCTTCGCCCGAACCGTTGACGATGATCGCTGCCGACTGAGGGTGATCCCCCAGTTCTTTCTCTCTCTCTCTCTCGCACTTGCACACACACACATAAACTTTTTCCTCATGATTTGTTTTCCCATTCGTTCCACGTTTTTTGTTTGATTCAGCGTGCCTTTCGAGCGTGCCGATAGCGCTGATCTCCGGGCGCTCTCGAGCGCGGCACTGCATTGCGTGCTGCATCCGTGTCGTATGATGTCGCTGGTGGTGCCGTATCTTGCCCGTCCCCGTCCGCGTTATATCACCTTATCTCGTGGCCTCCCAGCCACGCTCCCCTCCAGCTTCCAGCTGGCTGCATGTGTTGGTGGACGCACACAGCGTCTTTTATCATTAATTAATAGATCTTGATTAAAGGTCAATAACACCTTGCCGATGCAGGCGGAGGTGACGTGCGGCGAGAAAGGGCGTGGTGGAAGCTAGAGACACGGCCCGCTAGGCAAGATCAGCTGGATCGGTGCGGCAAGTGTGGCCAACCGGGAAGCTGTACACGTGCACCGGGATCGGGTTTTCGGTCGCGTGAATGGGGGGGAGGGAGGGGGCGGGATGGGGTGCGCCCATCCCATCACCACGCGCACGCGGAATGGAACGCGATCGATATAAATAAGAGGCTGAGATAATGTGACTAGCGAAACGCGTGTGGGGCGGGAAGCGCATGCATCGATGCAATATGTTTTTTGATGCATTCGCGTCGAGCAAGAAGATGATGACGAGATGATGACGACGAGGATGACGGCGTCGTCGTCGTCGTCGCGTGGAAGCAAAGTGAAGCAACACGACAACACCATGATTACACGATATGGACACACGCACACGTACACGGGCGCATTGAGACGTCTGTTGACTTCTGGTCGCTTCGTGCAGTGCGTTTGTTATCAGCTCGTAACGTTGTTCGCCTGCCAGTTTGTGAAGTGTGTCTCCGTGTGTCTACGCGTTTTGTTTCTGCGCCTTTGCGCGCGTACACATGCCCCTTTCGGGCGACGCTGCGATGCGATGGGAGATTTATGGGTGTGTTCTGGGTGAGGAATGTTGGCGTGCTGGAAACGAACGCGCCCGCTTGTAACGCTGCATTTTCCGACCTGACTTTTGCCCAGGTTCAGGGAACTTCATCGGGAGGGGTGCGCGCGTGTTTTCACGGGGCCAATGTGCGTGTACGATATGGTGCGGACTAGTTCGGTAGCTGACGGCTTCGGGTTCGGCATGCGTTCGTTTGGGTGAGATCGATCGATTGGAGAGGGGAGATCAATTGAAGATCATGTTTAACTCGATGCTTTAATGGACAGCATAAAGAAATATTGCACGTTCGTAAGAATCATGTAAACATTCTCATAAACATGCTCTTGTGTGCTAGTGTGTGTTCTTACTAGATTGATTCTATTATGCTTGGCAAAAGAACACAAATTTGATATTATGTAATTCGTCAAAATTAGAAAATTGTGCCCGATCTATGTTCTATGGGATGATTTTTCACATTGAAGAATTTGGACAGAATTTACATTCTACTCAAAATACTCATTAACCTAAATGACCATTCCTACATTTTCATTACGCTTCTTTATGTCTGATGATAATAATATATCTTAACTCTCAACTGACTGTTTCTTTTCCTTATATCTTGCGTTCTACAAAAAAGAGATAGATGTATGCGCGTTTTTCTAAATCATATACAGACAGAACAAGAGTATCTGTGTCTAATATATCCTGTATTTTAGTAACATTTTTTATTAAGTCCTTATCAAGAAACAGTTCTTAATAATTATGATTCTATTTACTACTTTTCTTGCTGCATAATCGGAAATCAAATTTATTGACATTAAATCTCATGCCAATATTCAATTGATTCCATTGACATTGAGTCGTATTTCATGGCCTACTTCCAGCAGCATTTAATTCAATCGCCCCAACCCTGCTAACAAGAAGCCGCTCATAATTAAGCAATTGTGCAAGCCATAAACGTACCCGGCACCCTTTCGATCCCTCATGTTTGCCGTGCTAAACGTTTAATTTCACGTTAAATTAGTCGTTCAAAATCAATGGTTTATGCTCGCCGGCACCTCTCGAGGGCCGCGTGGTGGCAGCCAATGCTCGACCGCACATTAGTGCGCTTCCTATCCGTCTGCCTCGCGCGCCCGCCTTTATGCGTGCTTATTTTATTCCATGTTTTCCTTTCGGGCCGTACTTCAACGACCGTTTAAGTACCGGTCGGTGCACGGGCCGATAAAAAAAAGAACAGTCCGTTTCACAGAGAGTTTAGAAATATAGGGTAATTAATTAGCTCCAGTGTTCGGTATGGGGCAGTAAAAACACAACAACAATAACGAATGGACTCAACCGCTCGCTCCTCCGGGGGTTGATTACGGCGCGGCTGCTGACATCTTCATCGGGCAGGAAGATGACGATCGTTCCACGCGAGGATTCCGTCGATGATGGCGCATATAATATGCTTTTTCGGGAGGGCTCTCTCTCTCTCTCTCCCTCTCTCTCACGGAAGAAAGGTGTGGAGAAAGGGGTAACGCGGATAGGTGAATAGGTGGCGCATAAAGCCTGAACGGTCGGCGTGCGAGGTGTGTAAAAGTCTTCCTTTAATGCGTACGATCGTTTAAGCCGTTCGGAGAATCCCACCCGGGCAAACGCATTACGGAAGACAGGCAGGAGATGCATCGAACGGCCATAAACTTCTCTCCGCACAGTGAAGTGATGTTCGGTGGCTGTTTGAATCTGAAATTGATCTTCACGTTTCATGGATGTGTCTTTTGAAAAGGACAGCTTTAATTTCTATCGAATAATCATATTTATTTATTGTTTATTTGTTGGAAGAACAAAGTTTGCAAACAGTTCAACGTAGTAATTTAAAAAATTATGGAAAATTTTAAAGCTCGTTTCACTCCGCTTCTTCCTGCCACATGTCTCCCAAAGGCTTTCAATAGTTTTCCTAACAAACAAATAAAAACTCCATAAAACCACCGACCGAACGCAACCTGTGCGAGTGTTGGTGGCGTTAGAGCGTTAGAGACGCAGGCGTTAATTACCATTTCATGTAATATTGTTCACACAATGCACACTCGCTCTTTACGTCGCCTTTGGAACGTTTCTTTTCGGCTGCGGCGGCTGCGCACCAGGAAGATGACCCGTCGTCCATTGTTTGCTGTGCCGTGCTTCACGTTGCGCCTGCACGCCTCTAATGCTTTTCGTCATCAGCCCGTGCCGGTGTGCGTTTTATGTAACGTGCGCGCTTCGCTGTGAATGTGAAGCGTTTGAAAGAATGCATTCGTTGTGGTATGCCGAATAGATCGATACAACAAACAACTTTAATTTAGTTTGGAATAAAATGTAGTGTATTTTTATTTCTAAAAGATACACTTTTTTCATATTGCTTCAATCTAACCACCTTCTTCAGGAGGCTGGTCAATAAAAGCACCTCCTGTGAAGCAAACGAGCCAGCAGCATCCGACGGGAACCGTTCTTCACGTAATCACACACATCAGGCGCTTTAATGGCTTTCGCTGCGATGGTAAATGCACGCAATGCATCTTAATCTCGGCGCGGGCTTTTTTCCCCCCGATCGTTTGCCTGTTGCAATTGACGAGGGGCCCAGATTGGATTCGTGAGCAAAGCACCACCGGAACAGATCCTCCCAGGCGTAGGAGCCCACTCTCGGGCCTTCCATCCACCACGTGTAAACGAGTGTCCCTCTCGCTCCCTCCCATCTTCCCTGGGGGTCAAGCATTCTAAGCTGCACGTGACCTGCACCCGCCACGCCGCGTTGCAAATGCATCCCGGTTCGCCATCGGAACCGCCCGATCGCTGGTAGGCTGTTGTCGTCGTCGTCTCCGTCGTCGTCAATAACGGATGCCCCCTCCTGCTTGATTCTTGGGCTTACCGGTACGGCAGCATCAGCGCTCAGCGTCGCTCTCTGTCTGTGTGTGTGTGTCGTTTTCCCCCCCAGCAGACCAACGGTGTCGAAGGCTCTGGGAAGGGCTCCGGTGGGTACACGTGGATGACCGGATCTCGGGACCCGCGTAGAGCTAGAGCCGCGACTCCCTCCCCCCCCCCCCGGCGCATCGACGGTTCGATCGAACGCGAGTTCAACGACCGCCGCTGCCATCGCCATCGGTGGAGCCAGTTATCTTGGCGTGCGAGCCCCCTCGAGGGCTGATGCGCGAGCGTGCGCGCGCCTCCGTCCGCGAACACCCGGCCTGGGCTGGGTTGGGAGGGGGGGGGGGCGGGGAGGCACGCCGGGACGAGGTGAATCTAGTCCCCACTCGCGCGGGAAATAATCGTCGCTTTCAGCCCGAAATGCATCGTGTGCCGGGTGTTGGGGTGGGAGAAAAGCGTTCGGTTGGGACGGCGATGGTGCACTGCAGCTTGTGGGGCGCTTGGTAGGCCGGGGATTGTATTTCGACCACGTTCGATCGTATCGTAGCCGGGGTTTGTCAATATCAACACGGTGGGAAGCACCATTTGAGACCGTTTTAATGATGTGCGGGAAGCAAATGCATTAAAATAATCGAGAAAATGGTATGCGGTAGGTGGCGATTACGCATTTCGGTGCTTTTTTGCATTTCTATCACTGAGTGCTATTATAAGGATAAGGTCGGATACGTTCTTGATCATTTTTCAATAATTTTCTGCATAACATTTTTTGTTTCTATTGAATAAGATGGTGTAGAGTAGAACATAAGTTTGAAAACGAACTCTTCACTCGTTTCAACTAATTTTAAGTTACAAAACAATATAGCTGTTTGAAAATAAAGCTTTCTCGTAAAGAATACACAGAGGGCTGTTCTCGTCAAGACCCTCAAAAGAGTTAAAAATTGTCTTTATATTCACTGATTTCTAAAGATCTATTTAGCCCAAATTATTCCATAGTATTCGATTAGTATGAGTCTTCGAAATCATACTCATTCAAAAATTCGTTCAAATCAAGTATGTTATATTATTCATTGCTATATAAAACTTGCTACTTTTTCTGTGATTTTTTGAAAACGGAGAAAATATTGAGAATTGGTTAAATTGGGCATCTGGCATCTCCTAAGACACACCTAATCCACCCAAACCACAAACCACAGCCTGGTATCAGATGTCAGAATTTGATGAAAGTAAAACTCAGATGGCTTGTTGCCCTGAACCAAGCAAAAAAAAATGCAAAAAAATGCAAAAAGTGAAAGTATCAGAAAAAATCTACGCTGGATTTTTCAAAATCTCTACTTAAAAAAAGCGAACTTTCTCTAAAGGAACACCCGCACAAAACTCTTAACAATGGAACGCTTCCTTCGGAGCAGCAGCGCGATGCGAAGGCATTTAGATGGACGGAAAAGAATGGAAATCCAACCTGGTGCCGGTAGCAGTTGCGGTGGCTCGTGTAACAACACCCAACGCGTGCGCACACCGCATGTTCGCGTGCCATCCGCTGGAATCCACCTACATCCTAAGGCGAGTAGCCGATAAAAAAAAGGTTCTGGAAAAAAAAACGCCGAAACCATAAAAAATCATCAAACCTCCAATCAATTGCATAAAAACTTAGATCGTGGCCCCGGAAGGCAAATGCACGACAGCAAGAGGCAAGATGAAGGACCGTACGAACTGAAACGAGAACAGATTTCCGATGGGCCGCAAGACCGCAAGAATGCACGCTGATGGTGATTTGCGGAAATTGCTGCACATCTCACCGGCTGCAGACGCATCGGCAGTGAACGCATTAAGAACACGTGCTTCCGCATGCGCATGCTGACCGCTCGATCGATCGATTAACTGCCGGCGGGAGCGGTCCTCGCCCGAACACGACCGAAACATGTGCGTGGAATTGCGTTTGATTTTGCTTTGTGTTTGGTGCTCTCTGTTATTGCCTTCGTTCTATCCGCTATGTTTCGTCGGGATGTTTTTTTTTCTCCAGTACCTTTTTTATCCTTCGTGTTTTGGTGGTTTGGACCACTGTTTTAGGTATTTTAGGTTCGAACCTCGCACCGATACGCACTTACCGGCCGCTTCCTTTCGCTTTTTTACCGCTCGGTTCCTTTTTCGTCCTGCCGAGTGTTTTCGATTTCGATCGAATTATTCCGATTTTATGTTAGTTCTTAAGCGGAACTGTGTGTCAAGTTATGTTTTTTTTTATTGTATTGTAATTGTGAGATCGATTCTCAACTAAATCGTCCCTCCGTATTTTCTTCCATCATATTCAGAAAAAAAAGTTCAATGTCTGAATATGATGAAAATTAATATACATTTTATGAATACGCGCCAAATTTTCATACAAAAACAAAATCCAATTTCAATAAATATGTTAACGTGTTATTTTATACAAATTTCACCATCATATGCAACAAGAAATCGATTTATCATTTGATTCGAGCAAAACCGCGCAATACACCGCCGACGATCTCAGAAGTCTTTTGTATGCAACAAAAAATCAAGCGACGAACCCCCACGCGCGCATGCACCACAGGAAGCACATCAACTGGGACAACATCAAACAAAAGCTGGCACATGCGCTGGTGTTTTGTTCATGTTTTTCTTCATCTTCGCACCCTCACAGTTGCCAACCGCTCACCCCTCGCAGTGATCGTCTTTGGAGGGTCGGTCCGTATTTTTTATGATTGCTCCCGAAATAAAGATTATTTCACCTTTAGATTAACGCATACAGGCACACACGCACAAAATCAAACACCCGCCTGGCACATGCCATCTACAAGATTGGAAAATTGCGGGTGCTGTTCGATGCGGTAGATTTCGTGTGCTTTTTTTTATCCATCCTCGAGATTCCATTATTCTCCGGCGGTGGCAGCGCACGCGGCTCCGCGGCGCCCTATACCGACCGGGGGCGGATCCTTTTCCCGTTTTTTACTTGCTTCCTTTCGTTTTCTTGCGGCTTCCGCCGTCGATTTAGCGGGAGTTCCGGTATACCGCTCGAAATCGGAGACGCACGCAATGCCACACCAGAAGCTAGATGACTAACAGTTTTATTGCGATTCTGATTTCGGTTTCGTTTGGCTGTGGCACGGGGATAATTTTGAGGGTTTTTTTCTGTTCGGTTCGGATCCGCGCTCGTAAGATTTTTTTCTTTCTATTTCTCCGCAATGGGTCTCGAGAACAGTTGGTGATGCATAAAAAAGTCATTTTTACGAGGCAGATGAGACGTCAGCTTGTTGAGTCGCCAGTGCAGTTGTTCAGATTGTTCTCCGATTGTTTCTTATCGAAAACACGTGGTCTTAGAGTGGTTGTAGATGGTAGAAGATGGTAGTTAATTTGTCACGCTTATGTTTGGGATAAATTTACAGTTATATAATCATGGAGTTTATCGCTTTGCCCATGTGAAGACTAAGATCAAAACCCATTTCGTTTTCAGTTGGTGTTTTATATTTCCTTTAATCTCATTAATCGGCTGTGTGAACACGATTGTAGTAGTAATTTGATTTTTTTTTATCATTGACAGTGATTAATTATTGTTCATAGGCGGTCTTGCTCTAGTAAAAATAAAATGTAAGTTACATGAGTTACGCGAGAGAATATAAGAGATAGAATATAATATTAGTTGTAGTATTGCCTCAATTAATAAATCAATTTATGATATCTAATAAATGATAAAACCATTTAAAGAAACGTCGAAACTAACATTTTGTTGCATTTATAAGCTCTTCAGAAATAAAATATTTTGTAATGGTGTTTAATACACTCAACTTAACAGAATATTTAATCTATTTAGTAACATTTTCCTTCCCATTTTTCTCCTTCGTATAAGAGAATACCGCTTAAGAAAAAAGAGTAGAAAATCCATTTCAATTCGATCTTCGTGTACTACACAATGTTTCATAATGTGAATGAATATGTAAATTAGACTTTTATCTTCTAATAATCACTAAAAACCAAGTAGTTCTGTGGTTATGAGCCAAACGGTACCATTATCACCAGAAACGAAGAAGGAAGCGAACTGTTTTTGACTGTTTCTGTTACTACCAACACCTCGATAACCACCAGCATGAAAATATCCAAGAAACGCTATTCGTTTTCGCAAGAAATCGAGTCTGCTTTCCGTGAAAATGGAAAGAGCTCTCTTTCCAGTTGAATGTACCGGTTGATAGTGTAACACCCGTCAGTTGGGAGTCAGTTCAATTTAAAGTGAAATTCGAAAATAGAATTTCACAAGAAGAATTATCATATGATTAACTTTGGAGCGCTACACAGCGTGCACCGTTGCTCAGCTTCACCACCGCAGAAACCATCAATTCCTAGAACAAAACCATCAGCAACAGCAGCAACAGCAGCAGCAGCAGTACGAAAAAAAACGGACTCCCGTTTCGAAACCGAATGCAACGGTACCTCGGTTCGATCCGGTGTTTCTATTTGCATTAGCTTTCATCATTCCGCGCCTGGATACCATCTGGATCCGTCGCATGTTGCACCCGACGGGCACAGTTTGCATTCCCCCCACCGGAACGCCGCGTCTTTCACTTTCGTCTCTCCGATCGAATCGAAAGCGATCCCAGAGCGGATGTCTCTTGGCTACGCAAAACAGCGCAACAGCAGCAGCGGCATGAGCGCAAACGAAAGGAAGGAGCGAAAAAAGCGCTCTCGAAATTGAAGATGGCCAAAAAAAAAAGCTATACGTAAATTGACCTGAAGCGGACCTCCTGGCTCAAAACCCGCAAAGGAAATGCATTTAGCCGGCGGCGGACGGCGGAAGGTGCCGAGAGGCTGCAACACGAGAGAAGCTGTTCCGTGCGGCGCAAACAAAGCTGTCGACGGCCGGTGATGAATACGGCGAATTAATAATTGACAGATTTCACGGAACCGCCTAATGCTGCCCGCTGTCCATCGGGTCCTGCCGGAAGGTGCTAAGGTAGCAACGGCAGCAGCCCAGTGAACGAGCCCCGAATGGAACCGTGCAGAGGAATACAGAAGAACGGACCATATTGATGTCCTTTCGGCGGCGCCTGTGACGTTTGCGCCTTATTAATACGCTACCCAGAGCCATCCGAGGGGCTGACCGGAAGGAAGATGGATGCATTCGTGTGCAACCAATTGAGGCCCCGCAATGCGGCTGTCCGATCGAGGCGATCGAGTGCCAGCAGGCCGTGGCCGATCGAACGGATCCCCCCGGGACAGATGACGCCCCGGTGCCTGAGCTCTACTCTGCGCCGGTGGCACGGTGAGCGACGGAAGACAAGAAGGTGTTAATAATGCGATTATCCGTCCATCATCCTCCCGTCCTGTGCGGTCCGGCCGTAGAGATGGACAAAGGCTGGACCAAAATCCCTAAAGGGCGCGATCGATAATCCCGGTCAACAGGGAAGGATTATGGTCCATCCTTTCGCTGGAGGTGTGAAGATGTGAAAGTGTTTCTCTAGCACCCAACGCTGACCACGATCAGAGGGAAAGATGTGGGTCCTTTTTGTGGGATTGATGTGGCATTGTTTTGCCTCCACTATTGACCACTCGGTGATGTTGAGGTAGGTTTTCGGTGGACGTCAAGTTTGCACCGTTCAGTACCAGGTGTTCTGAACGCGTCACAGTGCGCTGGAAGAACGTGCCAAATGGTTGTGATCTCATGATGAATACTTATTTATTATAGCACCTCTTTTTGTGCCTATTCTCATTCTTCTTAGCTTGATGTTGGTCACCAACGAATCTTTAAGTTTAGCAGAAATTTTGACATTCGCTTCGTAATTTGCCCAGAATAAATCGGTGAAATATTGAAGAAATTTTTTAGGACAACTAGTTTTTAGTTAAGCATATCAATAATCACTTAAAATGTTAAACACATTAAAAATGTTCTGTAAATAAACTATATTTTATCCATCATTTTTACAGTATAAATTACATTTACAATCAAGCTTCGATTATCCGGTTGGTTATTGGCCAACCGGTTAACATAACTCCAGAGATAATCGGAAAACATATTAATATATTCTAATAAGAATCTTGAAAATTTTTGTTTCATAAAGTTCACAGGTTTTAAGGTTTAAAAACATGATATGATTAGAGAATCTCGATTTTGTATTTGAAAATTATTAAATATTGATATTGTTTATGTTTGATAACTGCCTAATTGCATAATTAGCTGTATGAACAAAAAAAGATTATTGTAAGTGAAATGTTTCTGTCACATACATAATTCCCAGAAAGCATCTATTTATCTTCCCAAAAATTAAAAAAAAATGTTGCATTCTTCTTACGCACTATTAGCGATTCACATAATTTTAGCTGCATGTGCACCTCCAACTCAGTCAACGTTCGAACCGTCACCGAACGAACGTTCCTAATCTATTGGGCACCGCTGGCGCCAGTAGCGATTTGTCGCGTCTCACTAAAAAAAGGTCCCGCGCCGCAAGTCTCAGGATGTGGCGTGCAAAAAGACAACACCATCCGCTCCAAAGCAAACCGAACGGGCCGGTATTTCGCGGAAGAAAGGAAAACCCACACACAGACACACACACGACACACGCTGCACAAAACTGACCACCCCTCGCGGTGCATTTCTTTTTGTTTTCCACCGCTTCCTAGGAACGGCGGGGAGACGAGAGAGAGAGAGAGAGAAAGAGAGAGAAAAAACGAAACTTGTGGCGCATGCACTTCTGGCGAACGGCGGCACGTTGTGGCGAACCGTGCAGTGGCAGCATAATCCGGTTTCACAATATCCGCCTTTATCGATTACACCTGCGCAATCGTGATTCATTCGGTGCGATCACGCTTGATTCATCGATCGGTAAGGTCCGCACAGTTACAGCGGAAGGTTTAAAGCCCCGCCGGTTGCGATCAATGAATGAACTTGCCGTTCACCGTTCAACGGTTCGGAGCGGTTAAAGAGCAACAGCCTTCGAGCAACGGGCGGGCGTGCGCAGTATTACTTACACCGAGCGGGTGATACGATTTTCAATCGAATCGGAGGCTTTGTCTGGCACGGTCAACACGAAAAAGCTCGCCTGTGTAAACAATCTTCCATATGGTGCATGCGCAACGTCCACACTGTCTCCTCGGTGTTGGCGATGCATGATGCTCTCCTCCACGGAAGAGTTTCTAAACGACACAGACTCGTGGCAGGCGGATTGTATTATGCTGACCGACAGTTCGGCTCGGGTTCTGCCGCAGTCTCCCTCCATGTCGCTCTCTCTCTCTCTCTCTCTCGCCACATCGCCGAGCCACTCTTCCGACTTCCGAGTAACGGCACGGCGTCGTCTGTGGCGATCGCACAAGCGAAAGCCGCCCGCAAACCAGGAACAGGAACCTGAGATCCGACCACAGCGGAGGCTCCGGAAAACCATCCGAGCCGACCGCAAAACCCCACACCCGGAATGGCCGCGTGTGCCCGGTGCAATTTTATAAACATTCGCGATTATTTAATCACCGCTTCGGCTTTCCGGAGCACACGCCACGCCGCGCGGCAGACTCTTCCAAACGTACCGGGTATTGTTTGTTTGGAGTCAGCTAAAAATCGGCCCGTTGCAGGCGCGAAGCCGCAGGGGAGCTAATCTGTTGTTGTTTGGCCCGGTCTGTGACGGCGCTGGTCACAAGACGACCGATGTTGATCAACAACCACCCGGCGGGCTCTGGGCGGTTGTTGAATCGAAACAACTTACTACCGAGCTGCAGCGCGGTTGATAAAGAACCGTTGCAAGAAGGGAACACCACCGTCTAGTATGAAAATAAATAAATCTCTTTTTTTGCTGTGCTCCTGTCACTGTTTCTTGTTTGTAGCTGTTAGAGCTGTTTGGTGGAGATGTTGAAGGAGGTTAAATTGTTGATGTTGTTACCAAACATGTTTTCTGTGTGTTCTTTGCGGTTTTTACTTCACATGATGCATCCACTTTTTCTTGAAATGTTGAAGCCTTCAAGGAAACCGTTCAAGGCGGTCGCTGTTAAAATTTAGATCTGAATTTTAATATTTCAGAGAACGAGGTGGCATAAAACTGTTCTCCAAACTCTCAAATAGCCTTAACAGATCTTCTTATTTGAGAGATAATTGGGGTTCTTTAAAAAAATCGTTTTTTCGATGTTTTTCTAATTTAAACTTGAAATCGCTCTCCATACTTCTTAAATGATTCCACCTTTGATAAACGACGATTTCCACTCCAACATCACTGGTAGTTCTTGATGATCACGTCCATTACACCCCAACCAAATAAAACTAATAGACGATAAACGCTTCCCGTGAATGCTGATCATATCCTCACGATGCACGTGAAGCACACATTACAAAGAAAGCGCACCACGCCAACCAATGACGATCGTGTCTCATTCCAAATGGGGAGGGAGTCAAGATTCGCATCCCGACCAGGCTAACCAAGAAAGTGGCTACGCAGCCGACATCCCCCCGGAGCGAAAGTAGGTGAACCGTTATTCAAATATTCTACTACGCCATCTCACCACCAACACCAACCACCCTTCTTCTGGCTGACAATGACTAATAATGCTGAGTGTCACCGTGTTTCGACATCGCTCCCCCATCGGGCGTCCGGGCAGCACGTTTCCTGCGCCAAACGTGCAGCGAGTCACATTTAGCCGTCATGTGCCGTGGGCCGGTTTATGACCGGGTGGTATGTGGCCATCGTCCTGGTTTTGTATCCGATTAAGAGTGATCGCTAGAATGCTTAGCCATCAGCCGTAGGTCGGCTGACGATAGGTACGCCGATAGTTTGGAGAGTATATCTGAGGCGAGTACTTGGTAGTTTTCAATTTACGAGGTTTCAACCCAACTTGGAATGTTGGAATTCTTGCAAAATGATATCAAATGGTAATGAATTTAATATCTTCAATTTCTGATGCGTTAGAAGCAATACTCCGTACAGCTCACTTTCACGCTGCCCAGAACTCGTCTAATCCGCGTACATCCGTGTTCGATGATCGATCCGGGTAGCGGTTGTTCTGAGCCGCAAGTCTGCCCACCGGCTACGCACGTGTTCCGCTCGCAATTTGGGCTTCCGTAGCGGTTTCGATGCGCCGATTAACGGCCCCGACTTCTTCCCCGACACTGTGACCTCCGGTGCGATCCCGTTGCGGGCAAGTCGGGAAGCTGAGCCGCGATGCTCGCGAACGGGCCTTTCCCCCACGGACGAACCTTCTGGCCGCTAATCCGATGCCGCTAGGTTTGCGGATTTTAACCGAACCGCAGAACCGTTAGCTACGCCGGCTGCGCGGGCAGCGGGATTTTATTGCCCCTTTCGCCAGCTGATTCACCTCCCAGCTGGGAGGACCAACGGTGGGCTGGTGGGCTGGTGGGCGGTGGATCGGCGTTGGGGCGGGGGGCGGGGGGAAACCCCTCCCCCGAGAGAACATTAATCGGGTTCGAATACGAACAAAAAAAAAACAGACTGTGCCTTTCTGCTCAGCCTGATGCGAATACTGATGCGCGAGAAGAAAGTTCCGCCATCGCCGTCTGCCCTAAGAACGAGAAGTTTCTTTATTCAAAAGCAACCCCCCCCCCCCCTCTCCCCTCCACTGGTGGGTTGAAGATTTAGGTCATAAAAAAAGGTTCACGACTCACGAACGCACTCACGCTTAGAACGTGAACGATCGTGGCGGTATAAAAAGCAACCCATCATCATGCTCCAAAACCTCACCAAGAAAGCTAAGGGATGCAAAGGGGCGGTGGAGTGGGGCGAGGGGAGAGAGAACACCACCGCGCGGGCACCACCGAGTCGGACGCGAAAGAAAACGCGAAAAGCAAACCCCGAAATGAGGACACGGTGAATGAACTCCGGGACTAGACGCTCATTAGACGGCTTCGGAAACGGGCGCCCGACTCGGTCGCTCGGTGCTCCCGCTGGGGCGACGCTGGCGAGGCTCACCGCGCCCGACCGGTGTCGGAAACTTCCTCGATCGCAACCAGAAGCGGAGGACGCGTGAGACGCCCGACACGTGACACCGATCCGGCACGACGGACGAAATAAACGCACGTGGATTATCGCATGCTAATTGCTGATGCAACTTGCGGCGCACTATGCAAATCCTGCTGCAGCCCTGGTGTCCACGCTGTCACCGCTCGCGGTGCGTTCCCCCCCCCCCCCCCCCCTTACACCCATTTCCCTGCAGGCCCCCTCACTTTTGCATACGATCTTCTTGAGCTTGACAGACGACCGGACTCGACAAGGGTGGACATTTGTTTTTCCTGCGGACATTTGGATGGAATAATCTTCTTTTTTTCTCACTCCATATGCGTGCGTGCATGAAAATTTGCCTTTCGTTTCACCATTGGAGCGGAAAAAAGCATCGATATTATATTTCTCTCCCATCCCGGGGAGTTGGGGCACTGTTTACGGTGGCAATGTGTAAATTTGTGAAATTGACTGACGATTGTGCCATAAGAGTTCAAAGATCTGGCGGAGCTTACGGCACCGGCACAAAACTGTCCGTATTATACAACATCAGGAACGTTCTGCTTTCATTAGCGCTGCCAGTAGGTGACACTGTTCCCGTCACATGCTATTACGTTAGACTGCGGTTATTTGTTGTAATTATTCCATCTGACAGCAGAAGAAGGAAGCCCTGCCCTCAGGAACTGGTAGAGAATGAATTTCACGAATTTGAATAACGCTGTGCAGTTTTAAAGAGCAGCTCATAGGGCTGTATAAGGCAATTGTCAGCCTACTTACCTTGGAATGGCATTTTCTACTCATATTATTGGAATAAATATGTACTGAAGTTCTTTTTCCACTCTGTCTATGAAATGAAAACAATCTTTCCAACCAGGAACATGTCTGGCTCGAAGTTAACGAGTGTACTGTTTTCGACAATGTGCTTTCTTTCAATCGGTTTATGGAGCACATCATCTTAAAGCCTGTTCAAAGCAAGAAAGGGTTTAATTGAATGTCATTTTTCACTAACAACCTCTCGTCAGCAAAAGGACGACGCATTTATGGTCGTTTTGTCCCTTCGCCCGGTTGTTATTTATTAGCCCGCTCTCCCCGCTTGTGAAAACAACCCTGAACTTACGTAAAGTCGCCAACAACGCCCGTCACAACGTGCTCGATCCATAAACAAATGCACCCGTATTTGTCCTTCTCGGATCGGGCAGATCCCGGGCCGGGCTATTCCCACCCCGTTCCGCTTCGCTTTATTGCCGGCACCGGAAGAAAGCAAAGGGTTGTGGAAAGGGGAACTCGATCGATCGCTAACCCTTTCGCTGGGTGCGAAGGTCCTAAAACAACAAACGTCGCGCTGGTTCTCTTGGAACGAGCGCTGTAAAGTGAACTGAATTTTGGGTGCTGTAAAGTGTGCACCGATTTAACGATCGGTGTTGCAATTTCGCCTCGAAAGGGTTAGCGACATAACCGGAGGGCTCTGGTTGCAGTGTCGTTTTGGGGGAACATTCAGCGGAGTAGATTCCGCCCGACCCCGAGACCGATCGTGGTGTTATTCTCGCCCGGCATGTTGTCTGCGGCGCAAACGCATGTCGGGCGCGTCGGTTGTTTTGCTTTCGTTTCGCGCTCGCCCACGCCACTTATTTTGTCGCCTGTCTACACGTATCGCCCGGCCGGTAGAATCAAAATATTGACACGCCAGGACCCGGCCACCACCCGTCTTCCGCCCAGTGCCGCCAGGCGCACAGCAGGAGGCACCGCAACCACGACGGGGTAGAATTTCGTGAATCAGGTGCAGGTAGTGGTGTGGGTGTGCTCGTATGGCGGTTTGCACGTACGGTTTGCACCGCAGCCGACCCGACCCAGGGGGAAAGTTGCGTGGGAGTGGCATTGACCGGAGGGCCACCACCCACCCGGACCCCCGGCGGCGGTTCTAGTTTAATCGTTTGGCGCGACCATTCGGCGACCTTGCCGGTTTGTTTTTGTTTTGGGGCGGGGGCGGCTTATGTACACGCTGACGTCGTACGCCTTATCGCGAAAGAATGCTTCCTGGGGTAACCTTCTTCGAATGGCGTGTATTTGGCTTATCGCACGTGTTGTTGATGGAGAGATGGGTTGGCTCCCTATAAGCCTTTTTGTTATTTTTTTAATCGATCATTTCATTTTTTACACAAAAACACAAGTTTTGCTTTAAAACTTTGAGTGAGTGTAAAAAGAGCTATGCAATAGCTATAGGCAAATAGGATCAAGAGCAACTAGGATCAAGAGGTACTGAGTTCCAAGAAATGAACCTGGTTCAAAATCTGGTTCATCTGCGAAAGCTTGAAAGCAGGTTTTAAAAGCGTTTTTGAATTTTAAAACGTTTTTAAAGGGTGAAACTGGGAGGAGAACTTCAATGACTAGTTGGGCAATAACTGCTATTAGCTATGGATTTTGCTACCCTGTACAGGTAACTTATAGACCCTGAATATTTAGCAAATACGCTCGCAGAAAAGTCATTACAAGTCGCTCAGTTTTATTGTACGATTCTTTTGTATAAATGTAGCTCCAAATCATCCCTGCCCCGAGCTTCCCGTCCACGATCAGCAAAGTATTCCAAGTCAAGAGAACGTCCAGCGCAAGTGTACGAAAGTATGTAAGATCGACGCTTCCCCGAAGCCTCTCGTCACGGGAATCACCTGCGTCGCCACAGAAACAATCGAGGGTAAATATTTATAATGCAATTAAGCACCGGGAGAAACGACGCTGGCGCGTACCTCGGCTGGGTGAGTAAGTCTCCGGTGGCCTACTTTCCAAAACCCGGTTTTTTGGAATCGACGACGTAGTTCGGACTACGTGGTTCTCTGGCACTCTCGGTCCAGCACGGTCGGAAACCTGACGTCCGGATTTTACAGCCCCCCAAAACCCCTTGGCCATTTGACACCGATCGAGCGTGCGTCATCGATCCGGTTGGCAGTAACCCACTGCAGGAACGGCATTTGTGCGCATCACGCTGACCACCGACGTTGGCGTGATGCAACAGTTGTCCGTCCGGTTGGAAGGGGTAACATAAGCCGGCGGTCACCTCGAGGAAGCCCAATAATGTCCCCTAATTTTAATGGTAATTGTTTGCCTCATTAAGGGCGCCTGGTTCGAATGATCCCGATTCTTGTGGAAGTGTGTTCCAGAACGCCTGAAAAAAAAAACAGAAAACCGCTATTTGTGCGTCCAATACTAAAGACAATAACTTAAACCTCCTGAGAAAATTCGTTCTACACAAAGCACTAGAAGAAGAAAAAAAACATCGAACTTCCGAGCTCACCGTCATCTGTTTCCGCAGAAGTTTAGAACGTTCCAAGCCTCCCCACCACCTATGTCGATTAGAGAGGGGAAATCCGATCCAATCCTTGTGCCGGCAAAGGACTCCAGCTGCAGCTGTTCGTGTTCGTGTAGGCTGCAGGCAAAGCGCACAGAGCGACGGACAATGAAAAGCAAACCCAAACAGACAGCTCCTCCTAGAAACCACGTCCCTTCGAGCCCTGGACGAATCAGAATCCTGCATGCGAAGAAAAGGGCCCAGAGGGCAAAGAAAGAAACCCACGGCATCCTTTTTCCCATTCCTCTCCGGCGCACGCAAGCGAGATGCACTACGATCGGCTTCGGAGGCTGGATCGAAAGAAAATCTAACAATTCTAACGCCGCGCCTCTGCCAGACGGTGCGTGCGAGCTCTCGCCCGCCCGAGAGCGTGACGGCAACAGGGAAGACAAAAGCGTACGATCGCTCCCGATCGCGCCCGGCGGTGTGAGCGAGCGAGCGAGCGAGCGAGAGCGTGAGTGGGCCTACGGAAGCGCGCACACCGCAGCTGGCAGTCGAGCAGCGGGCTCTCTTTCGCGCACGCTGCCACTCGATCGATCGGCCGGTTCGAGCAGCTGCCGGCCGCGTTTTCCGGCCTGCAGCGGCCGGGGTTCGAGCAGGAAAAGCGACCCGAGCGCGTGAGAGATTTAAGAGCGCCCGTCCGGGAGGCTGGAGGTGTCAGAACGAACGCGCCAGCCGTGTGAGCAACATCGAGGCCATCTCGCAAACGCGCCCGTGCTCCGTCGTTGTGTTCTCTACGCTTTCCTACCTTTTGCCGCTCCGAACCGCTCTGCCGGACTCTCAGGCGCTCTCCGTTTCTCGCGGCGGAGTTTTTCCCAGCCCCACTGCGCGGGCCCGCAGACGACGCTTTTCGCGAGATCGCGAAACGCACACCACAACGCACGAGCGCGATCGCGAGTGACTGAGTGGCGGGTTCGCCGTCTAGTATACAGTGGAGCGAGCGTAGCCGGCGACGACCATTCGCTACAGTGAGTTCGTGCCGCACGGACGTCCGCCGCTGGCCTTTCCTACTCTTTCCGGCATCTTTCGGCACACTTCTGCCCGAGCACTACTCGCCACTCGCTTTCGTTCTTTCGTCTTCTGCGCAGTTCCCGCACCGAAATGGAGATCCTCGACCCGACCGGTTACTACTGAACACGTGCGGTTTCTCTGTGTGTCTGTGCTAATTCCACGTGCGTGCGTGTGTGTGTGTGTCTGAGTGCGAAGTACGAAGAAAACCGGAAAACTCTCACCAAAAAAAACCCACCGCTGGTTGGTCGAGCATTAAGCCATATCCGTGCGTGTGATTTCCGAGTGATACAATATCGAACGATCGGCGTGCAGCCCCAAAGTGCGGAAGTGTGTTCTTCGCCGTGTTTCGGTTCGTTTCGCTAGCTCATCCACACATCTGCAAGTCAAAATGGCCAAGAAGCTGGATCCCACTGGTCACTACTAGAGAGCGCGAGGAGCAACGTGAACTGAAAGGAAGCAACGATCGCCACGAAGAGGTCGAACGCTTCTGGAAGCAAGTCGAGAGCATTTCTTCAAGTGTCCCGAACAGCCAACATCGCAACAATGGCCCGCAAGCTGGACCCCACCGGTCACTACTAGAGAAGGTCGTCTAGATTTTCGCGCACGCGCCCGAATCGACCGATTAGCCATACAACGAAACTTCGTTCCAAAAAAAAAAAGTCACAATGGCGCCGGGAATCCTGGACCCCACCGGATACTACTAGAGCGAGCGACTTCCCGTTCCGCGAGAGATCACCTTCAAGCGATCCGTCCTCCATCCGCGACTGACTTGCGCCCTCCCCGAGAGCTATCTTCCTGAGCGATCCTTACGGGATCTTCACGTCCAGCGACAAGAAACCAGCAGCGGCAGCAGCGACAAGATGGACCGCAAACTCGACCCCACCGGCATGTACCGAAGGCCTGGCAGTGCGGGCAGCACCGGCGGCTACCAGCGCACCCCGTACCACAACCACCACCATCAACGGCTGCAGAACCACCAGCGAATGCCGCACCATCATCAGCAGCAGCAGCAGCATCAAGCAAAGTGCCATTATCTCGACCCGACCGGGCTCTACTGAGGAACCGAGGCCGACTCGGGGAGAGTGTGTGTGTGTGTGTGCGCGAGAGTGTTGCCGCTGACGGGAGCAGGTGACATCCTGGGATCCCTCTGGTGTCCTGGTTTGATGTGTCGGTGTGTCTCTCAACTTCCCGCCTCCGTCGAGGGCTCTCGTGCACAACGCAACAGCAGCAGCACAATGTGATACTTTTTACTGACGTATTAGCGAAAAACCCCCCACGAGAGGCACCCGCTGATGGCACCCCGGACACGTGGCGTCGCAGGAAGTTCCGCTTCTCGGTGTGTAGTTGGAAAACAGGAGGGCCCCCTACTACTACTACTAGTAATTATTATTATTATTTTTGTTTTCCTGCTCGCGTGAGCAGCGCGCGTTAGGAGCGAGGGTCCTTGGTCCATGTTTTTTTTTTCTTTACTCTTCGTCTTCGGTGTTCTCCGTTTTTTAAGTTCTCTTTGAAGTAAGAACCCCTAAATAGGCACCTTTTGGATGAGTTCGGCAGGCGGAGTTCGGGAGCCTCGAGTCTCTTAGTGCCTTAGAAAGTTTTTTTTTTGAAATGCCGAACTCACTGACTCACTCACTCACCTTTTACCTACTAAACTGCTACTATTATTAATATTATTTTTACTATTATCATCGTTTATCTTTAGCGTAATTCTAACTCGCGTACCCGATCAGCCATCAGCGTATGGGCGATCGACTTCTCAACACGAGCCTCCCTCCTGTTTTTTTTCTGTTTGTTTATTGTTGGCTGCAAGTCGCCAGCCAGTTCCAACCAAAATCTCACTGCCACTCTGGTCGAAGTAGTCCACTTTCACCACCCTATCGCTCGGTGACTGCCGACCTACCTTATATACTGCCTCCCCGTACTTACCACCCACTGCTAGCGAGCCGTCGCGATCGATCGAGTGTTATTTAACTACATTTAAACGCCACGAGAGACAGAACGGGAGGAAGTATTCTTTTTTTTTAGTTATTAATCTTTATTTTTTAAACTCTTATCGCCTCACCGCGCACGAACACACACGTTCCAGCGTGCGCTGCAGGACATGTAATGAAGGTGTTGAGGGAAAGGAGCGAAACTCGAAATCAGCCTCCAAACTGCCAATATCGATCACTTGGCGAACGCGACAGGGAAGCCCTCCAGCGCCGTTCGCCACAGTGGGAGATTTTTTTAATTTTTTTTTATTAATTATTATTTGCTCTGTTTGTTTGTTCACGCGTCAGTGGAACACGAAGTGTAGCGTTAGCTTTCCTAGCCAAAAACAAACAAACAAACGATAACACACAAAAAAACAAGAACAGCACAAGAACAACGGTCCACACTTAGAAGCAGAATGGATATTGAAACCCCCGCGGAAGATTAGGACAGGACAGGAAGCCACCTTATTAGTAACAGGCAGGATTACCTTATCACACACTCACATTTAGAGCGCGCATCAAACGGTTTGTCAAGAATCGGCGACGGAAAGTGAAGCGGAATGATGGATTACTCATAATTATTATTTTATTATATATTATTATATTATTACGAAATACTTGTTGAACATATTATTGAAGAAAATCATATAAAAACAACTATTTAAAAAAACAACAACAAACCCTCGTTGCGTTTTTTGGAAACGTTTCCTTCCTGGGTCTTAAGTAACATCCGAAAAACGAGCTCCCTGGAATTCCGGCTTTTTCGTCCTGTCGGTTCGCGTTCGTGTTCGCCTCCCGGGGAATGTGCAGTGGTTTCCCACTGGTCCGCAGTGCATTACATCATTTTCGTTGCAGTGGGAGCGTGCAAAACGCAACTCCCCGTTCTTCCGCAACGCACGGAACCGACCGATGGAGGAACAACAATATCAACAAATGGGCCGCCGCTTCCTGCTTCGGTGTCATTTGGTATTCCGGCTGCAGTTGCGGTGCTGGGGGTGGAGAGGGGCGGTGGATCGCCTTGGGGACCCAATTGGGGAGGGGGAGGGTGTAAACACGCACACTGACGCGCACACACACGGAAGTGTTGTTTTATTTAAAGCGTTTTTTTTGACACACTGCCGCTGGAAGGAATCTAATCACGACGGATTGGGGACTCCCACTCTTCTCCCGTGATTTCAACGTGCTCTCTCGCTTTCGCACGTGCTCTCTCACTCGCTCGCTCTCGCGCCCGAGACGACAGCGTGCCGTCAGACGTCATCGCGCCCAGGAAGAGAGGCAGTGACACTTTCAAGGCTCGTCATACGCGTGATCGTTTGCGCGATGTGCGAACTGTGCGGCGGCGATGGAGCCGAGTGCAGAAGAGTGCCCGCCGTTCCGTGTACGCGTGAGCCGGAGAGCGCGAGTGCGGCCGGGCGTCTGAGGGCGACGATTGACCCCAGCGAGGCGAACGCACGGCTGCTGCTGCTGCTGCTGCTGCCGCTGACGACGGGGTTGGAGCAGTAAGGCACTAACACATGGGCTTTGGTGTTGCGTCTATCGCAACCCTCTCGCATCGATACCGAAGGGGGGGTTGGATGCAGCTGTTGGAACCAAGAGAGTGAGAGAGAGAGAGAGAGCGAGAGCGATCGCGGCGACCGCGCAAAGTCGCTTCCAAAAGTTCAAGATCGAGGCGAGGTGGATATATTTTTATTTTCGATGTCGATCATTGACCGACAAACACACAGCGGCGGCGGCGATGGTCACAGCGGCGGGTATGGCACCTCAACCGTGTTGGGGACGTCGTCGCGTGTTGCGGACGTTTTCGTCGGAACCCGAACGGTTGAGCGTGTGGGGCTCTCGCGCGCGCGCGCGCGCGTGACTCAGAACCCGTCGAAGGCGAGATATGCGATATGCGGTGGGAGAGCATCGTGTGCGCTGAGAGCGATGATTGCTTGGCGTTGGGACGCTGGTGTCTACCACCTAGAAACTAGACGCAGACGTCCAAATTTGTTTTGGTGCGACGCGGTTGCTGTTGTTGTTGTTGGCGCAAAGAAGTTGCTGTTGTTGGCAGGTGCCTGTTGTTCGCGCACTGGGTTAACAGCGAGTTTTGGCTAGGCCGGTGCTCGAAAAGGCAAGCGCGGAAGGACCAGGTTGACGGAGAAGAACGGAACTAGGTCACTCCTGAGGTAAGTAACCGCCTGGTACAGGCGGTGGGGGGTGACTATGTAGGAGAGTATGCGGCATCATATGACAGCTACGGGTTTCATGAGTCAGCAAAAATCTGTTCCACTTAATTCCAGCGATTTTAGGTTATTTTTTATCAAAAGTCTCTTTCTTTGAACTCTCTTCAGAAAGTTTCATTTTTGTTGAAGAATTTTACATTTTTTAAACATTATACTAGTACTAGTATTGCTCCAACATGATCACATACGAACAGAGTGGTTCAACACAAAGATAAAACTAATGTGAAATTCTGATCGATTTTTAACTTATATCTTCAAAGATTTACACTTCCTTACGTGCTTTTTTTTGTAATCAGATAATAGAATTGGCGAGATTGTTTGTTATTGTTGCGAAACTTAGACGTTGTAGTGGAGACATTTAAAAGATTTTCTTAAATTTGCCCAGTGTCACAAAAAGATATTTTGTTTTATTCTTGCTCTTTGTTTCCAATTCTATCTATCATTAAGAAACATTTGGCTCTTAAAGTTGAACAGCGATACTAAATACCTTCAAAGATATAGCTTTCTGGATTCATTTCTAACGATTTAAACGAGTTCCCGTTTCATTGTGATGCACTTTTCCCGGAATGATCCCATGAGAGACGATAGTTTTCTCATTAAAAGCATTTATATCAGTTTAGCTTATGACATATTACAGGGAGTTTATTATACACTGCGAAAAAAAAACTTTGGAAAAAATTTAGATTAGCGCTCTGAAGATCTGAAAATTAGTTTTTTTTTGTTAAGTTGAGATATTTTAGCTAATACTTTGATAGTTAAAAACATAAACATGATAACCGCTTTATTTCAAAATCCTGCGTAATTAGAAAAAAAAACCGTTCCAATTTTTCCGTATGTAAAATTCACTAAATGGCAACAAGAAAACCAACAGAAAAAACACCATTCTAAAGCTCCAGCTTACAAATTGTGAGTGCATTGCGTTGACTGCAACTGGTGCATCTCTTCCGAACGCATGTGGTGAGAATCTGCAGATGCTCGTATGGGCGTGTGTGCGTGCGTGCGTACGAGAGAGAGAGTGAATAATAAGATCAAAACAAAAGTCGGTTCAAAACAAATGACACACGCCAGCAATGTGCGCAGTTTGCCCAGAAGTTTCGCCCGCGGGATGCACCAGGAAGCTGGGCCGGGAGGAGCGTCGTGCGAGAGAACCTCATCAAGCCAAACAGACAGCTCGGGGCAAGGGAAGGTTAGCTCGAATGAAATTGCATATGAGCGCAGCAAAAACACCGACCCACACACAGACACACGCACGCCCAACCCGACGACCAAATGCAATCGATCCGGTGCGGCAGAGCAGGAGTGGAAATAAAAATGACAATTATCGGTGCATTGCACCGGGTGCGCATGTGTGTGACCGTGTGCCGTGCCTGTTTGCCGGTTGTTTTTTTTTCGCACATTTTCGTACGTTGCATCCTTGCGCCGGTGCACGCACGATGCACTCTCGACGGCGGTGCGTTGCACCCGGCGAAACGAGTCGGGAAGGGTGTGACGCAACTAGCACCGGCCGATCGGTTGCATTACATTTGCCTTTGAATGGAACACTCACTGTACGGCTGTATGCAGCGTTGGGGTGTAATTTGTTTTGCAGTTAATTTTTTTTGAATAATAAATACGTTTTTTATTGCTCCAAAAACAGACGCAGCCACTTTGAGTTGTGCATTAATTTTGCGTCATTTACATATGTTGCTTCAAAGTTGAAGGAGATGCTTTCGTACCTGTTGTTACCGATACCATTTCTTTCTATTAGTTGCAGTGTAACCGACGAAAAGGAATAATTTTGAATCTAATACAGTTTGCCTAGAGGGTTTGCTTCTTCTCCTTCAACATATAAAAGCTTCTCATGCACGAATTCAAATTTCGCATTGAAATTCAATGTCGATTCGAATCCCCCTTTCCAGCGCATTCCAGAGTTTTCTTTTCAGCTCAAAAAAAAAACTGCGTACGGCCCCGAATAATGCGGCGTGTCGCCTCGAACCTTCCCCAAATTCTGGGGGCCCGTCTCCTTCCTGTTCCCTTCAACGGCCTTTAGCCGTAGCATTGGCTCCAGAATTGCAAATTTTTCGACCGGTGGGAAATTAAAATGTATCATCCAACATGACAGAGGTCAATTAATTCTCGCTCCTTCGGGTGCGATGTCAAGAGCGCTTCAAGCCGCAACAGACGAACCGCCGCGCCGGGAAGGGATCGCGTGCAAATTTCGATGGTGCTTCACCGCACCACACGACAGGCGCTCCACCGGTTGACAAACCGCGGGTGGCAGCGGGCGCGAAAGGGTACGAAAGCGCGGACAGAGCAAGAGTCGAACAGGCGAGAAAAAAAAGAAAACCTGCCAGCTTACGTCGGCGAGCGCAACTACCCCTAGGGTCGCCCGGATTCGGTAATGGATTACGCACGATGCTACGATTATGTCGATCAGCCGGCGCGGTACATCAAGCGTCCGGAAGGGCGCACGGTGAGCTTGCGGATCAACGACCCCGAGATGGGGGGGGTGCGCCCGGTCGCACTCAGACGCTTTTCGCTCACGTGAGCCGCTCGAGTGTGAGGTTCGCTATCTCTTATCATGCAACGCGCCCGCTGGCGGGTCTTCCTCACTCATTCATCCTCATTACTATTGTCCATTATGTAAACCGCGCTGCAAGGTAGTGTCAACGTCTTAGCAGATTTGAAACGTCATCGAGTCATTTTTTGTTTATTGCAATATCAACTAAGTGATGGTTTAAGTTGGAATCACATTCGCATATTTGACAAAACGGATACAAATTAAGATTAAAACCTATAACCCATATAAGTCAATTTGATGATCTAATGAAATTTCAAAACAGAAAGTAAACCTATTAAAAAATCTTGAAAAAATATAGATACCTTGAGTACTTAATTAAAAAATATGAAAAAATGTCATTACTTTTAATATAAAAACTAACAACTTTTAGATTGAGTGTATGTTTGGTGAATATTACCCTCGAACTTTAAAAAAATAGCAAAAGAGAAATAAAAATAAAGAACATATTAGATATTTTGTTTCTTAGGAGATTATAATGGGTTAAAAAGTCCAAATTATGGTATAATAGTTTTTCATATAGATTAAATCAAGATTGAACTAATGTTGGAGGTTTTTCTATTGTTTTTATGTTTTCATATAAATAAATGTCAAAAAATTCTCCGATGTGATTTTGTATCGGTTTTTGTTGAATTATTGATTAGTTTTAACAAATTTCTTTTTGAGCATTACAATTTCTAAGAAAAAAGAAACACCTATCAAACAATCAAACAATTCCCTAGAATCTAAACGTCGGAAATGTATTTATTCCGAGAAAATAAAAGCAAACTTCTCCTCCCGGTCGGAAGATGCATCGGAACTTCAACGTACGGCGCTATCGCCAAAATCGCATTCAAAGTCGCTACCTCTGCATTAATTCAGCGGCTAATCCTTTTGCGAAACCTTCCGATGCTCCGACGGGCGGGCCGACCTCCGCCTGCATCGGACAGACGGCAGGGGGTGGCCTTTGAAGCAAAAAAAAAACAAACTAAAACCTAGGTGGCGCCTAGTCGCAGCGTCTACGGCTGAAGGGGTCAACGAACCCGGCCCGAGCTACGGACGGCCACGGTATACACGGTTTTTCGGGCACGTTTGGATTGTTTTCGCTTTTTTGGTTGGTTGTATTCATTCGGCTGGTTCGAAAATTTTATGCTACAGTTCGCAGTCATTTTCTGCGCCGAATTTTATCATCGCCTCCGACGCTTTCATCTTCGTCTCGGGAAGCGAATTCCTCCAGCCGTGCGTGCCAGGCAACTTAGAAAAAAGAGGCAATTTGAACAGGTTTGCAAGGGGGGTCCGACGAAGATGCTCCAGCGAGAGAAATGTTTAACTTTTCAAAAACATAAAACAAAATGTACTAAATAGATAGAACGAGAGAGAGAGAGAGAGAGCCAGCGAGAGAAATGTTTAACTTTTCAAAAACATAAAACAAAATGTACTAAATAGATAGAACGAGAGACAGAGAGAGAGAGAGAGAGGCCGAGAGCCAGCGAGAGGGTGTAAAAGGCCGAAAAACGGCGTATAAATCCCCCACAGTCGAGCGACCGTCGCGAATCGTAGGTCACAATCGTTTAACTAATTCCGCCGATCGGTTCGCAAATATCAAGAAAAGGTAAACCGCACCGCGCTGCGGCACGTTGCATCGGTTGCGGTTCAAGTTTTATTACTTTTTTAGACTGTTTTTTTTTCGCCCTCTCCGGGGGCTGTTTCACCCCTCGCCGGCTCCCCGTGTACGTGTATACATATGTATTTTTTGTGTGTCAGTTTCATTCCATTTTCGGTTGCGCTTTGGTCCCTTTTTTGGGGTGGGTTCTAGTGCAGACGGGCGCGCTTGGTGCTGGGCGATGCCTTTTCTATTTCGGGTTCGGTTGCCGCTTCTCGCACACACGCCCGGCCGAAACCCATTGGCAGATCGGCTTTGTCTACGGGGCGGCTCGACGGCTCGGCTGTTGGCCATTCCGGTTTGGGGTCTCCAGCCAACGAACACCAGCGAATGTGCAGGCTCTCGTGGATTGACCGATTGTTTCGATGTGGACATTTGGACAGTGTGTGCGCGGACGGAAACGGCAAGGGTCCGAAACTGCTGGAACCGTCTTACGAGGGTCTTCTGGAAATGGCAAAAGAGCTGAGAGTTCTGTACCTAAACGATGGGGCGAACCGAACGAATAGAATAGGAGAATCCAGAAGAAAGAAACAAGCTCAAGAGATCTCTAATGATGTCGTTTTCTTGCAGCAGATTCGTTAAGATTAAAGGGATTATTTTATTGCTTATAATTAGACCGCAAACGCTTGTCATCTGCAAGATTTATGATCAATTTTTCTAAAAGGTTTATTCGAATCAAATCTAGCTCTATAATAAGGAATTATTTCTATAAATCATTCTTAGTCACAAAACATCTTGGTGCACTATTAAATGAAGTTAAAACTTAACTATCGAGAACTTCGAAGCAAACTCATAGTTTTGTGCACATTTAATAGATTTCCCTTTTGGGAGCAAATCCAATTTTCCCCACAAGCTGCTGAAAAGACAAAATGTACGAGTCGCGTCGTCTTCACCGTGGAAAAGCATGACGATCGACAGGCCACCGCACAGGGCCGGGAATGCGTTTGGGAAGAGCACGCGAGCGCCTGGTGATGAAAAAACCACCCCGAGAGCATGAAAAACGTCACAGGAAACATATCCAGCGATTGGGGAGCACCGTGGGCACTGTGAAACGACCGTAGAAAGAGTGGATGGAACAGACAGAACGAGCAGAACAAAAAAAAATCCACACATATGCCTCCCGTCCACGCATAAGTGTCTGTATTTGTTATGTTTTTTTTTCGCTCTCTCTCTCTCTCTCTTCTCTGTGCTCCCCCAACCCGAGGGGGGAATCGAGCCTCCCCAGCGCCCGATCGCTCTTTGTCTTATGTTGATATATCTTGTTAATAATATCGCGGGGGTATGGGCCGTGCCGTGCTGCCGTGGTTCAGCATGCCGAGCAAGAGTTTTGATGAGTTCTGATGGGTGTCGGAATGGGGTCTGGCTCGTCGGATCAGGGTGGTCGATCCGCGGAGCAGCGTGCTGTGGCGAGATTGGTTTGTTGGGTGGGTGGATGGGTGGTGCCGTGTTGTGGAGCACACATACGCACACAAACACAAACACACTCATGGGCGGGCTGCGATGGGAGTTTTGTTGGGGCGCTACGCACTTCAAAATTAGCAAGACTTGAGCAATGCGAAGCAATGCGAACGTTCTGGGCGGGAGGGATCTCCTACCCAGCGGGGGGATGAGTGGGATCGTATGAGCAGGGAAGGCATCGAAGGGTGGATCAATCGTTAAAGCGTACGCGTACAGTGCCTGCCGGGTTTTTGGCATGGTTTTGAGAATTTCTAAAAATAGTGTATGATTTAAGTTTATATTTTTCTTTTGTTTATTCTATTATTATTGACCTTTTATCATTCTCATTTTCGAGTTTTTTGCCAAATTAAATATTATTATGAATATTTTTACAACATTTTTTGCAAAAAAATTTGAGCCATGCACAATTATTTATTATTAAAATACTTTTAATTTTACTATCGAAATTATTCATCATTTAGGATTAATTTTATAAACAATAAAAACTTCCACGTTCGATTCATTATTGGGTTTTATTTTCCCATCTTAAGCAGATTCCATTTTATCTAAGAAATTTGTATTGCTTTTTTAAAACAAAGTCAAAATTTATAGAGAAACATTCAAATAAACCTTCATCTATTGTATTTTTAATGAGTTCTCATAATACCTGATAGAAAAAAATGTTTTTATTTTGCATACCTATAATTTTTTATGTAAATATGCAAAATGCCTATATTAAAATTTCGCACATCCTGCTTGAAATTTGATCCTTTACGTTTTTTTAGTCAATTTATTTGCAGTGTCGCAAAAATTCGTACCCCACTGTCCGCACCGCTCTGGTCAAGGCTTTCTTTTACAATCACAATCATATGGTAAAACAAAACGATACGAACGATAACGAAACAAAAAAAACATACACACAGCATTCAGAAAGTAAATCGGCTGAAAGAAAGGCTCCTCGCTCCTCGCTACTACCCCCAACTTGTAACCATCTCCGATCGGGCCGACCAACCAACGCGAGCCCGGAGAAAGAGAAAGAAAGTACGACACGACGGTGGCGGGGCAAGCTGAGCGCGGCGAAGCGAAAAAGGAAGAAAGTAAACAGAGCCAGAGCGAGAGCGCGAGCGGCCCCACAGCGAGAAGGGTGCTGCCGCCCCAAAACCGTCCGGTGGGGGGAACGGGAAGCCCGAGAGCATAATAAATGAATGGCCCCCGCGCGAAGATCGCGAGAGGTGAATCTCACCCGATGGGGTGGGGCGGGGAGGGAATTGGGGAGCTGTACGGTGGGGAGCGCGAAGCCACAAGGCTACCCCCTTTGATCGATGGGGACGATGGGGGCAGCGTGAACGGAATTCATACGTGGAGCATAAGCTCCCCCCCTCTTCAGCACCCTCCCACCGGAAGGGAGAGGGAGGGAGGGAGGGAGCGGCGCGAGAAAGAAAGAGCAACAGTTGAAGTTCAACGACCCGCGTGCACACATCACTCTCGTTGGGTCGGTCGCTGCCTATACCAGGCGATGGTCGGTGGATATTGTGAGGGGCAAAGTCATTTGCAGGTAGTAACTCTTCGCGCTGCTGTCTCCATCGCTGGTGCCCTCTCTTTCTCCGGTCGGCTCACGCACACCACTGGGTACCTCTTCTTCCCACCGCCTGTTTCTCGCCCCTGCCAGCTCCACGGCCCCCTTTGCTCCACGGCAAAGAAGATACGCGCACTCACACACCGACAGATGCGAGTCAGTGGCATGCTTCTACTACTTGTTCGCTATCGCTTTCGCATCAATTTTCTCCTTCTCGCTTTTGTCACATTTTCCGCGATTCCGAGCGTCGGACGTCATATCGACAAGTGTAACCCATTAAATGCTCTCTTTTCCACTCGCACTCGCACTCGCACTCGTATTCCCCCCAATGATCCTACTGTGCCTGCTTGATCGTACTCCAGCTGCGTTCTGTCCGGCCAGAACGGGACGTAGGAAACGGTGGAAAACGGCCTTTGCGGATGGGTTCAAAATGATGCGTGCGAATTGACACGTCCTCACCGACAAACTCCCTCCCGACATCAACACCCCCCCTCTCCGAACACACATACACTGGCGACGGGTACGTCCCGAAAGGAAGCTGCCGTTCTGTATTTGCACGGTGCACTCCGGAGATGCTTCCCGGTCGATTGGAGATTTCACAACCTGTTGCATAATCGGGGCGTTTGCATCGTGGACGGCGCGTGAACGGGTGCGGTGGACTTTCTTTGAGCGCGGAAGCGATAAATGGCCGTGATAGATTGCCGGAACGGAAGGTACAATGAGCTGACGGGATGGCACGAGTTGCGAATGGAGTGGGAAGCGGAATCACTGCTGGAGCTCGATCTCGCTGATGCGGGAAGCTGGTGAGTACGACTGGAGCTAAGAGAAGTCGCAATGTCATGGACATTTTCCGTACAGTTGGCAGGATAAGTTTTAAAACTTTTTTGCTTTTGCTCCATAATTACATTCGGAAACACGTCCTAACATAGTTCGTATCGTTATTACGCAACTCATTTACATTAAAGTGACAATTCTGATATCAATGGAAACTGAAGTTTGAAACTGCACTGAAAATCTTGGAAGTGTATGTTTGTGTGTGGGTTAGTCATATGGCTGATAGCTTTGCGCAGCATAATTTGTTGGCTAAACTCTACACAGGACTGTCTTTACGTACACAAAACATAAGTTCCAGGTACAGGTACAACCAAATCTTGGAAAACCACAAATTGCAGAGCAAAACCTAGCAAAACGTACAAAACCACCTTGCTGTATCAATAAAAAAGAAGAAGAAGAAGAAGAATAAAAGAAGAAGAAAGCATGATTTACGATAGACTAAACAAAATTATTCTTGTTTCGGTATACTTTGTTCAATGTTATGTCTGTGTTTCTGTTTGTTTATGCACGGTTATCCGTTTCTCCGATAAACCTAACGATACCGATGTTGCTGCGCAACTGTTTATCGTTGCACACATAAACATAAGCTAAGTTAATCTTTCCAGTTAATAACTGGAGAAGCTGATACAGTATTCTTTAGGAGTAACTAACAGTCTCGCCAGGAGAATTACAGTTTGCATGTTTGTTACTTCTAGAAGTACTGCAAAACTAGAAGAAAAACTGCTTACAAGAAGAATAAGGAAGTGTGCTTTAACAATGACTAAACATAATTGTTTTCTTTTCATTTTGTTTTCTTAAACGTTATGGCTGTATTTCAGTCTGTTTATGTACGATTAATCGTTTCTCCGATAAACCTAACCATACCGGTGTAAGTTTTTATCGCATGTTGACGTTAAAGCCATAAACATTTTCAACTTAGTATTTTCTCAATAATTGATTAAGCTGATATAATGTCCTAAGAGAGTAACTAGGTAAGTTCCATAGGTGTCTACATATGGTGATTTCTTTTAGAAAAATGCACATTATTTTTTACTACAAACACACTATACAATAATAATATCATATGATTCCAGCTTTAGAAAACTTCTATTATAAATACTGTTACTACGTTGCACTATTAGGCACTTTACTCGTGTGAAAGTGCGTCCTTATACTTTGGACAGATCAATATTGAAAAAGGCATGCGTATGTTAGGTAATACATATGTGAATCAAACTTTATCATCCGCTTCGAACATCGGTGAATGTCCTGACAAAGTATTGGTTTTCGTGTTACAATTAACATTAGAGTTCTCCACAAAGAAAGATCAAAGTACGTTGGAGGACGAGCTTCCAGGACCGATGAAGTCGGACGGAAATAATCACGCGGATCAGCAGCACCAGCAGCAGCAGTCCATCGCTGGATCAGCACCCTGCTGGTGCAGCATTAAACCATTGTTATGCTCGGAAATGATGCTGTGGCTTTTAATATTGCATCATTATCGCCAACAACGCGAAATTACCGCCAAGATGAGCCCTAGGATCTGCCAGGGCGTCACGGAGTTCCCGGCGCACGCGGTGGGTTCCCGGCTGGTCTGCGTGCATGCCACCCGTCCCGCCATATCGTACCGGATCGTCCCGGTGCACCAACCGGGAACCGGCGAACGTTCTGTCCATTCGGCGCTTTTGCGTGAGTCGTGAGTTGTTTGTGTTTAATGATCGCAATCATATGGTCGCACTAATAGCAATCCCGTGGAACGGAGTGCGTTTCGCGGCCGTGTCCCATCCTGCACAGTCGGCTCACGGATAGACCGAGTAATGTTAGCGCACGGATAATGATGCGCTCGCCGTGGTTGGTAATGGAGCTGAACAACGGCAGGAGGCAGGCAAACGCCAGTGGTACCAACGTCGGAGTCTTCAAGTCTGCCCCCGGTTTGGGTCCTCATGCAGATACACTCTCGGACTCGTCTGCAGAACGAGCACACTCAGCTGTGCCGAAGCTGGAGCTTGGAGGCGGCGTATGATCGCACCGATCGGCACCCATCATCGGCGCTGTTTAACATCATCTGTTTCTGTTGGCGTTGGTCGGCAATCTGGTGCCTCGGAGATTCTGCTCTACCCACCCGGGAGAGGCCCGATCAATCACCGCGTGCCGTTCGTTGGTTCAACGTTCTATGAATGTCTAGGGTGGATTTTTGTTTAACGCAAGTGTGGTTGGCCGGTTGGAGATATATTGCTAAGTTTTTTTTTCTTAAGATTCTCTCAATTACGAAAAAAGTAATGAATTATTCAATTACTACAATCTAAATCTAAGGTTCAGATCTAACTCCATGTCTGCCTATCTACAGCACCAACGTCAAAGGATGTTTCAAACTTGAAAGATCATAGCAAATGGCTAATAGTGGCCGTCCAGAATGCACACTTTAAATTCCGGAAATTTGTTCTCTACTACCTCACGGACGGTAAGACAGAAGCAATTGCGAGATACCATACGATCGTGAACGTTGCTGATAAGTACACGCCCGTAGCTATTAGCGACACCAGAGACCACGATGTTCCGACGTTAAAGACGAGCTGTACTAGCCGGTTTCCTACACACACCGCCGCCAGCATTCCAAGAACTGCCTCCGCGGCTTTCAGGCCCGCAGGCCCGGACCGTTCGCGCTGCGATTCCGATCAATGAATTAAAGCAGCGAAAATCTAGCGCATAGCAGCAGCGCAGAAAACATGAATAGAAACATGCCCACCCCGCAGGCTGCAGCTGGGCCAGAATCGATTCGCGAGTGGCGCGAGAGCCGAGAGGACTAGCGCGAAGATAATTACGGCATTCTTTATCTATGTTAATGTCGAAACAGGAATTTCTTCCTTCCATTGATACGGCCTGCCGTGTGTGCGTGTGTTCTCTGTCCCGCTCACTACGGGCAGGTTCTGCATCACGCTCCGGCAACTATCGGTGGATTGCGTTGAGCAATTTCAATTAAACGTGTACTCTCCCCGCCCAGGAAGATGTGGCTGAGATTCGGATTACGCGCAGATGGCTGGGCGAAAAGAGTTCCTCTGAGCGGGAACAGCTCGCCAGGGTGGAGCTAATTGACGAGAGGTGGTGTGGACTTTAAGGCCGATTATGTCATTTGTGACATGCACTTATCCTGAGCCGGTGCGCCGGATGCCGAACGGAGCACTTGATGCGGAAGTCGATCTTCCCAGGGTGGATTTAAGCGCGTCGAGTCGGCTTGCCGGCAGGATTAAGGTGGATCCTCCTCAGTCCACCTATTTCGCACGGCTTGATGAGCTATTTTTGGGACAATTTTTCTTCCCGCGACGTCCACATAGCAGTCTGCCAGCCACTGCCAGCCAGACCAACCACACCGCCCGCTTGCAGCGTGTGTCGGTGTGTTCGTGAGAGAGTACTTGCAAAAAAATAGTGCTCTTACCACAACGTTCTGCGTGCGAGTTTTCTTTTTTGCTGCCGCTGCTGCTGCTGCTGCTGCTGCCCGCCATACTCATTTCGTTTTGTTGCCTTTCTTTCGGACCCCGGACGGACTGGACGGGCTTTCGGGTTCAACGACCGGCCGATGCGGTGGTGCTGTACACCCCGTGGGAAGAGAGAGGAATGTCTGGAACCAGGACGGTCCGGGGGACCCCGGTTGTCATGCCCGGGCAGCCCGGGCGCTGGCAGCACTGGCTGTCGGTCGTAAAATCGTACGTAATTTATTTCATTCCACTTTCTCCAACTTTCGGGTGGGTGGACCTGACGCTTGACAAATGGAAGAGTTTATTCCATTTCTCCGCCCCAAATGCCGGACTTGGCAAACAAATCCATGCCAAGTGGTGCATGGTGATGTGCTTTTTCATCGTTGTATTCCATGTGTATTGGTATCATCCAGATGCAGGAATGCTCCAACATATCCGGCAGCTCGTTGAAGGAAGAGCCGGTGCAGCGGAGCACAAATCTTGCGCAAAATTTGCAATTTTGATGCGTCATTACGCGTGCCAGCGCAGTGCCAGCGGGGACCTAGTTAGAGCTGTCAACGCGCGTGATGCACTGATTGCTTCGGGAGCAGCGCCAGCGTCCTGGGAACGCAAAAAACCATCCCGGCACCTGCAGTAAATCGCTGTCACTGATCGCCCGGTTCGGGCAGCGTGTTATGCCTGTTTCTTCTTTTGGTTTGTTTGGTTTGCGCAACGAACCGATCGTCCACCGCGAGTCCAAGGACCCGCCACTGCCAAGGCTGCACCAATTATCGAGGTCAAGCTAGGTGCAAACCAACCTTCGGGGCAGGCTCGTGCAAGGGTGAACATACCCTGACCCTGGTCGGCCAGTGCGAGTGTGCGCTTGGGATGGCTTGTTTTGGAAGTTGTTTGCTGCATGTGTCCCAACCGAGTCACACCTTTTCTTCAGCTAGGGTGGTTATGGTGAAGTTCGGCTTTCAAAACAAGTTAAAACATATTAAAAGGATGTAGATATTGAGGATTTCAAAGTTATGACTTAGTTGTGGATCAAGGCAGGTGAAGATCTTTGAAAACTATTGAATCGTCCTTTCTTGTAATAAGTCTAGCACTCAATATGGAAGAGAGTGTAAAGTCTTCCTCTTTGATAAAATAATAAATTAATGATTCGTAGATAAGGGATATATTCTTACAAAGCATCAGCCAATCTTGAACAACAGACTTAACTAGAAAGGATCGGCTCCGAAATTCCAACGGATCGATTCCAACGCGAATTTCCATTACGAATCATATGTAACTAGTAAACTCCATTACATCCTGCATTCCTCTGTTGAGAATGTCTTGTGATCGTTTGGTTCGTTCTAACCCTACTGCAACATGTTTGTTTTGATAAATTGATATGCAACAAAACGCATCACCACCCGACAACATCATCCCTACCTCCGGGGCGTTGATTTCCATACGCAATGCAGCGACAGGACCGCCCGATCGTATCCCGACCGTTCGCTCGACCGGGTTGCGTTACAATTTCATCACCCTGGCCAGCCCATCCCATAAACACGGGTGACATCCGGCTGTCGCTCGTGTCCCGCCGCACAAACGCATCGCAAGGAGGATTGAACTCTCGGGACCAGTTTTGTTTTGGCGCATCGCACTCCACCCCGGAACGTCCCGGATCGATAGATACGTGGGGCGGGGATGGGTTGGCTGCGCCGCAGGAGGAGCAGCCGGCTGTCGGCGAGAATCCGCGAACAAGCCGTAGCAGGGGCGTCGGGATCCGATTGCAACCTTGCGGGCGCTTCCTCCCTGCCACCTGCGTCCTAGTGCGCCCAGTGCAACTGATTTTCCGGTTGCTGCGACAATTATAATCTACCCCGGGATCTAATTGATGTAACATCTCGCAGCGCGGCGGTGCGGAAGCGTGTGTGTGTGTGTGTGTGTCTCGGGCCGGCAGCGACACGCCGTTTCCCAGACCTGTCATAAGCGGCGCAGCGCCGGCGACCGTTGCCCGGCCGCGTACCGGCCCAATGATATAACACTTTATTTATCACCCGCTTTGTTTTGCGGCCCAGCTTCTTCACCCGTGCGGTGCCTGCTAATAGGGCCGAAACCGGCCCCGGAGCCGCAAATCGGCGGTTCCCTATCATCGCCGTCTCACGCTCATCCGGTCGAGCGAGTGACATCGAGAAAATTTGTGGCGACGAGGAAAGCGAGCGGGGTCCACCGCAAATTTGCCATATTAAAAGCAACTGCACTAAAATGTGCACTTAGCGTGCACGCTACCACACGCGGCCGAAGAATGCGCCCGATCGCGGGATCGTGCGGGAAGATCGTTGCACCGGCGCGCCCGTCATCGAATGGGATTAAAAACACGACGCGCGCCGTGAATCGGGAGGGGCGGTTGCCCTCAGGGGGCAGTCGGGAAGCGAAGCGAGAGAAGACGAGCCTGAATGCAATGACACCTGCAGCATATCGTTCTAGGGCGCGCGGGCTACCCTAGAATCCAGGGATGACACCCTCGGATAGAGGCAGCCCTCCGGAACCGCACCGGGAGCCGGTCCTGCAGCGGCGATGTTCTAGCGATTTGCATTCCAGCCCGAACACCTGTTCGCCGCGGGTAAGCGGAAACGTTTACGACGGCAGCTGGTGGTGGGGCGAAAATCAATAGGCAAATTATGCGCGTTTGTCCGCGACCCGTAGGCTATACTCTGGATCAATTATCAAATTACATTCATTGCGGGCTGGGCAATTGCTAGCCTGGCGGTAGGGTTATGGACACGCTGGTGTGTCACGACCGCACCGGACGCTTAGTCAGCTTACGTGCTTACAGCAGGGAGCCCACAGCAGTAGCACTTGCTGTGGAATGTAGCCGTGTGCTTGGAATGAGCTGTCGTGATTCATATTTGAATTGGTGAGCTGAATCTGATGCTGATTTGAGCAATAAAACTTAAAGACAGCATGTAATTGAAACACTAGTGACTAAGAAGGTCGATTTCTTGGCATGCTCTACAAGTTTTGCAGTACACAGATTGTAGAGTGATAACAAATTGAGACGAGGTTCCGAGCCTAATCCTAAATTTCCTGATCGATCTTAAACTGAAGTGAGTAAGAACCTACAGGAACATGTTTTTTGATGACTAAGCTCAAGATAGATAACTTAAGAATTGAATAACTTCACCTAGACACATCAGGTTTTTCCCAATTTCCACAAGCTGATCGTTTCACACGCAATCGCAGATCTAGTCACATCTGTGCCCAAAGATCAAAGCCTCCAAACGCTCCGTCACTTACCGGGTGAGAATGAACTAATTTCTAACATCTGATCTGCACCGACTCTAAGCGTAATGGCTTAACAACGTCGCGTTACACATTAATAGTACACATTAGGTCGGTTGGTTCCGCTTCGTTCTCCGCTCGTTCTAACGTTCTGAGCGCAGCCTCGCAGCCACCACCAGTTCAGCCCTTCAGTCCGCTTCAGAAACCGCTAGCTCCGCGTTGTGCAGCGTTACTATTAAAGAATACAACAACAGAAGAAAAAAAAACCAGCACTTTTTGCATAACTTACCACCGGCCGTTCCCAGGCGATTTGCGATTTGCAATTATTTCCGCATTTTATCGCGACACGCACCGAAACGGCACCTCCCAAGATAGCAATCTCGCCGCCGAGCGCTCCGAGACTCACTCGCACCACCGTGTGCGCACTGCCTCTCCGGTCACATTTGACAGAGGTGGCTAATAAATATTTACTCAACAAAGCCGCTAAATTACGGCCTGTTTATTAGTTTTCCCGTGCGCAAATACACAGCCCAAGGGGCCGCAACCGGTGCGAAGGCTCCCAGAGCTGTGCGCCGGAGCACGGAGATCGATCGGAGTCGGTGTCGGAGTGTGCGTCGACGGGGCGGTAGCCGATCGCGCCGGGTAGCATTAAGTGGAATTCGAACAAATCAATCACACCGATCGATCGATCGATTACGACAATGTTGTGCCCGGGCCGCCCGGGCAGAATCCCATATCAGTGCCGCTGCTGGTGGAAACTCTTCGCACACCCGGTGGTCACGTGCGCTGCGCTGGGAAAGAAATGGTCAGACTCCGTGCTCAATCTTCTTGGGCCGCTCGGCCGGAGCACGGGCCGCGTGTAATAATTAGCTCCGCTCCGGTAATGCCCGTGGTACGTCGCTTAATAACACGTATCCACCGGCAGTGGTCGTGTGTAATCCAATGGGGTTGGCGATCGCGCCCAGAACCACGACCGCCACTGCAGGACCTGTCGCTGTCGAACTCATCACCCATCTATCCTTAATGCACGGTCATCATTTACGCTCGCGGTCCTCGCGTTTGCACCGGCACAGGTGGTTGGATGGAAGCAGGGTGGTGAAGAACTAGAGTGATAGTTGCTCCGCACCGTGCTCCTCAGATCAGCGCCATTAGCCAGGTGCGGGAGTATGAACGCTGCGCCCGAGCGGACAGATCATTCGCTACGCTTTGTTTCGACTTTTCGAGCCGATAATGTCAACCAGTGCTCTTTCGCGCCTGACACTGCACCGGGTACGACGGCTAACGGCGGCGCGGGATCGTTTCCGGGTCATCATCGCACGAGATGGACGAGAAGAGTTGATGGTAGTGGTTTTTACTATTGTTTTCTTGTGCAACATGGTTCACGTGTTAGACGTTTCACATTTTAACCCAGCCGTGGATAGCGTTCGCCGCCGTCGCCGGTTGAGACACCGGCTGTATCCCATGGTTGGGTATCGTGGGCCGCTTTGGATGGATCATCTGGACAAGTAAACGATGGAATGTTCCGTATTCCGCTTGTATTGGCTTTGGTTACAACTCTACTCACCGTTCGCTGCTGCAAGTGCAACTGCTAGTATGATCAAACACAGGACTGCTAACACGATCTTCATGCTGGGCTGCTGTGGCGGAACTGACCATTATCTCATGCTAATGATTATACGCAGCAGTGGCTGCTTTAATCAACTTGATAGCTGATAAAGCAGTTACGATGTTGTTGATGTTGTGTCTCAAGTGTAACCGATAATGGAATTATAAACATGCTGAAGGTTAAGCTGCATATTTAATATTTATATTTACATGTGTAAAGGCCATTGATTTCCGGTATTACACTGTTTATTAACGGATAGTATGGTTGGTTTTTGCGGAAGGTTCGGAAGTTTCGGAAGGTACGGAAGATTTACAAACGTATTTCAGCCATGTCCAGGCCGACCGATGGCTGTGGACAGACTGACAGCTGTCAGTCTGGATTGGGACGAGATTGGCACAGTGGTTGGTCACACTGGAGTTTACACATGTAAGGTTGAGAAGTTTAAGTTTAACATCTTTTATGAAAAAATATCGTAAAATATCGTGCTAAAGTTTATATGTTGTGTTTGTTCTGATGTCTAACTGATCCAAACGATATTTTATGCCGAACGCTGTTAACATTTTAATTGTTATTGTTGCTTGCCTCGATGATCCACAATAGCTATTGTTTCTCAATATAATCGTTTCCTGAGGGAGTCACTCATTTAGTTTACCAACTTGGTATATTCCATCAGATACGTTCGTTGTCTTTAATCTTCATTTCTTATCTTGCAATATCTTACTACCTAATTTCAATGTGTTACTTTATGAGTTTATAGCTTCATTCGAAACTAACTCATCGGTTGAAGCACACGAGTTGCAAGGATCGAAGTCGTCGTTTGCTGCTAGCGCTGCACGGGTTATCCATTGGCCTATCGGGACACTCCTCTTCACGACCTTTAGCACATCATCGGTCGGCACGGGAAATTCGTTTTCTGTTTGATTTGGAAAATATGTGTCAGTTTTATCTTGGCTTTATTTCACGAAATGTGTATTTTCGTTAAGAAATGCTGGAACAAATATTCACCTTGAGCGGCAACTATCGCGAACGCCAGCACCACCAGCAGCAGAACTTGAAATACGTACTTCATCTTGCGCTTCTGCGAGCAGCAATGAGCATTTTGTGATCACCGGGAGAGGGTTTATAAACTGATTCGTCGACATTGATAATTGATAAGACCTAACAACAACAAAACTGCATAACGATTGACTGACTATAGCGCGCGATCGTAAGCGGTCTGTTCCAAGAGATCAATACCGTGAAGCGTTTGTAACGCCTGACAAGAAAGTGTGTAACAAAAAATATTAAAAATCTGGAGCATTGTATTGATTGATTGATATACAGTGTTTAGTAAATATAAGCAGCGAATTTAGCCCATCGCCTCTAGATGGTTCTGGAATCGCCTCTAGATGGTTCTTTCTATTGTGTTATTCATTATAAATGAAGGTTACGAAACGCACGAATCTGTTCTGGAGGTAAGTTCTTCAGAGAATTCCAACGTCGATCACTTGTTTATGAACAAGCAACTTGGAATATGAATCTGAAAAGCTGATAGCTGAAGTAAAAGATGATTACATACTAAAACATAATTGGCATACATTCTCTGCTAATTGTGGTAATATTGAAGGCTAAAATTTGACAGAACTCGGCATCAATTTTGTTATGATATCGTGTTCAAAGCAGTCAAGAGGACATAGCATATCTTTCTGACTTGTTGCCCCAACGATCGATAGGCATCAGATCGGATTAAACTATGTTAACGGCGCTTACGGTTGAAGGATATTCTCAGCCAATCGATACGTTCCTTCCAAGAACATTAGAACACTGTGAGATACTAAATCAATAAAACATTACGTCTGATTTATGTACCCATCTGCAATGAGCTTCCACCGATAAGGGAGCCAGTGCAACGTGCAAGGGAAATGGACACGCTCCGAGGAAGAAAGTGCACGCCAGTGAAACAGAAGACTGAGAAAAAGGACATTTACAATAGAACCTACTGGTAATAGATCATACGGCAGGCGATCGTTTCAATTGTCTGTGTGCAAGCACAGGAATATCGTAAATCACGCACCTCCAGTAAATCATTCGTAATGGGCAAACGTCACCACGGTGTCGGAAGGTGTGAGAGACCACCGGAAAGTTGATGTCGGAGTTATGCTTTCCTCCGCTTCCATCTCCCACACATCGAACACCTCGAGCAATCACACGAGCGGTGTGTCCCATGATAGGAATCGGACAGATCGCGATCATTCTGGCTCGATGGTGCGGAGAATTTGCACCGACCGCCGGTGCCACCCACCACGAGCCAGGAATGCGCACCCTGGGACCCTACCACGCGGAATGAAGCCGTAATGGTGGCGCTAATTTGCCGAGCGCTGCGTTGACAATTAACAGCCCTAGGGGCGAGCGAGCGGGCGGACCGCTGCATCCCGCTAAGTAGGAGCCGCTGAGCTGATTTACGGTGCTGGCAACTGCACCGGATCGATCGAGCGCAGATCGAATGCACCGATAAGCGCGCGCGCGCCCGGCGCAGAGAGCGAGAGATCTCGAATGCCGCCGGCGTATGAAGGTCAGCTGGCGGCGTACGCAAACAGCCGGCGGTTCCGGCGTGGCATTTCACAGGCGAACGGGTCCGGCGTCCTTGCGTGGCCTCGGCAGGGCGTCGTTACGTCAGCCCGCCCGGCCCGTGCTGCGGCTGGGTGCGAAAGTGAAATCGAAGCTGACATCCGATCCACACCCGGCCGGCCCGGGCGGATCGATTAATGGACACCATTTGCAACCATCCCGTGCGCCGGCCGCCATTGTTTGCTAATGCATCCTAGAGCCCCGGCCCCGGTATCGCGAGTCGTGCATCCAGCGAGAGGGCGCACGCGGAACTGCAGGCGAGAACGGTACGACACTAGCGGAGAGCACGGCGCACAAGTGCAGCTGCCGCGGTGAGTTTCTCCACGTGAAACCACGTGATCTTTACCGGTTCCGTGATGTTAAATTTTGATAATGTCAGGTAGGTAATTTGTTTGCGCTGGGAATTGAACGGACGCATGGTATGAAACTAACAGTAAACTGTTTTCATTGCATTATAAAATATATACTGTGTGTTTGAGCCGTTATGGATGATTGAGAAAGAAACACATTTGCAAATAACTCTTTGAAACACATCAAGTATTTAGATTAATGATTACGCTTAATTGAATGGGATAAATAATTTAAATCGCCTTTTCGTGAATATGTAGATTGCAAAATTTATAAAACTTATTACAGTTCGTCAGCTATTGAAATTAAATTATTTTAAATTCTTTAGAATATACGATTTTAAGCAAACCTATATAGGGTTGGTTCATTCTTTTGTATACACTATGTAAATCGTAAAATGCCTGTTCTAGAAACAATTTTAAATCAATGATAAATAAAATAGCAGCAGTTACGGTTAATTTTTATTCCTTGTAAAGAATTTTACAAAAAAGGGTGCCAAAATGATAATATAATTTGAATAATTGCTTTATTTTATACAATTTCACAGAATTTAAATTTATTTTAAAAAAAATCCAAAATAACTACTAGCGATGGTTGAAAATAAGTATTAGTTATAGGTCCTATTTAGTTATTTAAATTACTAACAACATTCGATAAGATCCAATACAATAACAAGGGAAAGAGGTAACTTCCGAAAGGTTTGCTCATTAATCATAGAGAATTGGGATTGTTTTAAAGCTGTTTTCCGGAATGTTTTGTTTCTAAAATTATCGTTGCCCTTACAAATTCTAGTATGCCTGGACCTGATAGATCTGCTAGATCCCGTCCTGCGTATGGGAGACAGTCCATGGAAGATTCAAACCCGCTTACAACTACCGCCTTTTATAACTTTCTTAGTTCTTCATGGAAGGCAATAATCGATATTGGATGCGTTTAAGCGCTGGAATTTTGGATGTTCCCACTGCCTTTCAGCTTGAGGTACTGTAGAAAACAATCCATGCGGCCAATGTGATGAGATAGATACCATCGAAACCTTTAAAAGTTCATCTTTTCGTGAGTCAACCGATTGAAACGCACCACACCAACAACAACCGGCCCGAAAAAGGTCCACCGGTCGGAAATGCACGACTTGCCGGCGTGCATTGGCCGCGCCAGTTCGGGCGAATTTCTCATTTCCTGGGATTTCATTCGATATCGTTTACGCCGACCGCAGCAAACGCATCGACAGTGTGAACGAAAAGTACCAGCAACAGCACCAACATGCATGCGCAGCCACCCTCGACTTGCTGGCTTTTTTTTTGTGTGGAGTCAGCGACACCGTTTTTCGCCTTACCGATTCGCCCGCCGGTCCGCTCGTGTCGAACGCACCCGGCCACCCGGTTGGTCAGCAGGGACAAGCCGGCGATGGCCACGGGTGTATCAAATACGCAAAATTAATCGTAAAACTGACTAATCAAATATCGACCGTAACGCCTCCCCCCGGGAAGGTGCGTTTTGGGGGGACGGCCGATTGGTCGTCTGTTTCCTTCCATTTCCCGAAAGTGACTTCCCGCTCGGAAGCCACCCAAAGCCTGTGGGAAAGTACGCATCGGGCGTGCGATAGTTTCCAGAACTCACCACCACCCGGGCCCGGGCCGAGCGTAAGGAACGCCGCGCGGGTGCGTTGAACGAAGGCATCGTGCGAGTGCGCAATTCCAGCGCAAAACAAAGCACGCGCAGTGGGCCAACAAGCCGGGCTGGATTGGAAGGAAATCAAGAGGCAAAAAACAGCGCCTGCCCGCGCGATCCGTTTGTGAATGAACGGGAACTGTCTGGCCCTGTTTGTGGTGGGTGGTGGGTGACAGCGCTGCTCAAGCACGCTGACAAACAACGCCGATGGAGATATAGGTCCCCTTCGGCACACGGACCTCCGAGCGAAACCCGGAAGCTGCGTCTCGCCGGCGAACTAATCCTAACTCGGCCGATCGAGGCGTTGGGTTGGCAGGTGGGGCGATGGGGGTTTATGAGTAAGCAATAAAATGCAAAATCGCGATGGCAATGTGACACCACGGAACGGACCGGGCCGGTGCAGCAGATGCAAACGGATCGCGGTTCGGTAAAGCCCATCCAGCTCAGCCGCCCCGTTGAGACACTGATGTCATTCGATGTCAAATGGGTCTTCGGGGGCAGGCCGGGGAGGCGAGAAGAAGAAGAAGGAAATGCTTACAATCGATCGATAAATTACACGCTAATCAGTGTGAACCGTTGTCAACCTGGCTGTGGTTTCCGGTACGGCTTGAAGGGACTTGAACACTCTAACGACTCACCGGTCATTTTGACGGTTTGCTGGTTCCCTTCAAGCTTATTGTGTTTATTTTTGCAGGTTTTGCAACTATTTATTAAAAATTATAAATTAAAGTAATCGAAAGAAATGGAATACCAGCAAAATCGTATAGTTCTCTCGTATCTTATAATCAAAATTGATATTATTTTTTATTTATGAAGAAATTGGTATATTAAAATATCTATTTTGTGCATTTTTAAGGAATATCATTTACAACATAATTATTATTGAGGTTAACTAGAAAAACATCTAATATTGGTTTTGTCAATTTTTATGGAACCAGAAGTGTTTATATAATTCACAACTACCAAAGACAACCAAAGAGTTAACAAAAGCTGAAGAGAAAAAGACGGGAAAGATCAGCTCTAAAATTAATAATAAACCTCACAAAACGTTTAAAATCAGTTTTGTAAATGTTTATGAGACTAGCAGTGTTTATATAAATTCGTATGCAAATTTGAAAACAATAAAGAACTTGAAGGATTTGGTGAAGTTTCCAAAACTTTGGAAAACTATCAAAGAGAACCCAAGAGTTCATAAACGTGAAGAGAAGAGAATGAGGAACATCAGCTCCAAAATTAATGTTAAAATCAAAAGTGACTAAAAAGATATACAATTTGCTTTCTAATTTTGAATTCAAATTGGTTTCAAAGAGATAATTTTTTTGAAAAATGAACATATTAAAAAATGTTGTCGCTCTAGTGTTGACGCTTTTTACAATGCTTTTCATACATAACAGACCTCCGTAACATCTCCCCGATGGGTCCGTCTAACTCGGTCGTTTGACCACCGGCGATTTAGAACCCGGAAGGGCCAGCCGCGCTCGTCTAAGCCTAAAGTCGTTCAACCGTTCGCGTTGCGATTAGTCGCTCGCCTTCGGGAGTGTGGCCGGGGGTGGCGATCGACTCGACGCCGTGTCGCGCCGGTGGGTTCTTCGGCTCCCACACGGCTCGCAGCTCCGTGCACTGCACCGCAACCGACCGCGATTAATGTGCATCGCGAACGAAACGGAGGTTCTTCCCGCAACGGACGCTGACCTTAGCCGCAGTGGGGAGGGATTGAGCAGAGGTTGGCGCGGTAGAGTTTAAGGACACCCGCGCTCGACCGAACCGACACGGAGTGATCGCTGAGTTAGAGCGCACACCGCGAGCGGCAAACGTCAATTAGCGGGATGAACGTGATGACAACGCCGCAGCAATGGGTCGGGTTCGCGTCTGCGGGGTCCGATTAAAATTCTACCACCGTTGCGATCCGCGTCCTGGCGAGCGCGCACGCGAATCGCTCCGCGACAACATAAACGATCGTTTGTCGTTATGTACGGGCACGTCCGTCTATTTGTCATAATATTTATCCCTACCGGTCACAA
>KB672813.1:825465-860914 GCA_000349145.1 Anopheles dirus | reverse complement strand
CGCCTAGCCGCTGCCGGGCGCATCGAACGGCTACACTCGGTGTCAAAAATGGACAGCAACCTGTTTTTTAAATTATTTTCAAATTTATTTAAGAACATGATTTCCATAGAATCGGATTACAGGTGCCTTGGAAAATAAAAAATGTAACACAACGAGTTTTTTAATGTTGATAATGCTATACTGAGCTCGATCTAGTAAAAACGGATCTAGTAAATAGAAACTGATAATCAATAGTAGTGAAGATACATCAACACAGTATGCGGTAAATATAAATATAATTCTAAGTTCTAATAAAGACACTTTTATGACCGATTTTAGAACAAAATATGTCACAGTGGGTTGACAGGAGGTAGCAAAACATATAAAAATGGATAAAATTTGTCTCACTGGACTGTGGATTCAATGATGCAGCGGAGACGTTATTTTGATCAAAATGTTTTTAAATAAAATTAATATGAGACATGAGCAATTAGTGACTATTTTCTAAAATATCTATTCAAAAACGAATATTGCTGCCACAATAAATACAATAGCACAGGGCACCCAAACTCGTGCATGTAACGCACACGGTAACATGTGTTCCTTCCCACCGGCTCACATTGCGACCACCACTGTACGCTGGCAAGTATCGCGATCGCGAGATTCGCTTCGTTTCGCTGCGCCAACTTAATTTCCCTACCCGGCAGCGCTCTCGGGAAACAGACGCTCTCGACACCGTGCCGTGAAGTAGAAGCGAGACTCAACAACTCCGCGACGCGTATCGCGATGCGTTTGCATAATAACGAGCCTCCCATTCCCCAGCCTCATGCATTGGCGTGATCCTTGCGCTGCACGCACGCGTCTTCCAAGTGGAAGACGGGCGACAGAAACAACGCTAGCCCTCGACGGCTCTCACATTTCTCACGGTTCACCTCACCCCTGACTCCGGTACCGGCGCGGCTCCTTATCGCGCTGATCATGTTTCACGAGCGTCGGGTTTTGCGCAGCGCGGTAGCACGCGGCGCACCCGCGCACGTACGCACGCACCCGCACACACCAACATATCGGCGGTGGATCGGTGAGCAAGATTAAATCGAATGCAAATTTCATAATTTATAATTATCGATCATCCTGTCGTGGTTGCGGTCGGGGCGCGAATCAAAACTAAAGCAGGAGCCCGTAGTGAGCCCGTGGCGCCCAACCGGGGGGTGGTCGACATCGGTTTGGGGCCGCATCGGAACAGCGAACAGCGATGAACTACGATGCTCCCCGTACAAATGAGACATAATGGGTCGCGAACGTGTTGTCCACTCCGAGATCAGACAGTGTGTGTGTTGAGTTATCGGGGGGGGCGCGTGTGTGTGTGTGTACGTACAATGCGCGGTGCATACAAGGCATCTTAACTTGCTGTAAATAAATGATGAGATGGGCTTGAAGAAGACGTGGAAAGCATGATTTAAGTGGGTGTAATGACGATGGATCATTACAATTACTGGACACAATAAACATGCATCACAGCTGACAGCGAAATTGAAAAGGTTAACCTCGAAGGCAAGTGCTGCAATTATAAACAGAGTAATCGGAAGGGAACGTTGAATTAATAAATTGGTGACAACGTTTTAATCTTGTAAGTTTCAATTTGTTATAAAGTTATTGACCGAATTGTCGCCTTTTTATGTATTTACGATTTATCTTTTTTCATGCTATTAGTTTCAGTATCAGTAATAGTATGAGTAGTATGAGTAGTAGTGACTATTCCTGAGATTGTTTTTTTTTTTAAATATTGGCAAACAAACTAACTAACATAAAAGAATATCTGTAATTCAACACAAAGATACTTAAAGATCCCATCAATCTGAAACATTAAATAAATTTATTATTATCAAGGTATTTTGAAGGTCTTTAAAGTTCGTTCGGCTTTGGAAATGTTAGGTTTAAAACACATTCCAGAAATGCTTTCAACTTCAAATTATGATTAAAATGAAAAAAGTATTTAGAATACAAAAAGTGTCATCAACATGTCTTCTTCTATCAAACTTAGAATAAATTGTTTTGCTTGTTTTACGGCTTACCTCAGCACGCTTCATCTGTGTTTATCTGCGCAATCGAGTGTTTAACTTGAAAAACACTGTGAAATGCAATAAATTGCAATCATACCAGTCAATCAATCGATTATACTCGATCAGCCGCCGGAGGCTGCACTTGAACTTAAGAAGTGTCGATTGGTAGCCGGCCTGGTAGTAACCGAGCCTACCCGTAGCGCGTCAACCACGAGGCAGCGTAACACCTTCGAAGATTAATCTCTTGTCATAGTTGAAACCACCCGGCCGGTGTGCCCGGCGGTTTGCGCTATGGGAGATCGCATACATTGTAGAGCAGAAGTAGTGCCGGTGCCGGATAGACTGACCGCCAAGCCTTGAGAAACGCGGCAAAAGATCAGCCCAGAAGTCTAACGTGAGCGAACATCGCTTCGACCCCCGGCTCGCGAGAGAGAGAGAGAGAGAGAGAGAGAGAGTGAGAGGGACCGGGAAAGAGGTTAAATAATCCATACCCGGTATGCAATTAGTACTTAATAAAATAATGAAAATGCAGTATCGAAGAAAAGGCACAACGGCGCAAAAGAGCACCGGTTTGCGCGCGGCCAACAATGTTGCGCCAGGTCGCTTTGCAAACCCCCGTCCGTCCCGGGCGGCATTCCGATCGGTCCCCGGGGCCGGGATCGCGAGCCATTAGTGCCAGGTGAACAGGCAAACAAATATCGCCACCGCGCGAAGTCGCGGGCGGTCCGGGCCGGGTTTTGACGAGCAGCCGATGCAGCCAACTCACGCTTTCAATCAAGTACTGCACCGCTCAAGAGGACGCCGCTCGGTTGGCCCAGCTTCGGAGGCTCAGCGGGGACGGACCGAAGGGAGTGAAACGTGCGAAACATCACGCCACCGCCATCGCGTCGTCGTGGGAGTGCTCCGGAAATGTGCAAGTGCAAAGCCAGCCTTTGCACGTCTGATGCCCCGCTAACGATGACTTAATCCACCATTCAAACCGTCTTCGGCAGGCACGGGGTTTGATAAATGATTGGCAGCTGGAGCCTCGCGATTGCTCATGGCGTCATCGTGCCCACCGCACGTCCCAGCCACACATCCGGGAAGTGAATTCCAGCCGCGTAGCGAAAGTGAATCCCGCGACCCATTTTGCTCGAGAGCGAGAGTCCAGAAGCGCCTGCGTCCAGTGACGCAACCTGTGCAAACAACCCCCGCGCAGCCACGGAAGTGAAGAACCTTTTGTCCCGTTATTTCACCAGCCCGCTGCTGGGGTGTGCTGCTTGATCTCTGGTAAGATCCTGGGAGGAAGTGTATTAACAAACAACAGAAATGCCAAAGAGACAAGCTTCGCGTGCCGCTGCGAAGAACGTCACGAGTGGGTAGCTGGTAGAAAGGCTTTCGGCAGAAGGCAATTTACGGTTCATGGCCAGGTATGTTTTTTTTTGCTCCCTGTTTCCGCCCGATTGTTGACTTTTGGAACTTTTGTGAAGATTTCGCTTTCTTTGGAAATCTCAGCCCGAAAGAAACCCGATACGAGGTACCGGTTGAGTGAAAGCAGCAGGATGAAGAGGATTTTTTTTAAAATGTTCCACTTCTCTCCTAGAGAATCCTTTGTGGCAGTTGGATAATAGAATGAGATCCTATATGATAGTTCTATTCAAAAACGCAGATACTCACACAAATACCATTCTGGAGGTATGGACTGTATGTAGATAAACCGAGACCAAGTACTTCCAACATTCAAATAAATAGATCTTTATTCTAGAACTTGAATATTCCTTTGATATATAATACTAAGTCAGACTTATAGATGCAAGTAGATTCATCAACTTTGTCTTGAATGCAAGTATTGTCACTGTATCCAATATTTTTTATTACAACAGCAAGAAATTATAGAAATTTTCTTAAAACAGCAGTGAAATCTTTAAAAAAATTAATATATTAGAACATCAATCAATATCTCATTACATATATCTTAGTATATCATAAGATCAATATCGTACAGATCATAATACTATGTTCAAGTTATGTTCAATTCTTTCTGTTTTTAGATTCACAATAACGACGACTACATGGTCGTTTAAACTCCTGCAAAAACAATCGATATCTATCTTAAAACTGCATGCTATCAAGTTATTTTTCAATATCCAACCTGCATCGTCTAGTAATCCTTCAATCAGTTAACCTGTTTTGGATTATCTACCTACCTCTTCAGATTGTTTCTTTAGCCGTAGCAAAGAGCACATTTTGAACATTCAAACCATCTGCCACTCGAGATCTAAAGCCACTTTGAACCCAGTGACGCCCATCACCCATAAACTGTTCTGAATGTCCTGCCATCAGTTGGCTAAAATCTTCCCATCGCACATGTCTTTTCTTCGTTCAACTACCCTAAATATTTACCCTCGCAGTCGGGCAGTCAAGGATTAACCAAAAAAAGGACACGACACGGTCCATGCAACGACGAACTCAACTGACCACCTCAGGCGACCGCCGTCCTCCGCTCTCCGCCCTGTGCCGCCTGTGACTCTCGCTTTCGTTTCGGTCGTAAAACCGTCCGATTGATTGCGCGTCCGTGTGAGTGACGCATGAAGGAAAAGTACCACGAACGCTCCGGCCGGAGCCCGTGGTGAGACATGCGCTGGACCTGGTGACTGGTCACCGCCCGATCGGCGGTGATCTTTGTGCCGCTGACCATAAAACTGTCACCCGGCGTGGCTCCTCGCTGCGCGCTGACCGGCGTAGAAACCCATTTACACACAATGGTAAATTAGTCCCGTGCCGAATGCCGTGGGCGTGCAGCGCAGAACGGCCGGGTTTCGTTGTTAGGCGAAATTTTAATGGCCAAACAATTGCCATATTTATTGCCGCGGGCCCGTAAAGATGCTGCGTGGGGACGTTGGCAGAACTGCAATTGCAATTTAGAACGCGTTATAAAACTCGGCGGGTTTATTTATTTTGTGGAATTTGGAGAGGAGTTTAACTCGGGGCGGTGTTGGGAACTTTTAATTTATTGTACCCAGCTTTAAGGATTATAGCAAGCGATACCAATTTGCTGACAATCACAAGCGATTTAGTTATAATTTTTTGACTTAAAGAACTTGTGTATGAGAGAATTAGGTGTTGAAATGAAAGGTATGGAAGTATTAGACAGAAACAGAACCTTCGCATTACTCATTGCACAGCAACTCCCCAGAAGCCCCGCAGTACAATACAACAATCGGCAACAATCGGGTTCTATATAAGGCCATTCGCAGCGAACGAGCCCGTTCCGAGCCAACGTTTGAAGTAATATTGTGCATCACCGATGCGCCCAAAACAGAACACCGAAGCCACAACATCAACCACAACAAAAAAACCTCTCCGAAACCTATCAAAAAGGACACCAGTAAATCATGCGGCCCCAGAATCTACTTTTATTATTCCATTTACAGAGATTAGAGCTGTCCCGAAAACGTGCCGACTCCCCTTTTTCGGAATTTCGCCGGCCTCGGCCGCGGTCGGTTCTGTGTGCGACCGTCCGACAGCGATGAATCTTTACTAGCTGCCACCGGGCAGCGGACATCGATCACCGATCGATCGCGCGGAATCGCCCTTTGAAGGGCGGCGTGCGCATAATATAAGGACCCCTTCGGTCGGTCGGTCGGGCTCCAGCGCAGGTGATTCCGCGTCCGCGACGCTGCCGCAAAATGCATCGCTGACACGTCAGCCGCCTGCGGCTGGATGCGCATGCCGCAGCCTGATATTGATCCCGCGTAAGTCCGCTGCGGAATGTGCCTGTGTGCCATTGTTTAGAAAAATCCACTCCTTTTAGCCGGCCGGTCGGTGGGACGGTGGCACGGGATGGCGGCCCGCAGTTTCTTGTGATGCATTTTCGACATTCCGTGTGTGGTTTCGGCGTCGGCGCGGCCATCGGGAGGGTATTGTTTTCAATCAACTTTATCAGGCTCTAACATCTCAAGCTTTCAAACCTTTCAAATATTTGAAAACTGTTCGCGAGTGGATACGACCATTTTTTCTGCTTTCGGGGTTCGCGCTTTGCGGATGGTGCCTTTTTGCAAATGAAATATTTCGCTTTTTGCACGGCCGCGGCCTCACACTAGCGGTGTTTTCTGCGGTAGTGGACGTCATGTTCGGCACAATTAAACGTTTGGACGGCCGAATAAAAGCGGAGGGTCGAGAGGAATTTCAGTTGATTTGGGTTTTTGCAGTGATGCGTTGGGAAGCTGCTGATTCGACCATTTTTGGGCAGTGTCTCATAATTCTAACTATAATATTATGATTAATAATATAATTCAAATGATCAAATTTGTGAACGGTGATAAGCTACGGCTATCCTGATTAATAGTAATGAAGGAAGTTTGAAAATAAGAAGTTATGTGAAGTAAGACATGAACTATCACGATGTGTAATTACTTTATCTTCAATTTTCGTTTAATTGTCAAATTTTAGATTGGAATTTAATTGAATTTATAATAAACTAAACAGGTTAATAAAAGCTTTTATAGCGACCTCAATTCAATCGTTTTTTACAATTTTATAAGTGAATCTTTCTTTGAACAGATTTCTAACTCTTACAACGAAGATTTTGCCAAATACGGACGACTAGGATCAACCCACCCCAAGTAAGAAGGGGCCTTTTCCAAAATCCTTTACAATCCTTCCGACAATTGCGCTGTAATGCAATACCTTCGCTTAATTACAATCAACGCCAGCTGAAAGCAGTCAAACTTTTCATTTGATTTGACGTAGCGCGCGTGCTTAAAACATCATTTCGTGCTGGTGTACGACATTGAAGGGCGCCAAAAAATCGCACCCCTCTCGGGGGTGTGACAGAGGCGAAAACAGCCGTCAGTCGACCTCCTCCACAGATGCCACCGAAGGATTGTAGCGCTACCCGTTTTTCCTTCCGAAGTCACCGTCATCCGTTTGACACGTTCTTCGATGTCCGCTCTTTTCAATCGATCGATCAGATGTCCCGTCAAGATGTCGAACGCCGGAGATCGGCGCGTGCGTATCGAAAGTAAAATCCTAACGAGCAAATAAAAATGAATTGTTATGAAAGGTGGATCGTTTTATGTTTCTTCCGATGTTTTTTCTCTCATGCTTTCGGTGCCTCCCTATACCCACCGCGATTAGCTTCCGAATGTTCCGTCGCACGTGCGCACAGCCAAGGGCACGCTCACGGGAAGAGCCCACGACGGTAGGCCGCGACCCCTCGAGCGCATGAAGTAAAGAGTTTTCCGTTTCCTTGACACACGAGGAGCGTCTTGTGTGAGAGGCGAAAAAAACGCTTAGATTTTTTGTTCCCCCAAGGGAGGATTTTTTGTTGTTCATCTCAAAAGGGTTCATCCGGAAGGGGTGCTCGCACGCCCGAAGGGTTAACGTGAAACGCGACGCCGGTGCCGAGAAGATCGTAATAAAAATCGCGATCACAACATCTTTCGGAAGTTCGGTCGGTAGGAAAAAAAAGTGAAATTCGAAGCGCGTTTCGGAACTCCGGTGGCACGAGACACTCCACGCGTTTTTTTTTTCTGCCTCGCTCACCCTCTGCAGCGCGTGCTCCGATGGGCCCACGCGCCCATCACATGCTACCGGAAGCGTGTTTACATCCGACGCATTTCCTTGTTCGGGAATCGGACCGGCTTGTGGGGAAGATTTTTTTGTTGTTTGGTTTTGTTTGCCCTGCTGATGAAATCTATAAAAAAGCGAAAGTGTTTTTTTCGTTTTGTTCCTATCGGTGAGCAACTTTTGCCCGGCTGTCTACCTGTATGTGTGTGCGTCCGGGTGCGCCGTGACTCAGTGTCCTGTTTCTAATCGTCGTCGTCAATCAGCTGCGCTACACGACCCGCGAACCCGGATCGATCGACGGAATCTTTGAGGGGGAAAAATCAAATAAATTCATCGATATCAAGCTCCCACTGACAGGGCTCGTACTCGTAAAACGTAACGATTTATACACCCAAAGACGATCGGGACGAGCATCCGGGGCACATGCAGTTGATCTTTATTTAGTCTTGCCCATTGCTCGTAAAAACATTACACCAAACAATGGCCATCCCAGAGAGGTAGCGAAACTTGCCGGAAAGTCGCATTCCAGCCGCATTAACGTCCGACGCGGTGGTCATAAAAAGAAAGTCCTTTCCAGAATGAAAGCCGCCGGTCCGTTCGCACGAAAGTGAAAAAAAGGATCCCAATCATCATCGCTTCCAGGTCGATCGATTGTTTTGCCTCGTGCAGTTAAATTTTATTGCTTGCGACTTTCTGTCATTCGGAGAAAATGACGGAACCTGGCACCGCCTCTCAAAAGGATTCTTTCTGGGCTGTGGTGTGGTCATTTCTCCTGGGAGTCCGGGTACACGGGGATCGTGAGAGAAAGTGATCACTTTATTGAGGCTCGTACATCTGGGTCGTAAAACTATCGCTCGCTGGCAGAGTTATTGGATCATAAGTTTGCTTTCTTAGGATACAGGGATAGGCTGGCTTATCGGAAAGAACATGGAAGGTTCAAGAATAACATCCATCGGTTTTGTATGCGTTCTCAGTAACTTCTGTGCAATTAAATTGAAACATCGCTGCTTCTAGGGTCATTTCTGGATTTCAAAGAAAACAACCTCTTTACAAGAAATCTGTTCGTTCTGTTCGTTCCTGTTCCTCACAAAATAATATATGCCAACATATTCCAAGCCATGAAAAATACGTCAATCTACATATTAATGTATTGAAACTGAAACAGAAGATTTAAAAACATGCTTTAAATTAATTAAAAAAGGTCTTTTAATATTTAATTAAAGTGTAGACCTTTTTTGTTTGCTTCTTCTTAAGTTAGAGCAAAAAATAACATTTCAATACATTTTTCTTGGGGTTTTTATATTTTCTTTATCATTGGTTATTTGAAACAAGTGATATCTTGGATAAATGAAACCTATAATCCTGAATGAAACCTATAATGAAACCTACATCCTAAATATTCGATAGTCAAATTGTACAGTTTTTAATAAAGCTAAAGCTAAATCAACGTAATACAGCCAAAGATTAAGATCTTAAATCCTGATGTACGATTGAGAGCAGACATTGAATGCTCTTGCAGTATGTGGTAGATAGTTTATGCAGAATTGCATACATAGATCAAACCTTAACATAAACAAGATGTATCTTTAAATACAGATGTTTCAGTGCCTAACACATTATCTGTCCCTGTATTCTAAACAACCGCTATCTTTGAAAGATAGAACCGGAAGCACATCAGGATTTATGTTCCATTGCATACTCAGAATCGAACGCTATCATGTACACCGACAGATCCCTGTCCGGCGATAACAGCCGAACTGTCGTGTGCCACAGTTTACAAGCATGTTCGATCGCATGTCCGACATGTCCGGCGTAAAGTCACAACAGAAGTATTCCGCGTGTCTCAAGCATGGTCTCCTCGGCCGTGGCTTGCGCGCACCTGTTTGCTCCCTGTGGCGCAAACAAGCCACCTACGTCATAAGTCACGATCGGTGCAACGTGGCTCCCTGCTTTGCATACACTGAGTGCACCTGCACCGCACCCACGGCCAGGGTGCCCCACATGTCGTGCCGCCCGTACCTGTGCGCTGTGGCCCCACATCCGTCTCGAACGAAAGCGAGAGTCCCGTTCCGCGTTCGCGCGTGTCGCATCCGTTACCGCGGACGGCCCGGTACGCCCTGACGCAGGGCATCCAGGAAATGGCACCGCACGGTGCGACGGTTTGCAATTACTCAATCAGCGAACCGCCAGCGTGAAGCATTCCGCGTGATCACCGCGGAGGGTGGTGCCGTTTGCAGTCGCAGGAGGGGGACGCGTAAAAGGGAAGGTCAGCCCGCTTGCGACTCTGCGCTCTGCTTATTATCGTTATTTAATTTAATTTGAAAACAATAAGCCCCCGGGCGATAGACGGCACCAGTCACCTTGAGTGTCGCTGCATAAATAGATTAATGAATAATAATAATATTGTCGATTATTGCCGCGCGCGCAAGTGTGAGATACTTGCGTCCGATTTCTGCTCCGCTTTGTCTTCGTGGCGGCTCTCGGCCGGTCGGTCGGTCGGTCGGTCGCGGCTACCCGGCTTACACGCTCGCGCCATTTGCTAGCTGCCCAGCGTGGCCCGGGCAGGATGCGGGCAGCCGTACCCGGTGCACCGTAGTTAGCAGGATTGTACGGTTAATTAAGGCCCCGCTCGCTGGAAGGCTCGCTGAACTCAACTGCGCGCGCGAATCGGGTGAGGTTCGGTCGGACGCTCGTGATCGCTGCCCGCGGTCGTAAATCAACGGCCCCGCGAATCAGATGCTGTCAGAGGACAGGATCCATGCCGGCCTAGCGCTCTCCGACATGACGGAGCGTTCTAGTCGCACGGACCGAAAGCTCGATAAATATTTATTTGTGCTTCCCGCTTGTTGACAATATTACCCGCCGGAGGAATCCCTAGCGCTTTGCCCTGGGGGGAGGGATTTGAAAACGCGTACCAAACGGAAAGATTTATAGCGTCGTATGTTTGTTTTTTTTTTCTTCCCCCCGCTATCTTATCTCGTCTAAGTATGCATTCGTAAGAAACTGTAGCGTCTTATCCGCTCTATTTGCTTCGTTTACATTAATTTCTATTCCATTTTCGTATGTGCACTTCGTGTTAATGTATTCTGTATGAAAACCGCATCAATTCTTAAATGCATTTATTTAATGAATTATGGTACATAAACTGTTATCTTCTACAGTACTGGTCGTTCAAACTTTGCAGACAAGCTTTAACAGACTGGACATCAAATTTGTAACTTGAAGTTATATGTGCATCCTATTTATGTTTTTTGTATAGCTGTCAGAACTCTTTAGTGTAAAAAATATTTCTTTGGAATATTCTACAGCTGAGGTTTAATGTGACGCAATATATTTAATAAAACATTCGAACGAAAATAATGTACTTTAAAGCATTAATAGTTGAGTAATAATTGAGTAACAAGAAAAGCCATCTTTATGCCAGACATAATAACATTTTTGGCCAGATTATGGGAGAAAAGTTTATATATGTTAAACACAAGTTTTGGCTACAAAATGTAGGTATTTCGCTTCCATCGCAAATAGCTATGCATCTCCTTTTGTTACGATCGGGCTCCATAATCGTATAATTGAAGGTCATAATTGCCGAAATAACACACCCCGGGCGATCGGCTTTAATTGATCGATTGACAAGCGTACCTAATTTGCCGAAAAGTTCGTGGAAGCCATTTGCGTTTGCTGCGAACGATTCCGGTAGGATAAAAACACCCATTCAACCGGGGCGTGAGAAGCCGGACAAGAAATCGATACCGTAACTTTTTTTTCGTGTGGTGTGGTTTCTTGTTGCGATATGTTTTAGTTTTTCTTTTTCTTCAGCTACAAATTCAAAAAATGCACCTAATCGGCTCGAAAACTATTTCCGTCTCGGTGATAGCAATTTGCGTGTGCGAAGGAAACCGCTCTTAAATATGCCATAACACGGGCGCGGAAACTCCGCCGCAAACCGAGAGTCAGACAATTGATTGATTTGTATAATTCCGCCGAGATAATTCTCGATTTTCCTGAAACCGATTTCGGATCCCGAAAAATGGTGGATGTCATGGTTCGGTTCGGGGCTAGCCCATTGCCATTGCTCCCATCCTGCTCTATTCATCTCTCGGGCTAATTATGTATATTTGAGCCAAAAATGATTCGCCCGACCGAGCGGGCCAAAGAATTTGAATAAGAAATGTGCAACCGTTTCGCAAACCGATCGATTCGGCTGGGGTTGTTTTTTTTTGCTCGGGCATGCATTTCATGTTTGATTCAGCGTTGGAAGCACTCGAGCCGTGTGTGCGTGTGTGGAGTATTGGGAACGGATTCTTCACTCAAAATTGCATCAAAACGAGAGCGGCAGAAAGAAATGCTTCCACCACGACTCGAATCTCGGTTGACGGCCGAAGATGGCTTCCTGTGAAAAAGCCGTGACGGAGCCGTTTGCTACCAATCCCAAGTCCCGGGCGCTGTGATACCGTGAATATAATGATTGAGCGAGGTTCGATCCGGTGGGGCATCGAACAGTTCTGGGGAAAAAATTCCCAGACAAACCCGAGCGCAACGCAAATCCGCGCGGGACGGATCGAAATCACGCTGCAGCATGGCGCAATTATGAGCACGAGTCATCAATTTAAATAAAAACCGATTAAGAAGGTTCGATCATCGCATGGCTTCCCTGCCAAGGGAAGCCAGCCGTGTTCGTCCTGTTAAGCACGGAGGGTGGGGCGAAGAATGGATCGCACATTTTTGGAGCGCCCGAGCGCAGGAAGGAAAATTCTGGGTATATCCCAAAATGCGCAGATTTATGTGCGCAACCCCCGGCAGCGTCCGGACCAAAACACAATAACATCATCATCTCGTCAAATGGCCGCCCGAAAATGATCCGATGCGGCGACGAAGACGGTGCACTCTGATTTCGTGGCCGTGGTTCGCCCCGGCCCCTCGCTTTCATGTTCGCTTTCATGTTCTGCGGTAAGACAATCGCAACCGACCCGTGGACATGCGGGAAGAATTTGATTTCGCGACATTTGTGGGGCAGCCTTTGGGCTACGACCGGCGGCGGGCGATGCACGAATATGGCCTTCAAAAGGCGAAACCGCACACCCCGGAGCCTTTTGGGAGGGAGGGGGAGGAGGAGGTTGGGGCCAGGGGAGATACACCCTGTATGAGTAGGAGGACGCATCCTACCTTCAACCCTATCGCTTTTCATGTTCGAGAAATAAGGAAGTTCTTCAGATGAGTATTGTAACAGGGACAACTCCATATAATGTAAAATTGCAATTCTGTTAACTTGAGCTAAGTCTACCTTTCTTATGCATCTAATAAGAAAAACAAATTATTGAAGGAATAGATTTTTTATTTCATTAGAAAGCAATTGTCCTTGCTTTTGTCCTTGTTTCTAAATTTTGAAAAATCGCAAAAAACATCTTCATTATACCACTTCTCTCTCACTCTCTCTCTTTCTCTCTCTCTCTCTCTTACTTCACTGTTTTTCATTATTCTATCTTTTATACATCTCTTACTTGTAGCTCCTTGTGAAAAAATGGCTTTTTCCAACTACTTTAGTTTTGTGTGATTATCACATCATTTTAACCATTAAACATTATTCTCCAAGTAATCGTTACACAAATGGTGCATGTTCCAAAAAAGAATACCGAACAACCTAAAAGAATGAAGGTGAAAGGAAATGACGAAAGATATATAAAGCGAAGCTCGTAGCAATGTTTATTGGTAGCATCCTTTTCGCCGCGTGTTCCACCGCCTACTAGATCGCTTCCATATCCGCAGGTGATCATTGTTTCAAGTGGAGCAAAGTATCCTAGTCAAGTGTGTCCATCTGCTAGGATAATCTCTAACGCCAACAAGCGTTTTTTCTCCATAAGCCCTTCCGTGCAGTATCCGGCGATAAGCCACTCACTCCGTCCACCAGTTCACAGTTCATGCCCGACACTGCCGTCGGTGCCGACCGATACGCATCGCGCCCCGTAGAAGGACCTCCGTTTTGTGACGAAAATGGTACGCCGAACCATATCGGGCGGCGTGCAGCTAAAGAAGGGACGCACCGTACGAGACAGACAACAAACCAACAAAAAAAGAAAAGCAAACAAACATCGATAACAATTTTTGTCAATATTTTGGCAGTCGTGTGTTTAGCTCGTGCTCGCCACATCCCGACGTCAGGAGCCGCCGTTCCCTCGGCCATTACCGCGCTTCTCGGGTCGCCTTATCGGGTCGTCGTGGACGGAAAATGGGACATTCGATCCGTACTGTACCACGCGGCGCGGCGCGAAACGAAACCGAAAAGAAGGACTTGCCGCCACCAGTCCACAATTGGCCGGTGCGTTTGGTTGTTTTTCCAGCCTGTGTTCTTCTCCACTGTACGTTTTGTCCAAGTCCTTTTACAGGCGTTTGCAAGGTAGCTGCGCTGAAGACAGTGCAAACATTGTTTGGTAATGAAGAGTTTAGCAGTGATTGAAGGACTGCGATTTGGGTATTTCGAATGGTCACGTACGTTGGTTTTTGCTTTCATGCCGCTTCATTCCGCACATTTAACTCATTGTTTACGGCGAATAAGGGCGCGCTGCTGGGCCAACATCGAAACAGGGCAAAAATAATCAACCAAACTGCATTGCGAATCACTTCAACTTTGTTCTGATAACTTAAAACTCACAGGAGCGCTTTACTTTGTATTGACATAGGTTACAATGTAACAAAGAAATGTACATGTTAGGAATTCGGTAATTTATTTGAGTTTTTGGAGTAAATATAGTACATCATTGCTACTCTCGTGAAACATATTTGACGAATGATTTATGACAAGATCATGGGACCTTACTCATTTGTTTAATCACACATTTATATGTCCTCATAATCATACTCATAATAATCAACAGTCATTACACATTTGGATATTAGCGTTCAAGAAAAAAAAATGTTTCAAGTATCATTTTACGACTCGGAATACGCTTTACTACAAATAATTACACATAACACGCCTGGGACAATAATTGAAGCAGCATAAAAAAAGCAATTGCCCTCTATCAAACGGTTTGTGCAAAACAAACAAACACACGAAAATGCACCGATATTGTTTATTCCTCGGAACGCGTGTTTAATTTGCACGACAATCACTCTACTCGCCTTACGCTGCTTTTGGTGGCAGGGAATGAATTAATCGTTCTCCCTACCACCCCCTTCCCTTCCCCTCACCATCTCACGCAACCCATCCCACCGAAGCATTGAAGCATTGCCCCTTACGGGGGGGGTTTCGTAGTATTTTTGGAGTTTTGCTACGATCAGCAGCATTTTTTGTTTTTGCTCGATCGCCTGTGAACAGTCATTCACCAGAATTAAAAAACACGCTCGCCCTCCCGATCGTTCCCCTTACAACACCACCACCACCAAGAGCTTCCCCCCCTTGGGAACACGCTCTGCATTGGCGGATCATGTTGCGGGTCTTCCCTGGAATTTACTTCCACACCGCTTCGACCCTGGCAGGCCCGCGTCCACAGATGCAACTGACCGTTGACACTGGCGCGCACAAAAGTGCATAAATTGCATTACATCTACCACCCTTCCTCGGCCACCCGTGTCGCATATTCTAATCACAACATAATAATGCGCCCCCCATCGATCGAGTTAACCGAGCGTAAGCGAAAGAGAGATAGGGTAGTGTCTTTTCGCGATACAGCTACCGGCTGGAAGCGGTTGCCCGTTTCTTCCCACTGGACTGGACTGGAGACCAGGATCGTTCTTCGTGACGGGAGCGCAACCCAGAGGAGGAGAAGTGCGAATTTGGTCCAAAGTGTCATTAAACCCATTTCGGGCACGAAAGTTCATCGTACGCAATTGAACGCCAACATCGGTATATGTTGGGGAGGGGGCCTTTAAAGAGCGCACTACTCTGTCAGGTCAAACATGCGGTATGAAGCGAACTCGAGGTCTCAACTCTCTCCTTGAGCCAAACAGGCGTCGTGTGCCCTTCGTGTGCTGTTCTTCCTGCAAAGTATCCAGCACGCTCCACGGTCATGAATTGAACCATCGAGAAAGATTCGCTTTGACTCGCAAATCTCGGTCAAACTTGCGGACCGGCGGTGTCCCCGAGCGATGAAGGGTCGCCTTCACCGGGCACTTACAGTTGTAACGCTCTCCACCGTTTCAAGAACACCGAAGGGGGATACGTGGCTTGCATCAACGTCACTGCAAGATCTTGCTCCATCAATATCCTTCCCACACGAAGTGTTGATTTGCAAAGCAGAAGAAGCCATAATCGGAGGATAACACGTCCCAGCTGGACGGCTTGCGTCGGATGAATTGTAAATTACTCGATTTATTGGTGGATTGTTTCGTTGATACCCGGTGTCTTCAACTTTGGTCGATCCCATCGATGACAAGCGGTGAAAATTATTAGTTAAGAATAATGCCTAATATTTCTCTCACCAGGATCAGTTTTCTTTGCCAGTGATTAGACGCACGCTTCATTCTTCCAGTGTAAGCAATATCTGAAGACACTATCCTTAACAATGATCGATTAATTTTGCCCTTCACTGATCTCATCGATATCCCAACAATCAGACGAAGTTGGGTCGTGGAATTTGAATTGAGAATTTAAAATTCCAATCCCAATGGTCACGTTCCACTCGTGCTCCCGTACTCGGTGAGACACACCGTCACCAGGATGGGAATGGAAATTCGGAGCCCACAACCTGGCACATACTTCCTTCCTTCCGATCGGTGGTATCGGTGCTATCGGTTTGCAACCAGATGTATCCCACACGAGAAGCCATAAGCACCTAGCAACAGCGATAGTGAGTGATGATCCTGGGGGCGTAAACGTCCAGCGCATATCGTTCGCCTTAGACGTTGCCGGTTTGGATCGGTTAGGATTGCCGATGTCGGCATTCAAAAACCTCAAAAGCCGTGATGTAATTCCCTCTGGAAATGTATTCAGTTTGATGTCCTTTTTCGTACTCACAACAGAGAGTGAGAAGTGCATCCAGCGGTTGTCGTCAAACTGGTGTTCTATGAACCACTTACGATCGCATGCCAAACGGTCGTCTGGTTGATGCCTGGTGATGCCAGGAAGCGACTCGCATAACCAAACGCACAGGAAACGACGCGCGTTAATCGAGGCGAATTACTGCCGCGAGTTGAATGCACCTTGCACCGACCGAGCGTGGTGGAAATGGGCGTAATTATCGCCACTTTCATGCCAACACTTCCTGATCGCGCCCGGGTGGCTGAGGTGAACCGCGTCCCGGACACTGATTGTGTGAGTGTGTGGTGGTGTTTGAAATGTCATTTTCTATGGTCCCTTCCGTGCAGACGCCATCAGTAAATTTCTCTTAACGCACCTATAACCCGTTTTATCGGGGCTTAAGTACTCCTCTGGACGTTTTTAGTTTTGTTTTGGTCTAAGCTCTCTCACTGATCTCCGATCCGCCGCTCAAGAGAAGGTCTTCACAGACATGGAGACGTCTCCGGGGCTCGTGCTCCTATGTGACTCCATTAGTCGGGGTGCCGCTCAAATGAAACTCTCTTGCCCGTGCGCACCTGTGTGTGTGTGTCTGGTGTGATGGGTGAAAAGCGTGGAAAATTTTACGTAACCGTTCGTTGATCCGGAGACTCCCCGTGCGCCGGTCGCGTAAGAGACCATCGGCTAATTACCGATCGGGGTGGGCAACGGAGCGTTAGGCGTTACGCGTTACGAGGCAAACTTTCCACTTGGCGGATGCCAAACCATTATTCCACAATGATATCCGCATTCTTCATTCGGAGCGTGAAAATGTTGTCTTTTGGAGCAAGAGATGTCAAACCGGGAATGATACTTGTGAGTCTGTAACTTCAATGTACATGTTTGATAAATATCTGGTTAAATATCTTAAAATAACATAAAAAATCGGCCACGATTTTCGAAACTGTACCAACAATATCTTCCCACTCACGCGCCATGCAACACTACCCGGATATTCCGTCATCTCGGAGCACTTTCAGGTAAATGCAAGATAAATGGCTCGGTTTTCTCTCATTTCTTTGCCATGCAAAGCATGGCTCCCGCGTCCATGCCGGACACTAATCACCGGTGATAAAAGCATCACCTGCAAACAAACGAAGGGTCCCCTTTCCGATCGTACAGTCAACGAGAAGTCAACGAGGGATAAGTGATGGAATAAACATCATCATTAAGCCCGGTAGGCAAACAATAAATCATCGGGCTCGCTAGTACGCGCGAGCGCGAATCGTCCGCCCGTCCCGAGTTTCAAAAGGGAGAGAGATGGTGCGGAGTCGAACGAATAAAAAAAAACGAGTTGCAAATGAACCGACACTTCTTGCCATAGGAAGGAAGGAAGTGGATGGAGTGGATGTGTCCGGCGTGGTGGTGCTGGTGGTGGGTGGTTGGCCAGTTGGGTCGGTGAAAAAGCGAGCGGATGAATAATGAACTATTAAATCACTTTCGATTTCGTTTGCCCGGCCGACCACCTGATGGCCCGGTCTGGGTCGACGGTTGGTACGTCATCGTTTCGTTCCGTTCGTTCCGTTGGCGTTGAGCTACCTCTAGACGGCATCTTGACGCGTTCCGTGTGCGACGAAGCTGCTTGCTCGCGTACGTCAATGTGTGGGCGCATCCGCCACCATTAGCGACTCGTAAGTCGTGCTCCACTATGTCTATCGAGCAAACTGGTTGTACGTAACGCGATACTGAATTTTTAACTGTTTGTTTAAAAATTAGGATGTTAAAATTACATTTAATTAATGAATTGTTTGGCCAATCAGCACGAACCTAATACGTTATTCCTAACGTCTTGTTGTACTTATGTCAAATGCGGAATGCTTATGAACGTCTTATTTTGAATGTTGATGCGCAAATCATTTAAATTTTCATTGTTCTATCAAAATACTTTATTTACATGAACAAAAACCGACCAATTCCATGGTTTCATTTGGACATAAATCTTCAAAGCCAAATGGACAGAATATGCAACGAGATGATCAAGTATATAACATATGTATACATAAACTCAAAATGTAGCTTTGTACTAAAGTTTGAAATTTGCAGTTTTGAACCAATTTTGTGGTTAACAGAATCATTTTACATATGGCTTCTAGAATATTGAAATGCGTATTGTGTCATGAATATCTTGACTATCTGTAAATGTTATGCGTCTTGCATACTCAACCATTTTAGTAATGCGGATTGCAAACGCTGCAGGCGTATGGGTAGGCATCGCCTCAAACATTCCAAACGTCTGGTGTGAGACGTTAGCCATTGATTTACTCTTGTTTTTCTTATTATCAATTATATTAGCCACATTTGAAACACAAAATATGTGTCGAAATAATTGAATGCATCCAAAAATGTAACAAACGTCAAAATCTGGATCTTGAACTAACTGATCTTGAAAATTTGACAGTTTATCAAAATTATCTTGCATTCTAATTTGGAACACGAGGTAAATACATAAACTAAAATGTAACAATCGAAGCATTTCATATCTTGTTGTAAGAAATATTGAAAAAATGAGGATATTTGCGATTATTGTGGAAGTCAGAAACTGATGAGTAAAGTTGAAAACATGACGAAGCTTTTGAAAGATTTAAAACCTCTTTGAAAAGTTTCATAGCGAAGATTTTTAAATGTATGTTAATTTAAGTTAATTTAATCAATCCTTTGATCAATCACGTACTGAAGCAATACGCCAAAGATGTCTATGGCATTAGCGTATTCCAAGATCTGATTAAAGTTGTGACGGTTCCCGAACCTTCCACTCCTAACAATTGGGCTATCCGCGGTCTTTAACGATGAGTTGAGAAGTAGACAGATATTCCCATCCCCCATCCATAAGGTGCAAAGCAAACGGTGAGTGTTGAGTGTAGCTTTGGAAGGAAAAATGATCATTCTTTGGGCGTTAGATGCGATAAACACTTTAATGATACTGGGTCTGTGCTTCACTGTACTTCATGTGAACGATTGCTAATCACGAATGAAGCTCAATATTTCATTTCTCAAACCAAACTCACAAACAGAACGATACTCGAGTAACTTATTTTGCAATATCTTAACAGCGTTCGTTTGGACTGATTCTCGTAGATTTGTTTTTATTATTACTTCTTTCTTCAATAAATAACGTTTCGCATGGAGAAAATAAATAGTTCGCAGCGGACGCGGGCGTTGCGGTCTTACAAGCCCTGTCCCGAAGGCCGATAGCACGCACGGCACAGTTCCACCGATACGATGATGATTGGAAAACGGACCTCCAATCACGGGAAGGTGTTGGTGCTGCCGGTGATTCGTCGGGCATCGCACGTCCGGCTACGTCGCTTGTGATTTCGCTTTGGTGTACGGGAGGCTCTACGTGACTGACGTGCGCTCACTAGTAAGCGTGCGCCGAGTTCGACGAGGAGGACGATGAGGACGAGCCGCTGGAAGAAGGAGACGAAGCGGAGGAAGAGCTACCGGAGCCGGCGGAGGAGCTGCTGGAGCTGCCGGAGCCGGCACTGTACGCCGTGTACGAGCTGGAACCGCTGGAGCTCGGATAGTACGAGCTGTAGGCGAGGTTGTGCGACGACCCGGAAGTGGACGGTTCCCAGAGGCGCGAGTACGGCCCGGAGGACGACTCCCAGGAGGACGGTTCGTAGCTGGAGGCGGGCGTCGAGGTGGCCGGGACCGGGGCGCCGTACTCAGCGGCCGGTGCGGGCATCATCGGCATCATCGACATCGGCATGCCGAGGCCGGACTTCTTGACGAGCTGCGCGATCAGGAAGCCGAGCACGAGCGTGATCGCGAGCTTGGAGAGGATCAGCGCCTTCATTGCCTTCAGTCCGATCAGGCCGAGGAAGATCGGCATCAGCGCCTTCATCTTCAGCTTCAGCAGCAGCAACACTGGAAGCAGGAGTTTCTTCTTCAGTAAGTGACCACGAGCCGCATCTGTTGGAGTGAGGGAGCACACCGACAAACGGGCACAGTGTGTTAGTACCGATCCGTGTGTTGGGTGTGGGTTTGTGTGTTACCTTGTTGAAACCCCCGCTAGGAAGATGTTAAAAGAGTAGTTTGCAATGCAAAGTATGCCACCCGTACAACAAACTACTCTTTGAAGATCTTTCTACAAGGATTTTGTTGTCTTCTGCGGGATATACTCACCGGTAGCAAGACCAGCTGGCAGTACGTCGATGTCCAGTCCCTTATCGGCACGGTAGCTCACGACGGTGTCTTCCGGCAGCTGGACACGCACCTCGTGAGTAGCCAGGACGCGTCCAACGCGATCGAAGATCACCTCATCCACGTTGCGCTCCTCGAAGGCGCGTGCTTCCTCCTCGCGCAGTCCCAGCATGCCGTCCAGATAGAGCAGCACCTTACCCTTAAGGCAGCCCATCACCGACGCACCGTTGAAGCACTCGTTCACGATCGACGACAGCAGCTCCTCGCTGCTCGCGATCCTGGGTCGTTCCTCCTCGACCAGGTTGGACGCAATCGAGGCTCCGCTGGTTAGGCCAACCATCACGGAAGCGACCACCACCGCCACAACCACCACCATTGAACGGGATCGTGCAGACATCATCTCGATCTTGCGAAAAGGAGCGTCAAAGGATATCACTTCACACGCTCGCTCACAGGCACACACATACACACGCACGTGCACACGCTCACACACTCACTCTCACACGCGCTGGGTGCTGGGTGGTATGTTGATTAAGCAAATGACGGAAAGCTAATGATAGGGTATTTGGAACGCCACCAGTGTTTTATACAACCCAGCGACCCGCGCACCGGACGAGACTTTCCCGAGCACGCGGGTGTCTCTCCCCCGGTTGGCGCTGTTGGCTCGGTTCGGCGCTCGGACACACTCAGCCCCAGGCTCGGTGTGGGTCGAATGCGGCCGCACTACGGTACAGCGCGTCACCAAATAAGCCACGGGGTGAGCTTTGACCGTTTTTGGTCGTCATTCGGTCCACCCGAAACGATCGATACGCGGCGCGTTCGACAGTGTGCGCGGCCCCGTGCGTCGGTGTGTTGGTGTGTCCCCACCCGCCGGTGGGTGGGAGGAGGATTTCGATTTTCAGCCACTGCTCCATTTCGCCGTGGCGCGATAGGAAAAGCTTCGCGAGCGACCGGTGTCCACCATTAGGTATTCATGGCGCGAACATGCGCGCGCTTGCTCCATCGACTGTACACTTTGCACACGCGAGCATTCCCGGACTCGTGCGAACGAGGCGTTGGAAAGAATTTCGACCGCAATTCCTCACCGGGGGGAGGGCGTTGTGTCGAAGGCCTACTTGCTTGCGATACGCTCAAGAATGATCACTTTCTCTCGCACTAAGGGAGGACACTACACACAATGGCCTATAGTTACTTTTAGAGGACGGAGAGAATCCAAAGTGCGTCACCGGAGTGGCATACCTTCGGAACGCACTTCCGGAGTTCGGCTTTGCTGGCTTTTCCACAGTTCATTGCGACATACATGCACCATTTTGATCCAGTGCCCATCCAAACCGTCTACAAATCCACCCGACGCTCTGCACTTCCGCTTAGGTCACGTGCCCGATTTATTATCTTTTTGTTTTCATTTGGGATGCAATGGCGGTCACTTTCCCGGACCGGGCGTAGGAGAGGGAATGTTTGTGCAATTCGTTGTGTTTGGGTTGTTTTGTTTTATAGCACAGAGAAGATGGCCATGCAAGAAGAACCGACTCGTTTTTTCGCCAGCACGTTATTACGGTTACGCTCGAACGCGGAAGTCGTCCAGCGACGCACTGTGAGGGATTGACAATTAAACTGGCACCGTTTTGTGTCTATTACCATAATCGTAAAAGGTGAAAATGAAAGTAACAATGGCCGGCTGTAATTGTTCCGCTCGGAGCATATTATTCGGAAATATTTGACGCACTTACCGCTTCCTGGTTGCATTAACGGCAAGAAGGGCTCACAGTCTTTCGGCCGCACGTAAACAGCATAACGGAAGTGTGAACCGAATGCCAAATTGTTTTGGCACGCTGACTTATGTAGGTGAGACGTAGTTTACATTTATCGATTCGAAGTGTGTTTTTCGGATACAGTTTTTTTATTGATTAAGTTTTGTGTATTGAACAGCTTTATTAATTGGTAAGGATGTAACGTCCTGTAAGCTTACATAAGCGTTTTCTCTTTACGTTGAATCCGTACGTTTTATGTCACCAAAACAAGACACAAGACACCGGACATTCGGATGGAAATTAATGGAGCAAACTATATCGGGAATACACTTAAACTCAATTGCATGTGGACTGAAATGTCTTAACCAATAAAGCACGAAAATATCTCGTAGGAACTTTAATGACTTCAGAAGCTGGATTGTCTAGCAATCGAAGTTTTAGAAGATGTTATATTTTAATCCACGACTGGTTGAGTCTATTGCCTTGAGCTTTTGTACATCATCGTATGAAGGTCTTCTAATGCACTGGACTATATTTAACTACATGACCCTTGACATTTTCTCCAATACTTTGAATCGTTGCATTGTTATACAGCATAGGTAATGTTGGAGATTTTGTGCAATTTCAAAATTTTAACTCTTCCATAAGATCAAGTTATCAAAATATTAACATTATAATAAACCTTGCTTTTCTTGTGCTATGTTTAAGTTTATGTTCCCTAATCCAATACAGATGCAGATCTCAAATAGTCTAAAAACTGTGATTCCATTCAAATAGTTTTAAACCAACAATGCATTGTTTTATGCTCTAGTGGCTAGTAATATGCTATCTAACATCTTTTCAACTCCATTTGGAACTTGCAGGCCGTGAATTTCATTGCGACTATTAACACTGCGCTGTGAAGACATAGAAAGCCATACGCCTCCTTCTCATAATTTTATATCGTTTTAAAGTGTGTCATCTGGCACGAAAGCTAAACGACCCGAACGATGAACACGTACCGATAGTGCGTCTCATTAACCTCGAATGGATCGCGACTGAGTGCAAACAGCTACTTCCCAACCCATGCTAGACATGTACGAGCATCTGTTTTTGGAAAAAAATAGAAATTAGAAGCCGTGCCTCCTTCATCGATCATCAATACCCCGTCCAGTGCACGCACAGAAACCAATCAATAGTCGCATGGAGACGCCTGGTGACGCTACGTGCTCACCATACGCGAGAGCTTTCGGAGTGGCACACGACACTGCCACCGACGCAGGTGCAAAATCGGAAGTGAAATCGATGATCGAACATTTCACCGGGATCGGTGGCATGCATGTTGAATTAGCCACACCCAACAGGGCAGGTGCTTTTCGAAGAGAAAGCTACAGAAACGATGTTTGAGGAAACGGAGCAAGAAATACAACGACCGGTGAAATTTTCGTATCGATAAGTGTTTCGTTTATTGATGCTCATGAGGATAGCCTCATGGCCAAGTCTTTTCGCGAACGTTCGTTACAAATAAGTTAAATAAATTACTGCCATCCTACCGGGCGTGTTCGAACCTAAGCGTGGGCACTGTACGCAATATCCTGACCATCGAAGCTGGGCTGCACGAAGGATCGACCGGCGTCCCAGGGTCCGTGGGCGGCAATGTGCGGGTGGTGGCTATCGGCGGCCAGCTAATGGATACAAAAATTTGGAATAGCAATTAGAAAGTGCTTCAAGATAACATATTGGGAGATATCGCATGTTCCACGTACCTTTTTGCAAAGCTGGAAGATAGCGAGACCGACCGACACAACGAACGAGAAGAACGACAGCTGGAGCGAGTTCCACGCCTTCAGACCGAGCACACCGAGCGCCATCGGGATGAGGGTCATTGCCTTCAGCAGGATGAACACCATGATCGGGATGACGATCTTCTTCAGCTTGGACTTGCGTGCCTCGATACCACGTCCGCTGTTCGACGACGGGAAGTTCAACGTCACGCTCAGCTCGTCCTGTTCCAGGTTTCGCGGGGACACAGTCACACGCGCTCCGGCAATCGGCATCTTGAAGGTAACGTCATGGCTGCGCACGTAGTTCTCGATCTGCTCCACCAGTCCGGACGGTGCACGACCCTCGCTCACCAAGGCACCGTTGCTGCGCACTTCCACGTCGTCGGAGACCTATTGGGTGCAAGAACAAACGTGTTAGCAAATCTCATCGGATCCAGCAACTCCACGAAACCTACCTGGAAGTTGTCCTTCTTGAACACCGTGTCGAGGAAGTTCATGATCTTGAACTTGGTGCAGGCGACCGAATCGTTCTCCGAGCTGCAGAGCGATCGCATCTCCTCCACCATACCGTCCATCGGCGTACCCTTCCAGAAGGCGGGCTTGTTGGCGGGGCTTGCAGCGGCCAATCCCGACGCCAGCACAACGCTCGCCACAATCAACAGGTACCGGAAAGCCATTGTTTTCGTCTTAGTGCGAAACGCTAGTTGTGCAGAGCGCGCCACGATCGATGCGACTACGTTGAGTGAACGGTCAGGTGTGTTTGGGGAAATTTCACTGTCAAGCGCTTTTATACGACCTTCCAAACCGGGCGAGCCCGCACATGGCCAACGAGCGAGCGGGTCCCCGTTATCAGTGGTGGCGCTCGGTGTTGCAGACGCAGCGCCGACGCCTGCGCCGAACCGAAACCGAGCCCCAGCCCGGGACATAATCGATGGCGATCACGTACGCACGCTTTAAGGGGTTTTTAATGGCCAACGCAAGCGGCCGTTTTCCCGCGTCCCGGGCATGCGTATGTAGATCGATGCATATCCTACCGGCAGTGCCTCGGTCACAAACAATATGATGCTATTTACGCCATTCTCGAATCGTTGTTGTGTTGCTGAAATCTGCATGCTTTCTCCTCGATGCAGGCTGGCCGTTCGATTGGAAACAAACGGCAGGCCCAATCCGATTCAGTAGTCAGGAGTGTACCATGCGACACCAGCAGGGCGTTGCATTGATACATAATTTATTGTACACGTCTCCGACACGCCCGTGCATAGTTTGATGTCGTCTTTGGGAGTAGGTGCTCCAGGAAGTTTCATTACTAGCCCAGCGAAGGACGACTCTGTCTGCATCCGGTCCCGTATGGATATTTGCATTGTCGTGAATTTGTTATGTAAAACATGCTTCCGTCATTTTCGCTTATGTAAGTGTCATGCGAAGATTTATTTTGATGATATCAAGAGAAGAGTACCAGCATACTAACAGGCTTTTGGAACTTATCAATGTGGCAGCCATGTTGAAGCCGTATGATCAACTTCATCAATATTACTTTAAAATGACAACTCAACCAGCGAAGTTGGCAATCGCTATCTTACTTCTTGTATTATTAAAAATAAGTTGATTGCTTCATCATTGCATTTTAAACACATATTTTTTAACATTCTGCTTTGATGAAAGCATACCTATGTACTTATATGAGCCATATGTATAATTTATCTTAAGTTAAATTGTAAATAGAGTAGAAGTGTCTTGCAAATTTAAAAAAAGTTTTCAGGACTGCGCAGACATTATCCAAACAGATTAACTCTCATTTTCATGTCAACTTTTTTGTCAAGTAGATCATACCATCATTTGGTTTTCTAGGTCACTGGTATACTGAGTGCCGGTATTCAACTCTGATCGAAATTAAAACCTAAATCTTGAATATCTATCTGAAGCTAATAAAAACCAAGAATTTATTAAAGTCGAAGCATCGAATGATTCCAGTAATCGTCTTCAATATGAAACTAGTTCCAAGGATATTTTTTCAGGTTTCTAGGAAAGATAATGATTGCCATTATACGATGCCCTAAACGCCTTTCAGCCATTTTTAATAGATATGTATGTTCTAATACTAAAAAAAAACCTCATTACAATGTTAAAATATTATATAAACCATGCCCCTACGTAATGCTAATGCAAACGCACCGTGTCACGACAGGCCATGTCGTGGACTATATTATAATATTTATGTAACAGTCAAAATATGATTGACAGTTTTCTTTCTTTTTCCCACTGCATAAGTGTCTATTCCTGCTCCACTACAGCATTAACATACACGCGTGCATCAAGAAATCGCATTAATCGTGCACCGCTGACCGCGCTTTTCCTTGCGAACGCGTCACTCTCGCTTTCTACGGAAGCGCCAAAATGTGCGTTCGTATCGGAAACGGGCGAACTACCGCGCACACGGCTAGAATGCCAATGACAACCAGCGGAGAGCAAATCTTCCCGCCCGTCGGCCCGGTGAAATGCGTTCCCGGGCGTAATCGATCGTACGCGTGCTGGAAGAAATTTCGACTGTTCTCCGATTCCGGCCACGTAGCCGAGCGGTTCCGCGCCGGTGGAAGGAATAGTTGAGACTAGTGGAAGGTGGTAGTGCGTACGAGTTTTGGAAACGATTTCCCTCTCCAGGTTTTGCGTGTGGGCGTGTGCTTTAGTGTCCAGAGCTGAGCTTATCACGGGCTTTTAGTATCGCTCCAGTAAGGGTAGGGATCAATTATCATCGGCGCCATGTTTGGGACATGTGGTGGCGGTGGTGGAGACGGCGGTACGCTAACGTCCGCCATATAAAATCCATTGTAATCAAATCCAACCTATTCATACCCATCGAGTCAATCCGTCAGCGAGGACACAGCGAGTTGGGTCGTAGCAGTTATCAGTGTTTTCTGTTTCCCGAGTGTCCGAGTGACCGAAATGCGTTCGTTCGCGGTGTTTGCGGTGGTGTCGCTGGCGTTGTTGGCTGGCGGTGCCCAGTGCCAGCCACGCTCGGCAGCCGAACTTGCCACGGATATCTACCGTACCTGTCTCGCCAGCGAGCATGGGCTGAAGTGTGCCAAGGCGAAGGCGCTAGCCTGGATGGCGAATGTGGCCGAACAGGACGAGATTCCGATCACCGACGCCCTCACGATCGTGCGCACTGGTACCGAGGAACCGGAGGTGCCTTCTGACACTGAGCAGCAGCGCAGTGCTGGCCCGGTGCGACTCCTGAACAGCATCGATAGCTTCCTGTCGACACACGCCCTCAAGTTGACGCCACCGGCCGTGCTTGCATCCGAAGAGGCCCGTGCTTACATTCCCGAGACCCTACTCCAGGGAGGACTTGCTGACAACCTGATCGTGCCACTGGCCGAAGGAAACGTCGCGGAAGGTGAGTTAAGTTGTCCAATCAGATATCTTTGGCCAGATGTGTTATGAAATGATTGCAATGTATAAGAAAACAAGGATGTAGTACGGATTGCATACTTTGAGGCGTAAGTTTCCTACTATAGCCTGATAATGTGTAAGCCGTAACATATTCTTCAGTTCCAAAGACTTTAACCGATGTCCCCTGTGTTTCCCTTCCACATCACCTACCAGGTCGTGGTTTTGTGAAGAAAGTCATGATTCCCTTCCTGCTCGGTATCAAGTTCAAGTCGACCGTGCTGGTCCCGGTGGCGCTCGCACTGATCGCTCTCAAGACCTGGAAGGCGATGACCCTCGGTCTGCTGTCCCTCGTCCTCTCCGGCGCCATGATGATCTTCAAGTTCGCCAAGCCGAAGATCGTCAACTACGAGGTCGTTCACTACCCGCCACCGCACCACGTGCACCACGTCGACCACCACATCGATCACCACGCCCCGCACGTCCACTGGGATGCTCCGCCGGCGTGGAAGAAACGATCGCTGGACGCCCAGGAGCAGGCCTACGCCGGTCAGCGCTAGCTAGCAACGACGTTAAGATATTTATTGCGCCGCAGAATGACGTACGAATAAATTATTTATTTCTCTCACAACCAACCAACGCCGTCCTCTGGTTCCGATTTATTCTCTATGAAATTTTATTCACCCGCATTCTTCTCCGCGTCCATTCTTCCCGTTGCCGTTCACTCAATACCCTAGTTCTAGGTGGCAGAAAGTCGTGCACAATTCGAGGTAAATTATTCACTCTGCCGCCGGGGGGCCGCTTGGCTCGAAATAAATAATGCAATAAATAGTTCAATAAATAAATAAATAGTTTAACGTCCTTTTTGCACGATCAACGTCTCGCTTTGTTTGTTTTGGCCCCGTTGGTCAAACCACAAACCGGAGACTCCTACATGGCCTACATGGTGCAAAAGTGTTGCCTCTATGAAACAGTGCAAACACAAACACACACAACAACTGGAGCATCCGAGTGGAGTTTGGAGTTTTACCTTTATCGTTGTGTTGTGCCGTAAACGGTTCCGATTACATTAAACCTACTTAAACCACCCGATGGACACTTGTCTGTGCGTTTTGTGTGCTAGTCTCGCTCGCTATCCCTACACCCTTGTGTTCTGTCTGCACAAACCTGCGCACCTGATTGTGCCTAGTGAAACCTACCGCCTTAACTCTAACCGCCTGATATTGCCTGCTGAAATATCGAAACGTCCCATTACGCCGTTTCGCGGGTGCGTCTTTCGAATGCTCCAAGGAAGAGTGGGAGAGAGGGATGAAATGAATGAACAACACCGCAAATACACTAAGTGGCGACCGAATTCCCTAAGTTACATACTGAGCTATTTACAGAGTAAGAAACATGTCCTATGAGGTATGTGTCGATAGATCGCTGAGTGAGTTGTTTCCGTCTGCCGTGGGCGCGTTTCGTGTCGATGCCACAGAATGTTTACTACTTCTTCTTCTTCTTCTCCATGTTGATCGTACACTGCGAGTAGATGCGTTGGCAGTCCCGCTGGTCCTGGCCGTCCCGGGCCGCCTGCACGTATCGGTAGAACCGCACGACGGCCGCGTTCGTCGAGGTCGGTTTCTGCAGCTCCGAAGCGTCCCTAAAATTGTATAAACATGAATATATTAGAATGAGTTTGGTAAAATTTCAACATTGAGAATGTTGGATTTTCATATTAGACTCAGTCTCAGACATCATCACTATCAAAATCCCTATTGAAGTCGATTTATTACATTATAAAAGTAATTAACATTCCTGGGAGATAATTATGTCATTCTTCAGATCAAAACAATATACTATCATCATTCCATGATCAGATGCTTCGAGCCTTAGAGGATCAGAGGTTATGTGCCGAGGCATTCAATTTAAATTATAGAGGTTCTTATTGTTCTTAAAGACTTCTGGTCTAAAGTAGGTCAGCTCGTCTTTAAGACGATTATAAATGATCTAGGCTCAATGTTTCAAAGTATGTCAAATTTGTAAAAACATAACCAGCATCATCGGCGATATACTCAATGTCTATCCAGAATCAAAAACTACCTTACAATGTCTAATTATGAGTTGAATTGGTAGAACTGCCTATGGCACTTCCGTTTCATAGAGCAAGGCATGTCTTTAACTATCACCCCGGGGCGCCAAACTTGAGCCCAAACGCGCCGCCCATGCTCCCCGAGTTGCGTTGACAGCTATGTTAAACACGGGCTTTAAAGATGCACCCAACAATAGAGAGCCGGTGCGCCGTTAGTGAGCGATACGCCGTCGGCGGCTTTGCGGTTAGAAATCCCCTGCGGAGCAACGGGGCGCGCAGCTCCAACACCGCCAACAGCGCCAAGCAGCAACAGCACCAGAGCATTGATTTCACCGGTCAGCCAGCCGTGACCAAGTATGTGTGTAATTTTCTTTTGCGCCGATAGAAACGGCTTGCCTCACGTGTGTCACGGTCTCAGTCGCCCTTCCATCGCTACTTTCGCCGGGTACCGGGATTTGGGATTGGGGCGTGCTATGTAAGGGGAAGGCGTACAAATCGCGCGCTTCAAAACATGGCAAACGAGATTTCATTCCACTCGAATCATGTTGTTGTTTTGTGATGGTGGATATGATTTTTTCCCCTTTCGAGTGCTATTGTGATACGAATGAACGAAACATTCAATGCGTTCACTGCAGCAACGAAAGTATGCGCCAGGCTTCCAAAGAATGACGGCAAGGTCAGTCGGAGCAGAATTTGATTAAATCACTGGCTTCCGCAGCCACCGACTCAGCTACCCACAAATAGGTTGGATGTTATCGCCTCTCCAGCTTTCCTTCTCATTAAAAGTACTTAGGGAAAACAATAACCATACCAACAAAAAAAACTGCGTCTATCAACCTGGTTGGCTCGCCCAGAAGCGGAAAAGGTCATCCGGTGGAAAAGTAATTGCGCACTTTCGGCAGCGACCAATTAGCCAAAATATTTGCAGTGACCTCGTTTTCGATTTCTGGCTCCCCACGGCGCTACTTTCCGTATTTGTAGTTAGACCTACATATTTGTCCGTCCCGCTTGCTCTTCGCGACGGCGGATTCACAGGGGGGTGACATTCGTTACAAACATTAATTACCCGTCCTACCCATCGAAAGCGGTCTGATGTCTCATGTGTTTGAGTATTTTTTGTTTGTTTTGCTCGCTCCCCTGCTTCCTAGAGCCGCTAATTTCTGCACATAAAAAAGACAAAATCAAAACACCTGGCTGTCGTAAATTTGGTATCAGGGAAATAAATCACGATAAAAAATAAGAGGTCACCAGAGTGAAGTCATAATTAGGAGAAGAAAGAGCTTTTCCGTCGTATTGAGCGTCATGAATAATATGTTTAAACATGAATATAATAAATAGACCGCATAGTGGATCGTTAAGATTTCGTCTGACGTTTGAGCGAATTTGAAACATCGCTCCAAAAATCGTTTTGTTTTTCATCTTTGTTTTATTTTTTTTTTTGTTGAAGCACGCCATATGCATCAACTAACAGGATTTTAGAACGAAAATTTAATAAATTTCCGACAATTCTGATACAGTAAATTTACAGTTTGAACCTATTATTATTGTAAGCTGGCTGAAAATTCTATTGGAAATTTTGAAAAAAAGGTCAAAAACTTTGATATTCGAATAACCCTTGAAGTTACAACACCCGTCAACAGGTGGCGCTAGACGAAAGCTGTTTATCTCTTAGCAACGATGTGAATGTGAAAAGTTCGACAAAAATAGTAAGACATCATCGAAATAGTCTAGTAAAATCTCTGAAAATTTTCCTCTTCATGTTTTTCCACTTTGCACCTAATACTGCAACCTCTTCCAATAACCAACACCAATTAGATTCTATTAACGTAAGCAATTCATCATACAGCACCTTCGCAAGGCTTGTAAGAAACCGTACGGCCGTTACCATCCCGAGAGAAAGTACATTATCACCTTCGCCCCGTTCTGAGATTGCAAACTGCACTCCATTATCAGCTACTGACGTTCGCGAATAATTCATTTTACAGGAACAGGCTCCGGCGGCATCGTTCCACGCGGCTAACGTTTCTTCTCGCTGGGCGAGAAGGTTGCCAGAGAGCAGAAGCAAAACATACACATCCATTTCATCCTAATAAAGGTACTTTGGCTTGGGATGAGGCTCATCAGCGTCAGTACCATCAGCCACCACCACCACCACCAACCCCAGCACTTGGTCCCGTTAGGACAGCACACTAATTGCGCACCCTCGTGGCGACCCGCACGCTCAATTCGCTTTCGTTTTCCAGCTGCTGGGAGGCAAAAAGCGGACCGACCGGCACCTGTCCCGGCAAACCCACCGCTCGCACAACACCCCAGCAGCCGGGGTTGCGCGCGGCCACTGACCTGTTAATTAAACTTATTCTCGAAAACGAAAACGAAACCCTGCCTGCCGTTACAAACGCCGGGAGCCGAAGCGAGCCCGATAACGCACACGTAACACACGTGCGTGTGTGTGTGTGTGAAAGCTACCCTCGGCGGGCATATTGATCAAACATGCTCCAGGTTCAACAATCTGGCCCGTGCGTTCGCGTTGCGGCAGGTTCTCATGCATCACCGGCGTCGGGAGATCTATGGGTCCCACGCCAGATACAGGCAACAGAAGTGCCGTGACCGTGACGCCACGATACCGGCGCGCATCGTGGAGTTGATGATGGTGATGGAGGATGATGGCGATGATAATGGTGATACGTGATCGTTATGCCAGCGCCGATCTGACGTGTGCCTACGGTTGGATCTTCAACTTTCGTAACCTCCAGACGATCTCTCCCACATGGGGACGTGAGGGAGTTTGAACAAACTTTGGTGGTTTTGTTATTCTTCGTAGAAGAACTTGTCTTAGTGATTTCAAATCTTTGTTTGAATGTTTGTTATGTATGATACAACTAAGCTTACCTGCTGAGTTCCGCCGAAACGTAGTTGCTGTGCGGGCTGTACTTGACCGGGCTCTTGTACATGCTGCAGACGAGCCGCTCGCGGCAGGGCTCATCGACGATGCCGAGCGAATTGAACACCTTATCCAGCCGCTGCAGGATGGGACTGTAGAACGGGTCGACCGGCCGCGGGGTGACGCCCTCCTGCGCGTACGCCTGCTGGTTCACGATCGCCTGCTGCTTGGCGACCAGCTTCTGCTCCTGCGCTATCCTGTACGCTTCCTGCCGCTGAGCCTCACGGATCTGCGAACGAAACGAAACCGCCGGGAGTGAGTGAAAGTCCTGTGCGCTGGAAGAAGCACCAGCAGTAGGTCGTACAGGTCGTACAGGTTCACAAATTGCCAATCAAGGTGCGGTAATGCAATTACCGGCACAATGGGCGCCTCATACTCATATGCGCAAACGTTGTTCGAGAGGGGTTCTGCGTTTGATCGGTATGTGCTTAGTCTTCGATCAGCCGCACAGCATACCCATAGCGATCGCACATTAGCCGACCACGAGCCTCTTCCACACGCCGTGGTTTAGTTATTGTTAGAAAGTATGTCATATTAGCTTGCTCACCGCCCGATCTCCGCCAACCGATCGAAAGTATGTCCACGCCTGCCGTGTCTACAAGGCGCGTGCCCGCTGTCGATGCGCGCGGAATGCGTTTGCCGGTACGCGTTTTACATCGGCCACCGGAAGCCGATGACGATCGGCACCTATCGAGGCCAGCCGTGTTAACAAACGATCGATCGGTTGTATCACCCCTCCGCTGGGGTGACCTTCATTTCGTGGTGGAAATTTAATTGCTAATTATTCTCCCATTTAGCGGACAGCGGCGCGAAATGACATAAAGTAGAAGGCGCTATGCTTCGTATTGGATGAGAGATAGTTCATAGCGTGATGGCAATCTCAATTATGATGATCGTTAGCATGCGAATTGTTTGTTTTTGAATGGCCAGCAGGAGAAAGATTGTTGACGGGATCATTTGAAAAGGAGAGAGATTGTCCTCATCGCAGGCAAGCCTTATTTACTTTCATTAGCTGTTCAGAAAGACAATTGTCTCATGGAATGAAGATAATGATCGAGTATAATTTCCAACCGACAATTGAACCAAAAGTTGACTGTTTGATAAACAAATTAAAAAAAATGATGAATTAAGCAATATTTTGACAGCACTGTGGCCCTTGATTCTATTTATAAACTTTATAAAACGTTATATTAAAAACACTCATATTTTATCACCTTTCTTCTCTTCTGTTTCGATTTTTCACTCTTCTCTCTCTCTCTCTCTCTCTCTCTCTCTCTCTCTTTCTCTCTTTCTCTTTTCTGTATAAATAGTTAAATTGTTAAAGTCAAAGCAATTAATAATCCAATCTTCTATAAGGTTGTCATTGAAAATTCAATTTTTCATGTTTTTTTTATAAGCAAACAATTGCTTGTCTGTCGTTTGCATTTGAATTTGCTTATTGTGATTATTGTAAAAAAATGGTAAAAAATCAAAAAGTTTGTTCAAACAAAACGTAATTATAAATACGTAGTATTTCAACGAAAAAAATGGTAATAATTTAAATAATTTTGGAAATCGGCTTTGGAAGACTCGCACAAGTAAATAGTAGACTAGGGTCAAACAAATAATTAAGCAGAAAATCAAATAAACAAGCTATATTATCCATTTTTCCCATTATGAAGCCGTCACAATAGAAACTTTTCTCACCATGTCCACAAAACCATAGACAATTTCAACAACGGAGAGCAAAGGTTTGTCACCAGTCGTATAGATGCTGATAAATGCGCCTGATAAATGCACTATTGGGGGGAAAAAATGCACTCCATCATGCCCGAGCTTCCCGGCCAACCGGTGCCGTATGCAAACGGCAAATCAACACTTTCCATCGGCTATAATGATAATCCATTTCGATTTCGAGTGCCGTTGCTCTCGACGAAAACAAAACGCCCCACTGCTCGGCCGTGACTTATGCAAATTATGCGCGTGCCATTTGCACTTTAATCATCCCGAGCGGGCCGCGCCGTGCACACACTTGCATCACTTTCACTTGCGCGAATGACAACGCTTAGTCGCACCGGCAGCGTATGCTTATGCGCTCTTTTTTGTTTCCCCGTCATTCGTCATTACATGCGACTCATAATTGCGGCTCATACACGACATGCGGCTCCACCCGCGCTCGTTTTTGCGTTTTGCTCTCCCGTTTTGACGACTTAAGGATAGAGCCCTTCATGGTGCCATCCGTGAAGAGGGTGAAAATGTCGCCAACATTCGGGGGGGGAAATGAGACGATACTTACGATCTGTTCTTCCGCCGACAGCGTCGGTCCGGAGGGGGCCGACACGTACTGGGCCGCGATGGAGGTGGCCGCACCGGTTGGGGCGCGCTTCTGGGCGGATGACGTGAATCCCGGCGGTCCGTACACCGGCTTCGGACTGTGGACCCTGCGGCGCCGCGGCGGCGAAAAAGAAAATTGTACTGTAAATCACGAACGCGGGTGGGGCTGAAAGTTTTCGAGACACTGGGCTGTTTGGAGCGATGTTGCAGACGTTCTGCTAATCTGTGTTTCAATTGAACAAGGTGATAAGAGGTGCATCGAAATCTGCATGTTACGCTGGCTGGGCGGCTGCGAGAGTACGCGATCACGTTTCATGAAGCCCGATCGATATTACTTTGGAAGCGTGGCAGATGTTGATGCATGTAATGGGGGGAAGTTTTTTGTTCTCTATGTTTTCAATTTTGTTCGCACGTTTTGTTCACCAAATGTGTTGCGTTAGTCATGGAACATGTAATTAGTGGTTTGGATGATCGGTTTAGGAGCTTTTTTTTCATTTTTTTT
>KB672813.1:728379-824784 GCA_000349145.1 Anopheles dirus | reverse complement strand
TTTTTTTTGCTGTTGTTGCTTTCTTTGCCTGTGTTGCTTCACCGGGTTTCGGGTTTAGTCACAACCGTGGAGATGAGGTTAATCACGTGCAGGAAAGGAACGAGAAGGATCGGAACAAGGACCCGCGTGTGACCGGCTCGGTTCGGTTTTTCACGAGGCTCGAGAGAGGGGTGGAAGAGGGGAGGGAAACGGGGTGTTGGGGGAGGGGTGCTCGGCACAGCATTCGCTATGCCTGCCAGCCGGGCGCTATACGCGGGCGCGAAACCTACCTGCTGGCGTGCTGCGTGAGTGGATTTACATTGTAGCTGCCGCTGCCGCCGACGACGGCACCGTTCGGGGAGGCGGGCGGCGAGGTGAAGTATGGCGATGATGATTGTGGTGCTGATGTATTTGTGCTTTCGCCCAAACCCCATGCTTTGATATCGTTCAAGTCATCGTACTTTGGCTTGAACGACGTGTCTACGTTCGAGTTTCTATCGCTAATGAACCTGCGTTCAAAGAAGGTTTTTTTCGTTTGGTTCCATGATAGTTCTTGTTCGTGGTTGTTAGGATGAGGTGCGGTTAGAGATAATGATATCAACCGGGCAGTCCGCCCACCGAAGCCCGAGCGTTAGGAGCGTTGAGTGTGTTATTTCGGAAGTCATTTCAACCATTCCCACCCATTACCGATTGAGGTGATTCTCCTCCAGGGAGCAATGTCTAACATGAGACAAGCACGTGAGCATGAAGATGAGATGAAAATGAGAGGGCTTAACTTTGATACAAATTGACAAACGAAGGGAAAAGGAGGGAAAAGGTGCCATCGGGCGACGCTAGAGGCAAACTCGGCGGGCCGCCCCAAAGACAGGGCGACATGTTTATCGCAATTCCGGAAAGACATTGTGCCAGAGCGAACTATAAAACGAGAACAGAACGGAACGAAAACTCGCCGATGTGAGTCATATTCGAGCAGACGGATCGTAAAGATGAATCATTAGTTGTGCTGGTTTGGAAAAAGGCAATAGAGGAGGCTTTATAGAGAGAGAGAGAGCTGAAGAAAATCACCCCGAAAAACAAAGCCCTCAGATAGAGATAGCGAGGAAGCAAGTGAGCAGCACAGTTTATGGGTTGAGATATTTAATATGGAAATTTGCGAATGCAAACGAGTTAGATAAGCTGTCACACAATTATTTCTTTGTTTAAAAAACAAACAGCTTTAGGATAGAGTTGGGTTGAAAACATTGCAGAGAGTATAAAGCATTAATGTTTGAATATTTGAAATTTAATAGGGAAGAACAGCGTAGCGTCTTGAAGATCTGTCTGTCATAGTACAAGTAGAGTGCAAAGTGCGTGTCTGTTTTGTCAATGTGCATCAAATATTGAATATGTACAACGTCCAATCACAACCAATCGATAAACTACTAGCTACCCAATAACAATCATGTCTACCATGCAAACTAATACACCAAACTCACTACATCAAGATAGAGATATACTCACTCTGAGCCTAGACCAGGCGCGGTAAACTCGTAGTTCACCTCCGGCTGGTAGTGCGTGTGGGGTGGAACGGGCGCCCCATGCAAATACTCCGACGGGTGGCCTCGCGGAGGCTTCGTGTAGATCAGTTCCGGGCCGGCATGATCGTGCGGGTAGAACTGCAAGAAACCGAGAAGACATGAAGGCACGTAAGCAGAGAGACTTCCGAATTAGGTTTCTCCTATAGACACCGGTGCTTCACATGCAGGCCATGACGTGCGCGATCCGGTCAAGATGCCCGTTGCGCTTATCAGCAGTGTGCAATCAACCGCGCTTTCCAGCAGACCGTACCAGGCACACCCTACGTACTCACCTGGTGACCTATAAAAATAAACCCCCCGCCGGAGGAAAGATGCTCCTCGAATGTGAACCCAGCGAACAAAACAGACCAGCAAAAAAAAGTCGAGCTGAAAACACCCGAATTTGTGGAGATAAAACGCAAACCCGGAACCACAGCAGTGGCACATTGTGAGGCGTGCGCTTTGGCGAGCGGCACAAGCACATAATAAGCCACCGTGTGCCAGGGCGCGAAATGGTGAGCGATTGTGATCGTAAAACTGTCTGCCGGCGTTGGGTGCCCGCCGGGAAATACACACACACACACACTCGCACACCTCAAAACAACCGTGCGTGCACGCGGTTCAACGCACTCTTGACCGAGTTTGTGGTCTCGATTTAGGTGGCTCGACGGATCGGCTTCACGTGTACGATTTTTCCGGCCGGCTGGCAGGCTGGCTGGCTGTGTTTTCCACCGCACCCCGACTCCCCGAGGTCAGCCCCACCTTTGACTGGCTGGCTGGCGTCTTAATGGGCGGAAGATTATACAATAATTGCTGCCACGAACTGCGCACGGCCCGCGGATGGCACCGCTGACCGATATACTCTGGCGTCGGGCCGAACTTGTGGGTCAACTTACCGTGTGCAGGTGGTTGATGTGGTGCTGGTGGTGGTGGAAGTTCGGCTTGTGGTAGGACGCGTGGTAGTACGAGCAGAGCTTGAAAATGTGCGACAGCGCCGGGAACAGGAACAGCAGGAACTTCAGCACCAGCTTCTTGGCCGTGCCGACGCCGACCATCAGCGGCAGCAGCCACATCACCTTGATCTTGATGATCTTGATGACGAGCACGATCGCGAGGAAGGCCAGCAGTAGCTTATTCTGGAAGAATTTCTCTGCGCGTGGGGAGAGAACAAGAATGTCGGGTATTGTTTCGCCTCTATCCGCACAGACACAATCTGACTTACTGATCTTCTTGAACAGGATCCTCGGTGTACCGTGGCCACGTGCCTCGGCCAGCTCGGTGCGCGGCACAAACTCCAGCTTCGCGATCATCCCGTTGCCCTCGATGGCGCGCGGCTCGATCCGGAAGATGGCACCGTCGAACATCACCTCCGGCATCTGAACGCTGACGTCGTGCGTGAGCATGAACCGGAGGCTCTTCTCGCGCAGCGCCGTGGTGACTTCTTCGATCGGTGACGATGGTTCGAACGCTGCAAAGGTGAAGGTGGAGGACGACAGCGGATGTTAAACTGAGAACTCACACGCGCGGGGCACGATGCAGTCATCGCGTACGAGATCCGGCAGAAGTGAAAGTTGAGAAGACCGCTCGACGGTGACTATGCGGTCGCGCCGAAAAATCGAATGACTCGTCCGGCATTTTTATCACACACACACACAACCGCGAGGAAGGTTCGCAGACAAACCGGTCCGGTATGGACAGTTTTTTTTTCTCTGTGTGCAGTTTCACTTACCGTGGGGAAACTCGTAAAGTGTGTAAATAAGAGTGTATTTTGATTTATGTTTGCTTTTCTGTGGGATATTCGGGAGCCGTAACAACGGACAGATCAACTCCACAGACATTAAACATATTTTCAGAAGCATTTTGTGGGGCATTGCCTTCCTATGATTCTTTTTATGTGGGATGTTTAGTTATGCAGACGAGTTATAACAAATAGTAAATTGATTCGACCTAAGTACAGAATCAGTGTAACGTTCCCTATTCAATTCTCTGCTCTACTATGATCAGATTCGCAATAGGCTTAATAGCAGGCTGACAGATATGTTCTACAAAAGATCAGAATCCCGAACCTACAAAAGCAATTCAATACATGTGAAGTTTATAACATTTATTTTGCTAAAAATGACAAATTTAGGACGATGATCATTAAAGAGTTCTTCAACATCGCTACTATCTTCTGAGACTTCAGCATTGGTTCCCTCTTGGGAGGAGGAAACTTGAGCCAATTCTTCGTAAGAAGGATGAAGATGAAATTGGGTCAAGGACAATATTTCACTGTCAACATCAAATTATGTTTTGTTCATTTACTGCATGAGCTTTTCCGTTTATTATTCGCTCTTTTATTTCACCTAAACGTTTCCATCCACGTTTCCATCCAGACAACGCTACAGTATGAAACATAGCCATGCTTAAGACGATCCTCGCTTAAAACTGCGAAATTGACCTACAAACCACATGCTTCTTCATGAAATTAACCTTTCCTTGGGAAGTACCATCACTTCTGGGTCAAGCAATCTTTGTGTGCAAATCCACACACTCAGACAGCAACGTCAGAATAAAATACCGCAGATTACTGAGCAACTTTCTACGGGTAATTTTTTCCGCAGGAAACTGTACTGCCTCTTCAAACATTTCCAGCGCAAAAACTGGAACAAGTGCAGTTTGATACATTTTCCAAAAAGCCTAAAGAGGGATAAATTCCATTACATACCTCTCAAAAACAACGAAAATAACACCTTACAGACGCCAAACTCTTACCGAACGCCCCAAATGCTTTCTCCGGTTAACAAATTGCGGTAATAGTTCAGATTTTCCCGCGTTTGCGTGTATCACCTCCGTCGTGAAGTACGCGCCGCTACTCGATAGCCATTTCACCGCACGGAACCGTTCGAGACCGTGCGCCATCACAAATTTAATCGAAGAGAAAAGGGTCGCCACCACCGCGGCTAAACGTGTCAATTTCGATTTTACACCGTCCGAAATCTCCGTCCACTCGGCGAAGCACACCCAACACAACAAGTGTCCAATTTCTCGTCGTTAATGCCCCGGCCCGTCCGACGGGGAGTCGGGAAACTCCGTCAAGTGGTGAGCGGACCGCCCCGCAAACGTTCCCTTCTATTGAACGGCACCCGAAAATTTCCCTTTCGCCATCGCGATGTTGGCTTCGGAAAAGTCGCGTGCGGCGGTTTTGTTTTCGCTTCCCGTCGCTTTGCGCGCGTAAAGTGCGCCCGCCATCGCTCATACGCAAATGACGGAATTTGTTCACCGGAATCACCACTTGAGCCGGCCGCCATCATAGATTTCCTCTCTTTGAAGGTCCGGCACAGCCGAGAGGGTCTCGTTGGGTTTGTTTTGATTTCATTTAACTTTCTTCCGCACACGGGCACCGTCACCGAAAAAATGCCTCCGCAAGGTGTCCAGGCTGGTCGGCTGGAGTTTCACTTTTCATCAGCGGCACTCGGACATCACAAACGCGGCCGTGAGTCGTAGCTCGTGAATCGGATCGGATGTGGTTCATCTTGGGGCACAGGAAGATCTGATAATGTAGCGGCTAATAATGGTATCGTGCAGCGGGTTGCAAATGAGCCCGGCCTGAAGAGATCGAAACGGCATCTCCATCTGCGATGCAGGTCACGAGAGATGACACCCCGAAGGGCGTCTTCCGGGATGCCACTTTCATCCCTCCGAGCACGGTTCTGCGATCGATCGAAGGAAGGGATCGATTATGAGAAGTCCGCCGCTACGCCGACGCCTCCACTCCAAACGCTTTCGCCATCTGCCTTCAGTCGATCAAACCCGGCCGAGGCGTTGAATGGGAAAGTGCATCTCATTTCGCCAGGCCAGGCATGCAACGCACGTCTGCAGGAGCGAGGGGCTAGCAGAAGCGAGAAAACCAGTTACAAGATCGAATGCCTCCAGCCTCACTCGATCCAATAGGAGAACTGTGTTACTGAGGTGGCGTACGAGACTCGTTTCGCGAGGATCCGACGCTGCTGCACGTACACGCATCGGAAGCAAAGGCACTCGAATTCCGACGCAACGGTGCGTGGCCTGAAACCGGTTCCGACGACCTCCACAGAAGGGCAAATGGGGTAGGGGTGGTGGCTACCGGGCCCCGACTGGACTGGAAGATGACCACTCGCGGTGAGATTTCGCTTTCCATGCGGCAAGTCCGCATGCCGCACACCGACAAGTGCAAGTGTACCGAGAGGGGGATTTTCTGCCCATCGACATACATAAATCAAGTCCACCCGACGAATCGAAAGTATCCCCTGCAGACACACACACACACACACACGCACACAGCCACACTTTCGTTCGGTCGGGATGAGAAAATGATTAGCTTCCTAATTGGGATGGGACCGGAATGATCTTGATCTTGGTCAGTCGCCAAGTGGCCGGGTCTGGCCAGGCGGCAACGACAGTCCTCAATTGCCCTCCTTAGCTAATCTGTCGAAAGCGTGTTCTTTGCGGGCCGGAACCAAACGCCCATCATTATCCCATCGCGTCCGCGCGCTCGTTCGTGCGCTGCCTCACTTGCAACGATCCATTCGCAGGCCACAGGTGGTATCCGACCCTCGGGAGTACTCGATCCACTTAAAGCTTATTGCATGGTGCCGGTGAGTGTTGGCAGATTGAAGAGTTCTCGCATTAAAGGCGGGCATTTACACTCAATGAATAATCAATAATGCGTATATTACACGGTGTTAAGTGTGGAATGAGGCTGGAGTTAAGTTAGCCTTGTTCAAACTAAACGAAAACAACGATATAAACCGAAATGTCCTGACATATGGATTTCAAATTGGACGAGATTTTCGGATTCGTTGGACGGATCAACTATGTTGCATTCTTCAAGGTTAATCCAAGATAAGCTTTGTATATTGGAGCTTAAAATGAAGTCCAAAAGAACTTAAATGGATTTCAAACCGGCAATACAAGTTGGTAACTAGAACCGATGATTGTTTACTAGATTAAGACTTGTTTATTAGCAAACACCATATTGCTATCGCATCCGTAATCGACTTTGATTTGGAGCAAACTAATTCGGTGTAATGAATTCGTATTGTTAAAAATCAACACTCTCCCCGTTTACGATCGGGGAGCTTTAAATAGTACACGAATCTGGACCGCGACACACTTCAATTTCCACTCACTGGCTGTAATTACCTTGTTTGCTAGCAAGTAACCACTCAATCGTGGACGAAACGCATCAATCATAGATACATTTTATGACCCAACCGTCATGTGAAACCACCGACTACAGTTGTTCTTTATAGAGCGCGCTATTACACCATTATCTAATTTCAAACTACTCTCCCGTCAACGTCGCTCCTCGTCGCCGGGAAGTCATCTTCAACGCACGTTCTTTTATCGTTACGCGCCGTAAAGCGGCCGGCAAAGGTCGGCGGAGTTTAACGACGGGACGTGCATGCGACACACGCGAGACGCACGTGCGTGCCAGTACCCGCCGGGTCATAAACGGAAGTTGGCGTCACAAGGGGCGATTTATGTAGCGGAGATAGTGCACACACCGAACATGGGTCAGCTGATTTCGGATAACTTACCGCCGCGCGCGTCCGGGATCTCGTTGTCCTCCTCCGCCTCCTCCTCCGCGTCCTCGTTCGCGGCACGCGTGTACTTGGTGAAATCGACCCGGTTCCGCAGGAACTGCACGCGGTTGGTGAAGTTGACGTTCTCCACGTCGAGCTGCTCGCCGAGGAAGCTGTACACGTTCTTCTGGATGCAGGCGAACGTCGGCTTGCGCATGCAGTCGGCAATCAGCGCATCCCACAGCCGGTTGCCGGTGGAGAACGCTGGCCGGCTGCTGGCACGACCCGCCGCACTGGAGTTGCCCACCGGGAACAACTCCACGGGATCGGTGACCGTGGTAGCATTGACAACCGAGGGCTCGGCAGTGGCTGCTGCACTCGCACACAACGCCACCAGTGCGAAGATCACCAACACCAGCGGCTCCAGTAGCGCCCGTTTCCGGTTGGTCGTGTTGGTGTTTCCGCCATTGCCGCCAAACATTCCGTAGCTCCCGATGTTGCCCGGCACCACCGGTGAATCTCGCGCTGCACTTTGTTTCATCTCCACACGCTGTTTCTTTCGGTTCACGAAGTTCTTAGTCTCACTCTTAGTTAGGCACTGCGCGCACCCGTACACGTCACGCTTCACGTCTGTCAGATCATCGCAATCCGCACACGGATTGGAACAACTACACCGCAGAGGGAAGAGAAAACACTACCGGATCAGTACACTGCGATGCTTTGCGAGGAGAGCGCGGAAAGTGAACGTGCACAGCTGATGTCGCGACTGCAACTAAACCGGTTGCAGCTGGCACGCCGACTAGAAAAGGTCTGCCGGGAAGATTCCCTCCACTTCCGAGCTGGACGAGCTGGCACCGGCCAGCCTCCAGGCACGACACAGAGTAGTCCAAGACCTGTGTGCCCAGCATGCATCAGCCGTTCAGGCTGACGGCTCGCCCGTACGTGACGATAAGATACACCCATACGCCACGCCACCAGAAAGGATCGCCCAACGGTCGTTCAAAATTCGAAAGTTCATCACCGGGTTTGTGGTTTCCGGAAATGCGTGCGTGTGTATTCCAGTTTCCTTCCTCCCCAAAAAAAAAGAGTTGTCCACAATTTGATACGCCCTCCCCGATCGGGGTTGGCCGCTTCGTTCCGCGACGATGGTCTCTACTGGGGGAGAGAGAATAAAAACCTAGCTGCGTAGGTAGTCAATTCGGGTTGCAAATGAGCGTGTAATGCACACCGACCAGGCCACGAAAAAAGGGAATTAATTTGTCATCTCCAAAAGCGGTAGACAAAAAAGTAGTAGCCGAGTTCATGAACTCGATCTACTATTTCATGCTGATGAGACGCTTCAACGTACGCCCGCTGGCAAACATAACATCGACCGGAAGAAATCGATCGACATGCACAACGCCAAGGTGACCGACATTCCATAACGGCAACCGGAGCATCCCACGCAATTTTCTGGGGAAGCTTTCGGCTGGAGAAATTTCGAAACGAAAACAAAACGCCCTGCCAACGAACCGAACAAAAGCACATCTCTCTCCCCGTGGAGGTCAATTTTGTGTTGTTGCTATAAGGACACTTTTTCAAAGAGCGAAACTAGACCAACACTTCCGGGTTTCATGTTTTCGTTGATAAATAATTGCACGGCGCACGATCGGTACCGAATTAGCGTTTTTCGGTGTGCGTTTAGTGTGCGCGGCAAATTACTACCCGCGACCACGTTCCCTTTCAGCCTGTTTCACTTTGACCGGTTTTCTATTTTATTCACCCCGAAAATAATAGAAGAAAAAACATACACACACGTGTGTTTCCTGCCGGCTCGAGGGTGCATCGCTAATTTTCGTCGTCGTTTGCGAAAGCGGCTGTCTGTGTGTGTGCACTTCCGTTTTCTATTTATCTCTTACCCGTTTGCGCAGAAGAAAAGTGAAACCGATCGCGCGCGCCTCCCAGCTCGGGAGAGTGTCTTCTTCAGCTGGAGAAGCGACGGAGAAACTGGGTGCCACTGGATGCAGACGGGCTCAAGAAAGATTCCTATCTCAACGACACTCCTCGACGGCTACCTTCGTTTGTTTGCGCGATCGAGCTCACGGAGGGAGATAATGTTCATCCCATCGCATCGGACTCATCGCCGGACGACGCCAATTTGCCCTTCCCCGGCCCAAACCCGTGGAGTGTTTAATCGATCGTTAATCGAATTGGGCGAATAGTTTCACCCGTTCGCGTCACGCACGATCGATCGCAACTATTAGAGCGATCGGGCCGGCGGGTGCCTATCAAAATTATAATTGGTGCAAAAAATGGCGCACACACCTCATTTTAATCATCACGCACGCACAGCCCGATGGTTAGCAGACGCGGCAATTGATTAATGAATTAATCAGAACCACCTTAGGACAGGCCGGCTCCGGGCAGGGGAAATCTGGAGAGACACCACCGGGCAGGCGAGAGCGCCCGCGTATCATTAATATTCACCTACTTCCCTACTAAGAAAGCCACACAAGTTTCCTTCCGTCTCTCGGACTTACATCACGCGGCCAATCGCGGCCACGGCGCGGTGATAATGACCAGGTGCCGCCGGTGGCCGTCAATGGGAAAGCTTTTCCTCCGGGGGTGGGTGTGTGTGTGTGTGTGTGTGAGAGGAAGTGTGTGCCAGCGGTCAATTAACGCTGGCTAGCTGGTTGTGCAGCGTGCGTGCAATCTCTTGTGCGCTTTTAAAATGCTTTTTTGAAACATTTTATTACTGCAGCGCTGCATTCGGGCGTGCATTATGTGTGTCTGTGTGTGTGTGTGGTGTGTAGCAAATATTCAAAATTAAAGCTGGGATGGGCGGCATGAAAGCAATGAGATAACTTTTCCACGTATGCCTTCAATCTGACCGGCTTGGTATGCCTCTCCCCTCAGCCGCTAGTCCGCGTCGTTGATAGTTTTCCCACATCACGCACTGTTTAGCACCTCCCTTCGATCGAGATGGACACGATCGCGTTAGTGCGGCGTAGCGTTTTCCATTTTCCAACGTGTTTTTTTTCTGTATCACTTTTCTTTCCATGTTTGGCTTCCCTTCGCGTTCGGGCGAGATGACCATTAGCCCGAGCTAACAAGGCTTCGCCATGATTGTTCCAACAAAACATGGCGCCCAATGGTCGCCCGCCATCACCAAGGGGTTTCAGTCCAACCTGGAGTTGCTAGATTTGTCGGCGTTGTACAACAAGATCGCTACACGAGCAGCTCGCTGCTTTGTGCTGCGTCTCAGACCATCCATCTTGCTGAACGATGATAACAAAACATCAACCCCGACTCTCTTCGCGCCCGCGCAGCCGGATTGCTTTCTCCTTTGATCTTCGGTTGTGAAATTCCACAATCCGTGCGGCATTCTTTACTGTTCATCCCCCCCCCCCCCCCCGACAGGGAGGGCGGTCATCTCTTTTGTTCTGCAAACTTTGGCAACCCGTAATTCGCACCTCGTGATGAATAAATTGCCCGCCCACCGACGATACGGTGCAATAATTAAAGAATCACGCCCAAGGAACCGCCTTTAATGTTCTTCCATTTCGTTTGCATCATTTTCTATACCCACAACCGATATAAATGCTGTTATAGTATGGGCTTCGAAATTGATTTCCAAAGAAAGTTTTGGACTATGTAATGATACCCCGGCTCGCTGTTCTCGATCGAACGTAGAAGCCGCCAACCAGAACTAATAAAATAAATGGACCGTAAGGTATTCATTACCTTGTGCTGCTTTCTTAATTCTGTATGAAATATTTCTACTTCATTTTATTTTACTTTTTTCGAAATTCCACCCCATCAGGCCAATGTCCGTGCGTTCGGAATCCGGATAGAATTAAAATGCAATTATTTTTAACATATCATGACTTCGCGCACACACACGCACACGCCCGGTCCCGTTCGGGTGCTAAATGGTTTAAGGCACAGTTGAAAAGCTGATGGATTTGCGGCTCCGGCTCCACCAGCATCCAGCAAAGAAAAACAAAATCGACCACATTTGCGGCCCATCATCGCCTCCTCATCAGTAGTTCGATTCCTGAGCGGAGAGCGAGCAAAAAAATCGATAAACGAGCTAATGCGTATTAACGATAGGCTGGGCGCACGAAAAATTCTACCCACCCAGCCCACCGGCTCATCCTTCGTCATCCGACGTGATAAAAAATAACTTCCCAACGGAAAAGCGGTGATTTACCGCTAAAAATTCGGTGCAACCGATCGCCGTCTTTTGCAAGTCAGTTCAGAAAGGGGAGAGCAATGAGAGAAAAAAAGCACACTCACACCACTTAAACGATTCGAGTCGATGATAATCTATTAGCGGCTTTTAGGTAGGTCAAGACGATCGGAACATTCTTCACCATTTGCCTTCCGGTACAAACAAAAAAAAAACATTTAATTCTTGTACTGCGCCCAGCCGGAAGTACAACGGCGTGCTCCAGCACCCGGACGCCGGTGGAGGCAGAAAAAGAACAACACACACCCAAACGCGCCGAAGAACACACCAAGCGAGGTGCGAGACTTAAATAGGTCCATCATCGCTGCCTCATTGCGCATTAAGCGAGCACGTAATTGGAACCGCTGTAAAGCGCCTTTTTTCCTTATCATCCCATCCAGTTTTGTTGTGAATCTTCCCCCACTGATCAGGGTCAGTAGAGTATGTCTCTTCGATTTTTACGGATGTTCGGGGCGAAAACATTGGCTCGCCGGTGTCAATTTAGGTAAGTAGGTTGGCTTCGACCGTTCGCGGAACGGCCGCACGTGATGCAATTGGTGGAGCAATTTGGTAAAATCGATATAAACGCTTCGATTACGCGGCGTTCGGTTGCCGGGACTGTGTTGCCGAGCAATAAAAAGAGGTGCGATGATAAGAAAAAGAGCAATCTTGACGGTATTCCAGGTTGGTTAATTGCAGAAGGAACCAGAGCGGATGTAGAGACCTAATTCTGGAGTAAACGCTTCTCCGTGCTGCTATCATTATTGTTGTTAAACATTTTCATGATATGGCAAAAGGCTGATTATATAAGAATGAAATCAGTTATTTTCAGAAAAGCCCAACAAGAGACTATAAAATTTAGGTGAAATATGTCAAACGACATTTACATGTCAAAAATCTGCCAGTAATCTATCTAGAATCTATCTATAGCTACTCAGTACCAGTGTTATTCCATGTTATTCCAAATGTATTCAATGACAAGAAATATGTTAATGTTGTCAGTCTCATGAACTCATCAGTTCCACATGGCAGATATCTCCCGTCTTTGATATACTTTCTTTAAAATCTGATGACAATCTATCACCACGACGGAACGAATGATGGCTATCACTTCTGCTTAAACCAACCAACCAAACGTTGAGGTGAAAGTTCAACCATTTCTGTAGCTCGCCATTGTTATCTGAAACCTTGAATTAAATATGAGCCATCTGCGGGCAACCCCCGAAATCACAAATCCCAGGCTCCATGCAAATGCAACCCACATCGGAGGGTCGAAAAAGAACTCTCCCTGCCATCCCGGGCAGCGATGCTCCTAACAGCCACGTTCCGCCAAAGGTTGCACCAGCGTGGTGGCTTCCCTGTTTACGCACACCCATCTAGGGCGGGCGGGGGGAGGGTCACAACGGTACCGTTTTCCTTCGTGCCGTTCCGAAGCATTCCGTTAGCATTCGCTTATCATCCCCAACCGTTTTTTCGGGGTGAATTAATTAAAACACTACCTGTTTGGGATGCCAAAGACACCCTTGTACACACACACACATTTACACACGTGGTCAAGAGAAGCAGCGGGACAGAAATCGGTCAACAGAAAAATATTCAACCCCATGTTTCTGCTCTCCCTCCCGATGCGTTCCCGGTTGTCATCCAATGGCAACAACGCAATTTCGCTCTCCCTCTGGCGGCTGGTCTCGCCGTTCCTTGGGTGCCAAGTTTTTTATAGCATTGCAAAGGCCGGCTTCTTTCCGTTCTTTTGAGGATTTTGTTTTCGACACACACCGTCATCCACCCGCTCATCCCAGCCCAGCCTCCGCGAACTTCTGAAGAAGCGGGAACTGTCACGGAACCTCCGAAAGCAGAACGACGAAATATTAGCACCACGAACCGAGCGGCAAGTCGCCTTTCTCTCCAATGTCTCTCGAAAGTCGTCCAACTGGCGTCCCGCGGTTTCTTCGCTTCACTCTCAACCCTCTCCTGGGGTTGCCACCTGCGCACCAAAACTGACACGTTATCAGTGTCAGCGACGGCTATCGTTCCGCAAAAGGCACTCCATGTCCAACGTCTACCAACGATCTTCGATTTTGGATCCATCCGCAGCACCCACACTAACACTGATCGGCGAACAACATTGTTCCTCTCCACTAAGTGTACCTTTATCCACTTAGAGCTCACAAATTAATCACCGTGTAAACAGACCACACTCTCTTATAAGCTCTCACTCGTCGACCGGCCGACCAACACTGGAAAAGCCCCGAAAACCACAACTCCCCGGGTCTGTTGACTCGCGTCGCTCGCGTCGTCTCACTCGCGGTACGGTTCCGACGCCGAACCCGATCCAGGCACCCCGGAATGGGAAAGCAGTGAAAGTTGCCTGCCCGCTACTCACGTACACATGTATGCTGGCGTAGTGCGAACCGTTCAGATGTTTCTCACGGGGCGATGCCTGCGCAAAGTAGCGAACGCCAGCGGAGCCCTCACAACACTATGATACGCGTCCTCAGTGGCGCGCTGCCTCGAACGAACTGAGCCAGTTTCCGGTGCACGGCGAGTGTTTTATCAACTTTCTTTCTCACCGGGCCCGTTCATGGATCCACGTTTTGGTGCTCTCGTGTTCGCTCACGTTCACGATCGCTGATCTTCGGGTGAGACGGCTTCGTAGCTCACCAGCTTTTCGTCGATTTCAAGGCCGCAAGGTAGAACTATGCAACGTGATGATCTCAAGCAATGGTACAGCTCAAAACTGCTCACTATGGGCAACGTCAACGTAGAGGTAGATCTTTCATGGTCCCTAGGATCGAAAACTCTCTTGGACCCTAGGATTTGAAAACTCATCAAGTACGTTAAACCAAATTTCTGATAACGACCAATAATCTCAGTACGCCCGTGATACATCGATCCACATCTATATCTAATGGATCTCTCATAGCCTTGTTGGAGCGAATAATGGTCAGAAGGGTTTTGGAACTATCTGTATGGAAGGACAATAGAGGCGCTACCACAATGCATGTTAACGTTGAAACAGCATGTGATGGTCGATATCTGATCTGTGGCGAAGTTGAACTTGTTATGAAACAAATATTTGTTATCAGTTTGTTAGATCAACGGTTTTATAAACAATTGAATTTCAACTGAATTTAGAGCATTTTTGTTGTACGGATAAATTAGTTTAGTTCTTATTAAGAACTAAAAACTTAAGAACTAAGAATAAGATAACAAAAAACAACAACATAGTCCAAACTTAGTTAATTGAAATTTGAATAAAAATGAATAGTTTTCTCATACCCTTCATCAAACTTTCGAAGAAGCTAATTACTTACTTGTTTGAAATAAGGCTATGTTTGTTATTGAAATAGATCGTTTTGGAAACCGTAAACAATTATTATTTTTGGGGGTAATCTTTATTTTAAAATTTTTTGTCAATCTTACCTAAAATCAACAGCGTCAAAAACTGTAGCAACAAACTATTAACACAATGATAAATTAATAAATTAGCAAAGCGTTAACAAAACCGATTAGATATGAATATAACTTAAGATACAAGTATGAACCAATACAAAAGCAATGCCGTATGAGATTTGAATCTACACACCGCATATATCAACATAAATCATCTAACGCTCCACTAAAACATAGCAGAGCCAAGCAAGTGATAACATAAAACAATGTTTTTCTTTAAAATACCCAATGAAAAGAAGAAAATGTATCAGACAGAGCATACCCTCCTTGTTGTATGCAGATAATGGCACAGCGCCACCGCGCGATCATCGGACTTGATGAGTCAAAGGACAAAAAAGTAATTACGTCCCGATCGGAAGTGCGCGCTCGGTTTGTAGGTGAACTCTTTCCGACGTGACGCTTACTCCACATACGGCAAACAGGTACGCGTGCCAATCTTGCCTCATCGGTGCAGTGAAAGTGCATCATCGCAGCTTTATGCGCTGGTTATGTGTTTTTGCCGTCTCATGCATCCAAACGATCGAGTTTTAACGGCGCTCGCGTATCCATGTTGACTAATGCTGCAATGTATTAAGGTCACCTTCGCTCGATCATTCCTTCAGGCTTGGTGCGAGTGATTTGTTTGTACTGCTGTGTTTGTTTTACTTTTAATTCTTTACAATTCTAATGGCGGCTTTGATGCGATCTTATTTATGCGGTGACTTATTGTTTCCCTGTTGTTTATCTTGTTCAGCAGAGTGCATCGTGATTGACACAGCAGCCATTGTTTCGGTTACTTGTTTGAACAATAATGCTTAAAATCCATAACTGCACTGGAGCGGACGCATGATAACGAAAAACATAAGCATATCATTTATAATTGATAATGAGATGAAAACAATGTAAGAAACAAATCATTATGCCATTCGGTGATTAAATTTTTATGAGTTTTGTTACGTACATTTTCGCATGAAGTATGCAAAATATTCATTTCAAGACTATTGGTATTACAAGGTATTACTATTGGTATTACAAATCAACACTGCTAATCAATAAATAGAAATGAAACTAAACAAAACATAGTTTTTTTCTATTTTTGTAACGAATCGAGCTTATATTTTCAAGAACATTGAAGACAGAGCTGTCAATGTACCAAAACTCATTCGTATTCATCATATGCTGATTTTAAAAAGACAAATAATGTTCCGCTTGTTGATCATACTTTATGTTTCATTACATCTTATCGAATGCATCTTTATTTTCGTACAGTGTTCTATAGCTTAAATCGTCGCATTGGAACTGCCAGTTCCACGGTATTAAACTACAATAAATAAATAATTTAAGAGTAAGTTTTGGCAGATGAGAAGGTTCGATAGTACCCTAGTTAGTTAAACATAAATTAAACCACAGTAAAGATCCCGAAAGAAAACCATCGAAGAAGGCAAGACACACCGCTCTTTTGCGGGCGAAGTGGCGAGCGCGCGACTGCTGGTGTCCTCTAGTGGTCGCGCCCGTAAACTCCGTCGAAAGCTTAAGTTGGCTTTTGGCCGGCGTAAGCGAGATCGTAAGCTCGTCCATACCCACCGTAGCCCGTGTGGCCGTGTCCCACCTCGTCGTGCTCGGAGTGCGAATGCGAGTACATCGGTTTGGCCACAATCTCGTACGTGGTCGACTTGTGGCCACCGCCGCCTCCGCTAGCAAGCGACTTCAGCCCGACGATCGCGGCCAACATCAGCGCCAACAGTCCCGTCATCAGTGCCTTGCCCGCAATCAACGCCAGCGCTCCCAGACCGATGGCAGCCAGTGTTCCTGAAGAAAGCAAACGGTTAGATGACGCTCAGGAAGTTTTTGTCGCGACACTAACCCTTCATCATCATGGCACCGGCGATGAGTGTCTCGAGGCCACCCTTCTTGCCCAGCTTGCCCTTGCGGCCGGCGAACACTTCCCGCGCCTTCTCGAACGCATCGCCATCGACGAACTTGAGGCGCAGCGAGTGCGACTGCAGATAGTCGTTCAGCTTCGTCAGCAGGAACTCGTCGAGCCGTCGCTCCGGGTTCGTCGGGAAGATGCGCGTCACCTCGGCGATGATGTCGGCCGTACGGGTGATGTTCGCACCCGGATCACGCACCACACTCACGCCCGCCATCAGGTTGTACTCCTTCTGGTTGGTGACACGCTCCAGGAACGACACTAGCTCCAGCTTCAGACAGTTCACGCTGTACCGCTGGTCGCACATTTTCTTCGATGACGAAAACACCGAACCACCGCCGCCGTTGCCTGCGATGGCCGCCTCGACCGTGCCCAGGAGTGCCGTACCCACAAGCACCAACACCAACACCGAGCCGCAGTAAACTTTCGACGAACACATTTTCCGATCACGCTGCTAGAATAGTGCTGCTGGCTGCCGAACGCAATTGACACCTGTTGCGGAACTCGAACACTTGATCACTGACGAAATAACCGCCGGCATAGCGTACTTTTATACGATCGCGCACTTGCCATCATCGATCATCCCGGTGCTGCCGGCTCTCCCGAATTTCCCTCCCCGGGAAGGGAGAACCGCAGATGATGAAAAATGACGCGGGCCAAAGAAAAGGCCCCAGATCGCTTACCCCATGGCGGAGCGTGTGGACGCATTTTCCCCGTGGTTTGTTTAACGCATGATTAGGTTTGCTGTCGCGATCGGCACGGGGACAGCACTCCCGCAGCAGCCTTTGCCTGATCTTGGCCTTGCTCAGCCACTCCGGAGGGAAGCAAAACTTTCTGTGGAATGGTAATAAAGAGGTAATGATCGAGATTTTCGCGGTTCAATTAGATTTGCTGGTGCGAAGTGAAATGCGCCTCGCCGTTGGCCCGGTGCCCGGTTTGGGCTGGGGAATAAGAGACAAAAAGCAAGCATGGGTACTGTTCCGTGCTCTAGCAAGTGCAGTGCCACCAAGTTCGGGACACCATTGCGACACAAATTCGAACCAATCCACTTTGGCTGAAGCGAAGCAACGGATCGGCCTCATTGGGTTAGTGAAGCGTACCGTAAAGATTTTCCCTTTCGATCGCGGGGTATTCCCCCTTCGTGGCTGTATGTGGAGCAGTTGCAGCCCGGTGGAGTCATGGGGCGCACGCGTACTGCCATTACACGATTATTAGCCAAATATTCTACCGATTCGTGGACGGAACTTTCACGCCGGCAGTAGGGCCTTCGGAAATAATTGACATGCTTTTGGTGAGGCAACGATATTCATAAACGTGGTTTGTCCGACGTATTCGTCGAAATCTCGTAAAATCAGAGTATGACTATATTATTCTATCAACATTTTTAAAATATTATAAAAATAATAAACAGTCTACAATATCCTCAACGTGAAACAATCACACTTTGTGATTATTTGGATCAATTTCTCACTTTACCCTATACAAAAAATGACGAGAGACTTGTTTCATATCTCTTACGTTTCAAAATACCTTCCATAACTTAACAAATATACATAACTACTGTCTTTTACATTTGCAATCAAAATCTTGACTTGGCAAACAAGATTCTGCTAAGCAGGTTTCTACAGAAAAAAATATATTGGAAATTTGATTCTAAATAACCGATCCAATTGCTCAGAATTGCAGCACAATGAAGATAATAGCAATAGAAAAATGTCCTCGGGCATAATGTAAGTGATCAACTTACACTTTATCGATAATATCTACACTTTTAACAAAAAATAGGCCAACTTCTTGATCAAGATCTGCAACCTCTTTGAGATCATGACTTCATCCAAGCGTGCTCACAACTCTTCACCTTCATTTCCGATGTATTCATACAGATAGTTAATACTAAAGTTCAGAACGTTATTTTGGATAATGCTTGGGATATTAATGAAGTGAAACTTACAAGTTTAAGAAATATTCTTGTATATTAATGAAAAACAGGAAACACCATATGCTAATTGAAATCACACAATTGAGTAGAAGAAAACTCTTATATCATATTATGTATACAACATTGAAAGAAAACGCAAGTTGATATTCTATTTCAACAAGAACATCACGTGTATTGCACAACAATAGAAATATAGACAACAATAGAACAATAGACAAAACAATAGAAATATCTTTTCACCGAGTGGAAAACTGTGGAGGAAAATAAGCTCCATCGAATCGAGCTCAATCGAAAAAGGCAATGCTCGAAATGAAAGATATCCGCAATGTGTCATTCTTCGGAAATGATTCCAGCACATACAAAATACAACCTTAAGAAACACCGATGCCTTCACCGACCATAAAAAACCCCAAACCATATTGATGGGTTTCAAATAAATATTATTACCGTGCACGCGTCCCGAACGAAATCAATACGTTGTCCGCTGATTTCTCCCCACTTGCACGTACGATCGAATCATACTAACCCCAATTGCGGGGTAATGATCGGCCGGTGATCGATTGGCCCGGGCATGGGCACTGGCAGTGGCTAAATAGGTCGTTTAATGCGTCTAGGAGTTTGAAAATATGTTTCTTTCCCTGGTCGCCTCAACCCCCAGGAACGCTCCCCCCGGCGCTTTCCGTTACAACTAACTGCCGACGACAATATACCGTTCCAGAAGATTTTTCGGCTATGAATTATCGGCCTACCCCACAACAGCAGAGTCCCGCAGCTATAGCGTACGATGCCTAATTTTCGTCCGCACCCGCCAGCTACCAAAAAAACACACACACAATGGCACCGTGCCGCTGTGTTTTCCCCACCGTTCGTATGTGCTTGTGGTCCGGGAAAAGCAAAACGCGTGCTGTTCATTTGCCTGGTACGCCTTTTTTTATTTACACACTCCATACATTTGACAACCGAACACCCAGCAGACGGAGGGGAGTCCGCCCATCAAAGCAGGGCATGGTGGAAGAAGGGTCGTGTTCGATCAATAAATTATTAAAAATAAGCAAATAAATAAACGACTTCACGGCCGTCCTCCTCTTGTTTGGTTGAGCAGATTTGGTTGGTGGTGCTGGTGGACTTAGCTCGCCGGGATCCAAGTTTTGGGCCTCCCGGGGCTTTTCATGTTCTCGTCCTTAGGCCAGCGTCTGGTACGGGTAGGCACCATAGGCCAGCTCGTGAGCGGCAGCCTGTCCATTGCGGTTCCAGTCCTGGTGGACGATCTCGGCGTTCACGGGCTGAGCGCTGGTGATGTAGGCGGTGGTGACGCGCTCCTGCTTCTTCTGGAACAGATCCTTCAGCACGGTGAAGACTGGACGGGAAGAAAGCGAAGATCAGCGATTGATCGACCAAGAACACACGTTATCCATCACGTTATACTTACTGGAGAACTTCAGCGCCATCAGACCGGCGATCAGACCCTTCAGCGAGATGAACTTCACGACGGCCAACAGGATCGGCAGCACGACGGCCATCTTCAGTTTCATCGCCAGCAGCAGAGGCAGCAGCATCTTCTTCAGGCGGCTGCTGCGAGCTTCTGCAAAGAGCCCGAAAAAGCGCATGCTGTTATACGAAAGCTCTTGCACGAGGGACAACCGAGAAGCTTCCCGGGTGATCATTGAAAGCTTCCAATAGTGGAAGAGAAAGCATAAAGTTCATGAAGTGATGCTGTGCAATGTTCCATACCAGCATCGAGAGCTTTTTGAAGAAATCTTGTATGCTAGTAAAATGTATGCTTATTACTCAAGATTAACAAGATTTTCAAATTTTCAAATTGAACCATTGAATTCATATCATTTATAAATTATTTTCATAAAAATGCTACCACAGCTTTCCCTTCTTTACTTCAATAATATATTAAATTTCTAGACACTTGATATTTCAAACAACTTCTACTATGTTCCTTCCCTTAGCAGCTTGAATGTGACCTCATATGGATAAGATTTCAATAAGTTCAGTAAATCGAATTGTAGCAATCTAATATACCAAGAAACCCTCTTATCACAATCTTCAAGCTCAACACCATCCATTGCTGACATTCCTCGCAAATTGACATAACCTTTAAATGGAGTCAAATGGGTTGTGAGCACATTTCTGCAGAGACCCTCGCGGCATCCACGAAGAGCAACAAATCGAACGCAACACAAACAAACCAACAAAAAACGGCCACCTGTTAACCCTCTCCGACCACAAGGTGGCTAATGTTATGGAAGAAAAATAATTTCAACCCGTGAGAGCATCCGAGCAGCCGCCCCAGAGCAAACACGCATCAAATCCTCCTGCGGCCGTACTTTCTCCCCATTGTCTGGACAATTATGATCCCACCACCACCCCCGAAAGGGTGGCTGTATCAATGTCGCCCCAAGGCCTTGCGGGCGCCCACATGCACACAGACGACACCCCTACACGACCCGATCACCACCACTATTGATTTTGGGGGAAAGTTGGACCCAACAACAGCCCCAAAACCAGCGCCCGTTCTTAAGCCCGTGCGCGGGCACCACACACTTGTCTCTCGCGGCTCGCAAACGAACGCTGGGAAGGCTGTGCCAATGACCCAGAAACGGGCCGAGCCGAAGCAGAACCGCACGTTTCGTTGGGTTCTCGACGCGGCCCGGGTGCGTGTGGAACGGCCCCGAGTTCATCGAACCAACGAAAACCGCGATCGACGAAGGAGGAGCGCATGCTGCGAACGTCTCTCTGTTTTGCTCCCACTCCGTGCGGGATGGCGTACAAAACTCACACAGACGAGAGAGAGAGCGCGCGCGCGTTGTGCGTACTTACATATCGTGGCGTTCTTGAAGGCTGGAGGGACCAGCCAAAAGGGGTAGCCTCGCCAGAAGGGTGTGGCATGTTTAAACATAACGCTGCAGGAAGTGTGTCTTTGGAGCGACTTTCCCTTTTTTTCTTGAAGAGCTGTTTTTCGTGTCTCTTTCTCTCCGTCTCTCACTCTGATTCCTTCCACCCTATTCTTCTTTCATATTTAATATGTAGCTCCTGATGGTGCTGGTGATGCTGTTGCTGCTGCTATTGGTATCCTCCTGCCGTAAGGCTAGCAAGCCTGCCGAGTGTGGGCTAAATATTTTGGAGAATTTTCGAAAGCCGGATCCACCGGAGCCGAAGTGAAAGTTTTCTCTCGTCGCACACCGGCACCGACGAAATCCCGCCCCGGGACCAGGGACAGGTATTTTGAGCCACAAGTGTCCTGCCAAAAGTGCGTACCGCCGCACGCAGGACACGGTGCGGCCCAAAACTCCTCTCCACATCATAACACTCCGGCGGCAATTACTTGGACGAGATGTTCATTAATCTGCCCGTTCGTCTTGTGCTTCTTTTTGTTCGGCGCGTTGTCGGCACGACCCGAAACCTGATCTGGCTTATTGCATCGGTCCGATGCGGACCTCTTCTGGAAGCACTGCCTGTAATTAATAGCACGGGGAATATCTTCCGCTAGGTGGTATCATTTTGGAGTTGCCACAAATGCCAACGCGATGCCTCTTTCCACACGCAACGCACGCTTCGTGCGTCAGCAGAGCGTGCGGATGTGCTAGATTCTGATTTTTTCGGGCTCTCCTCTCCAGAACCTATTCGGCAGTTCGGCAGCACCGAGCGGCGAGAAGAAACTTTCTCTTTCGACCGCAATGTGCCCTCCACAGAACTGGTTCACTGGTAGCCGATTTCTCCCGCGCGCCGTCTAAGAACCTGTTTCCAAGTCGTCGACCTATTCTAATCGATCTCACCGCCAGACTCCAGACGCTTCCGAGAGCAGCGCATCGCATCATGTACGAAGTGAAAGTTTGTTCTCGGGTCTTGGGAGCAGGATTACGTGCCTAGGTGAGGGACGGCACTAAATCCGAACGTAACTCGGCCCCAGCAACCTTGAACCCATGATGTTACGCTTGAATTCATCTACCTGCATCTATTACTCCTGTGTCTATTTTTGGGCTTAACTAAAAAACCACCAACGTCCACCAAGCCGCACGAACGCTGCGCCGATGGGTCGTGGTGCCCGCAGACATCCGAGATTCCAACGAAAGTGAGTTTTGGGTTTGTGAAAGTTTTTCTCTCCTTTTTATAAAGCACCACGTCAGCGACGGCGTAGAGCTTATTGCATCCCAACCGCCTCTAACTGGAGCAGGCTGAAGTGCGGACGTCTGACCAAATGAAACGTCGGACACACACACACACAAGCGTTCGAAACAAAAACCCCAAGGAGTCCATCCCCAAAAACTGACCCGTGCGATTGAATCAGCGTTGCACAGGCGGCCTTGAGCGGCCGGTGAAAGAAATTCCTTTACCGTGCGCAAGACAGCAGTAAGGATGGGAGGGAAAAAAATGGACACATTATACCGCGAATGGCCGGCCCGGGCACAGGTAAGAGATGACGCTAATCTTTGCGTTTCCTCTTCGCGAGTTCGCCTTTCGCTGGCGATCCTATCGGTGTTGCGGTTGCAAAAGTAGGCCTTTCCCCCGTGCACGGTCGGAAGCCATGCTGGGCGGAAAGATGTCTCTCCTTCCGGAGTATGATGAAATAGATGCTGTGCGGGCTAATCGTGCACACATACGCGCGCACCGCGCCGTTGCACTGTGCCAAGGTTATGAAATCTTTTCCCGCACGGGGACAGCGTTTCCCTTGCGCGCGACGGTGCAGAGGGAAGCGGCCAGACAGGTTGGGCTGAAGCACTGAGCCAAGCAATCTTTTACGGTTTTGCATCACGGCTTAGGTGGACTGTCTTTCATCAAATTTTTCTGCTATTTCTTAAAATATACGATTGTAAACCTCTTCAATTCTCCAAGAATTGTTGACGAACTGACCTAACTCAAGAGTTTTATGGAGTATCATTTTTCCAAACTTATCATTCCGTGTCTCTAATCAAACTGAGTTATCCATCGAGTTATGGACACTGTTTGCAATTTAAAATGTAAACGTTATTGGCGAGAAGTTGAAATAGAAGACTTTGACAGTCTCCTATCAGGAAGAGTTCACAACAAGCTGTGAAAAGCTGTCTAGACCAACAAATCTTGTTAACAATTCTTGACTCCATGTCGTTGTGTCTTTAAACTCACTTCCAAAATCAAAGCAATTCCTTGAATATTAGACACTGTTTTGCGGTTCTTAAATCTGACAGAATGAACTTTGAAGTTTGTCCACTTATTATTTCAAAAAGATATTTCGCATTTCTAGTACATCGGCACATATCCTCAATATCCACACTTCAAGATACATCATCAACTACTGGCTCTATTCACTTGGCAGGACAATCACTTCACACTGGCAAGAGCATCCTTCGTTCGATCACGCTTGCGTACGTCACTTTCAGTTCCTTGTCACACGCTCACCTTCGACGGTGTTCTCCTCCGACGGCACGCTGAACTTGAGCGTGTGCGAGGCAAGGTAGCGGACCGCCCGCTCGGCCAGGTCCTCGCTCGACCGGGCCCCGTACGCACGGACCTCGTAGTCGTTCGAGCGCTCCACGGCGAGCCCCCCGAACAGCGGGAACCGCGGCTCGTTGTCGATTTCGTTGATCACATCGATCACGGCCGACTCGTCCTGGGCCGCTGCGGCATGCGCCACGGCACCGAACGCCACCACGGCCAGGGCGGCAACCAGGAAACAACGCTTAGCGACCATCTTCGAACCGGAACGGGACACGGGAACAGGACACACTGGAGCACACGGGAGCGCTTGGCAGGCACTTGGGAAGGCGAAGGCGAGCAACTGATGCGTTAATTTGCTATTACGATGCTATTTATGCGAAACCGATGGGCCGGTGGCCACCCACACCCACGCGCCTTTTTCCACCGGCGGAAGGGGTTTCCACCGGCGACTCCAAACACCCAGTATGTCCACCGGCGTGTTTATGGGGCGAAAACTGTCCACCGCCGGTACCGTGCCCGTGGCCCGGGGTCATTTCGTATGCAACGCGCGTGATCCTGCACCGATCGAGGGTGGTTTCCATCCACCCCCATCTGCCACGGGGGATCAATTTTGGGCATGTAGGTAAGAGAGCGCCCGGTCCCCGGCTGGGAACTAACGGGGGGAGCGCTAGCAAATCATAACCTGCCGGCGAATGTGTGCCAGAACGTGACAAGAATCCAGCCGGCGTCGCTATCCGGAGCGGCTGGAATGTGGCATCGTTTCACTTCCGTCCGGCCAACGGACGCTCGCGTGGAGTTCGCTGCATCTTTCGCCCCGAAACGTACGCATTTTCTAAGCCGATTTCGTTTTCGTTTCCAAAGCCCACCGTGAGACGTCGCCATTGCGGGGCACCGATCGATCGCCGAACCGAACTTACTACCCTCGATTGTTCATTCATGCTCGCTCGTCCGCCATTTTTCCGTTCTCCATTTCTCCCCCCGTGCGCCCAGCATAATAACCTTTTCGGCTGATAATTGGCGCTGGTTCCATTTCGATGCTAGACAACGCTTCGAAGCTGGCCCGTGAGTGCCGCGGCGGGCGGAGAAATCTGGCGTTTCAGTTTTAAGTTATGCATCGTTACAGCCCGCTCCGGGCGGATAATTGCGCCCGGGCGGGCCGGGGGGTGAGGGCGGCGAGTTTATTAAAAATCCTTTTTTCGGGGCCACCGCCACCGCCCCCCATTGGCAGGGCCGGGCAGATGGCTCGATGCGGCGTTCGATGGGAAACGAAGGGGCGCACCTTGTTCCAAAGGAAATCGTTTTGGGGTGGAAATGGACCCGTGCACTCTAGTTTGTTGCATTATCGAGATGTAAATTACCATCACGATCATCGGGGCATGTTTCTCATGTTTCGGTGGAGATCGGTTTGCGGTGTAATTATTCTATTTTATGCCGCTCTTTACATAACCTAATTGACTTTTCCAATCAGTACAGTTTGATAGGATATCGCAATCAATAAAATCCATTTCATCATCTCATTTAAATATCCCCTCAATATTTTGTACATGAGTTTTTTTTCAGTTCAATTGAATTTTATGATGGCCCTATTGTGTAGTTTTTTTTCGATAATATGTAAATAAAATCATAAATGCTTTTCTTAGACCAATAATAAGATCTTAGGACAAGTTACAACGCATGACTCTAACTTGATTTTCTGTTTTAATTTTTCGTAAGACCTTTCCCCTGATTTCATGTTCAATAAAACATTGAACAGATGACTTCTATGATTATCTCGTATGAATCATTTGTTTCATTTATTGTGTGTTTGATTTGTAATTAATTTGTTTTTGTTTATTTAATTTATTTATATTGTTATTATCTTTATTTCTTATTCTATAGATAAGTTGTTGACTATTAGTTTTTATGATACTGGCTTGCTCATATTTTCTGTTTTATTCTCTTTCTTATCTTGGCACCTAGAATATCTCTTATTATCCAACTAATAGCCTAATTCGAATAGAATTCCTATTCTTGATTTTTGAGCTAATTTATATCTGGAATAATACTGGGATATTTTTTATTAAGATAGCAATGACGTCATGACATAGTTGTTAAAATTGAAAAAAATGTTAATTTTCAATCATTGGATTTTTAAAACTAGTGTTCCATAAAACCAACTTATGATTAACATCAAATTCTGCATTTATTTAAAGAATATATTGGAACAGAAATTAAGAAAATAAATAAATGGCAATATTTTGGAAATGATTTTGTGCAAAAATGATAGTTAAATAACATAAACTCCTTAAAAAAGATACATTATGCTTTATGTCTACATAAAAAGGATAATCTAATTCTTCTCTTAATTGAGCATAACAAAAATGACAAAATATTGTTTAGTCCAATAAGGCTACCCACTGGAATGCCTCCGTCCACTCGGTCACTTGGACTATCGCCTGTCTACGATCGACCGCACGGCACCGGTCATCAGTCAGTCACACTTCGCTACAATACACCCCTGCACACACTCGCCCACACCACCCCCATTGCGTACGTGGCTCAAAACTTGCGGAAACAATGTCACATTGCAATTTTCCACCTGGCCCATCGTTCCGGGCGACACATTTCGGGCCGGGGACTTCGCCGAAAGCAAGACGAAACGGGCCGAACCGTCCCATACCGAGTTCCGGTTTGCCCCGCTCGGACAATGGCGGGTCGCTTCTTCGGTCGCGATGGAACTTTCCCTTTCGCGGTGTTCCACCCGCACACCGGACGTCGAACGTCACGGACGCAGGAAATTTGTTTTTTTTTTCTCGTCTTCTCCTGGTTCACATCGGCCACGAGGCGCGGAGAGAGATCGTAAAGGGTGAATAGCAAATAGGTTCCCAGATTATAAAAGCAAGAAAGCAATCAGAAAACAAACGAAGACGTGCCACTAAACACAGTGACACTTTTCCTGCTCTTCCCAGCCGCCGAACCGAACCGGAAAGCGCATCTGCTCCGTCACACGCTCGAACCCTAACCTACTTTGGCATCGTCGCGAGATGGCGGGCTGTGTTTATTTCATTTTGGGGAAAACATGTCCCCCTAATCATCAACCGATCGAGCCAGATTCCAATTCGTCCCAGGGGCTTGTTTATCGACTGTTGCTCCCGTGTGTGAGTGCGGCGAACGATTAGTTCCAGTCCTGACGGTGCCCGCCGCTCGAATTTGTCACAATTTCACCCGATGTGCTAAAAAAGAAATTCGGAACCTCCCCGCTGGGGAGGCAATGAAACGGCCCCCACCCAGCGAACCCATCAATTAACGGGAAGATCCGCGGTGTCGGAGCCGGATGGGGCGCAGAATACAGTTAAGTCAACAAATCTGTCAATCATCTCCGTCACAGCGCGAAACCGGCGGGGAACGCACGTTTTCACGCTGCTTGACGGTGGACGCTTCCACCAAGCGGTCCACCAGAGCATGAAGTGCGTCGCTGCGCGCATCATAAAGAACCCGAACGATGCTATGGTTTCTTTTCAGCCGGCTTCCTTTCAAAGAACATCCCAACTCCCCAAATAAGAGCCATAATAGGAGCTTTCTCAACCGTCGCTTCTTCCCCGAGCATGACACGCGGTTTTTTCGTTTTCAATAAGTCGCTGTTTTATTTTTATTTGCTGCATTTTTCGGCTGACAAAAGTCTTTGTTGAGTGAGCTGGTGAGTTGGTCTGTGTGTGATGTGTCGGTATGAGTTTGTATAATGCTTTCCACCGGCCGGGCAGCTCGGCAGCAATAACGCCTGCCGGGCCGCCTGCACGGTGATCCTGATTGGCGTGGTTTGGTATGCAAAGGCCCTTCGAGAGGGTGGGAAAAGTAATACGAGCTCCCCAACGGCATCCCGCTGGGGAATCCGGCCCGTTCTTCCTATATACGCTAACAGCTTAATGGTTAACTAGGTTCGCCTTACTGTTTCGCTACTACTATTGCCCTGGGTTGTGATCGGTTGCTTTTGTTCTTGTTTGTTTCGTTTGTTTTGTTTTTGTTTTTTTGGTTGACGTGGTGAGGATTGCCTGTTCGAATGTCGGTAATTTGAATTTTCGTTCAATAATTTAATTACATAAATAAAAATAAATTAACTACCCAATCGGGGCCCGGAGACGCAGTCATCCGCAAGCCGGAGACGCGCCCGGGCATCGGGGTTCTTCGGGGTTCCTCTCCACTCCACCTGACCTGAACTCGGTTCACCGCCCGCTCTCTCTCACACGCGCGCACGCACGCACGCACGCGGTAATCGGTAATAATAAATTACTAAACACTACAAAAAAAAAATCATTACGTTAGAAGACAAATGGAGCCGGGGCGCGTTCGGCGCCGTTTCTCGGCATGCCGCAAAAGGTGCACGCAGATCGGCGGCGATCGCGTCGGTCCGAAATGGCGCAGTTGTTGTGTTTTGTGTGCGTTTTTTTTTTTTTTGCTTGTGTTGAGCGTGTGAGCGTCGTCGCTTTGTAGTGTGTGAGCTTTGAAGAATGAGGCTGCCCGGTCGGGGAGACGGCACCGTGAGAGTGAGTGAGAGACCGTCCCTTCCGCCCGGGATGAAGTAGGTAAATGAAGAGAGAGAGAGAGAGAGACCGCATTGAAGGATTCGCGGCCGAAGAGGAGAAAGCTTGCCACCCACCCCTCCAACAACACCCCCGTTGCGCGCTTTCTCGGTCGGTGTATGTACATAAACGGACATCCGGATGTAGCGGGTGTGGCCGCGGGTGTTTCGGGCGATTTCGGGGTCTCCGCTCCTAATTCCGTGCCGTGTGTGTGTGTGTGTGTTGGGTGCTGGCAACCGTGCTAGCCCGTAATGAGGATGCGCCGTGCGCTCCGCTTTCGCAACGTGCAGCGTGTTACGTGCTGATTAAAGCAGGACCGGCGATGCGTTGAGTGCCTCCGGCGCGGAGATGGTGTGGGTGGGGGCAGGCTGGGCTGGGTGGAAGACGAGTACGAGAAGACTAGACGAGACGCGTGGCGTGGTGATGGGGAAGCGCGAGCGAGAAGAGTCACGAGGTGCGAAGAGATGAAGCACGCGCACACTCACGCAAGGAAGGAGAAACGCTGGAAATCGGTTACGCTGTCGGCTTCGGTTTTGTTGTGTGTGTGTGTGGGTGTGGGTTGTTTTTTTTTACAGAACCGGGCGGCTTCGATCCGCGCGGCTACCCCGGGATCCTGGCGCCACCACCGGGACGTCCTCCTTACTGCGACGGGACCTGCGCGCTGTACGCCAGCTCCTGGGCGGTGTCGTAGCTGCGAGCGTACGGGTACTGAGCCGAGGCGGCCCCAGTGTTGGACCAGCCGCCGGCGCTAGCACCGGACGACCAGCCGCCAGCTCCAGCCGCGGCACCACCGCCCACCGCGCCCGACGAACCGCCCGCCACCTTCGACAGCAGGTTCAGCGGCGAGCCGCCGGCGCCGCCGCCGAGGAACTTCTGCGCGGCCAGCACGGCCGCCATCACGAACGCGACCTTCGACACGAGCAGCGCCTTGACGGCGAGCAGCGCGACCGCACCGAGGAACAGGGGCAGCAAGGCGAACAGCTTGCCGCCGAGGGCGAGCACCAGCGGGCCGAGCACCTTCTTCAGCTTCTTGCCTGCGGGTGAGAACGTGCGCAATTTTGTGTATCCCCCCAATTGAAGTGTTTTTTCACGATCGTGTTAGCGAGGATGCGATTTTCGGAGCAATTTCGGAGCGATTGGGAATGGGGGGGATTTGGGGTCAGGTTTTCGGGTGATTGTGGAAGAGGAAGAGGTCGGCACGGTTAGTACGGGACACGGGCAACGTACCTTTCTTCAGCAGTCTACCTTCCTCCAGCGAGCGGGCGATCGTCTCGGTGGTCTCCTCCGGCAGCTTGAACTGGATCGAGCGGGCGCTGAACAGGCGCTTGGCGGAGTCGATGGCGAGGTCGAACAGGGCGTCCGTCTTCTGGTCCGCGTCGGCCGGCAGCGTGCTGACGATCTCGTTCTCCGAGATGGCCTTACCGGTGCGCTCCGCCGGGACCGCCGAGTCTCTGTGGTTTTAGGGGAACGAAAAAAGAGGGATTTTTAGAACCTGTGGGTCCTTTTGAAGTTCAAGAAGCTTAGGTCTTCAAATTTGGGTTTGAAGAATGTTTAACCCATTTTTTCTGAGATTATAACTTGACGAGACAATGGTGCAACTTAACATCTCTAGTCTAGTCTAGTCTAGTCTTGCAAAGAAGTTTTTCAAATTGGATTATGCCTTCATTTCAGATTCAAGGCAGATTCTAATGGAGCGAATCTTCTTCAGAAGATTCATCCAGCGTACAATATCTGGTTAGGGACTTTCTTCATCTCCTTTCTTATCACAAATGTACAAGAATAGATCACGATCACTCGTTTCAGCACACACTGGTATGGTCTGTTCTTAAGTCTCTTCGATCGCATGCACTTTACAACACTTTGACCACTCGACATCTTGCATGGAACACCCAAGTCCTCAGTGTCAGTTTTTGCTTGTTTTGCTTGGAAAAATCCTATTCACCTTGCGAAAGTGACACCAGGGGCGAGCTCAATGTTGGCGGCGCGGGCGGCGCGGTTCAGGGCCGTGATGCCCTTGACGGCGAAGCAGGTGCCCATGTCCTCGCTCTCCAGGCAGGAACCGAAGTACTTGGCCATCATGCCGAGCGCACCGGGCTGCTCGGTGGCTGGTGCCGGGGCGGCCATGCCCACGGCCAGAAGGGCGGCGATTGCGATAAACACTTTCATTCTGACGCTGCTATGCACTGGTTTTGCACTTGGGGATCAGATTTCGTTTCGGTGCACGGATACACACAAGCACAGAACACACACAACACACGTGGGATACTGGGACGGAGGTTCGTTCGTTTCGAAAAGCCAACTGCTTCGAATCACGCTGCTGTCTTCGCTTGGTAGATACCACAGCTCGTCTGACTTCAACGATCGTTAATGAATTGTGCCGGTATCCGAATGCTGTAACCCCTTTTTATAGCGACCGACAAAACGTAAAATCTCCGAGTGATGCGGCCCGCAACCGGCGGCACTCACACAGGCGCGCACTCACACAGGCGCGAGCGGGCCCGAGCGATCCTCTCCGCGATTGCTTCTTCAAACAACGAGATGATGATAAATTGTAATACCGAGATATTATGTTAAATAATTTTTACATCCCAACCCGGTGGCGGATGCTGGAACGAGAGCGTCCGAAGGCGTCCGGAAGCGGAGAGCGTAACTCCCGGCCGGCGAGAGAGATGGAGCTAGCGAGAGTGAATCTGTACGTCCGCACACACACACACTTGCACGTACGAGCGGATGATAAAGCTCACCGCGAACTGGGGATGATGCTCAACAAAGGCCCACAGACCGTACACCCCGTTGGGGGAGACCGAAAGAAAGAGCCGATAACGGGCGAAACCGGGCGGAGAAAGTACGAGCGAGAGAGCCCACTCACAATGAGATGGTACCATTCTTGGAGATCAGGTGCGTGAAACACAATTGCAACCCACCGGAGCGTTCGGAGAAAAGAGGGAAAGAAAGAGCGAGAGAGAAAGAGAGAGAGAGTCACAGCGAGCCGAACGCAAAAGAGCTCGCGTTCGGGCGTTGTCTACTAAGGCGTCATAGTAGATTTTGTTTGAAATTTAACGAATATTACATGCAATATTAGCTTGAAAAGTTGAAGTAAGAAAAGGACTCGTATAAAAAAGGGTTATATGTGAAATATGATAAATACCTATTTATATACATATAGAAAGAGAAACAGATAACATGAAACAAAACAAACATCAATCAAATAAGCAAATATTCTAATATACAATTAATGGATATAATACATTTATTCAAATAAATAATACTGCAAGAAAACAATCAAATTTATATGACAAATTCGAACAAGTGAAATAAAAGTGTCAAAATCATATTAAAAAACAACAAAATTCAAATAAACTAGCCAAACATACAAAACAAACAATAAACGGAGTGAGTTATAAAAACAAACCATTAATATATTACACAAATAACTAATGCAAAACTGTGTAAACGTGTAAAGTATGAAAGTTGAAACATAAAAAAAAAACTTTCGAGATTAAAACTGATATAAATATTTTAATTTAATCTATGCCTTATGAAAAACAGTATTTCAACCGACTCAACATACAATGAAGTGTCCTTATTGTTCCATTAGATGTACCCTGTCCATACTAGATACGCCCAACGGATCCATCGTTGTTCGATTTAATTTCACTTGTAACCCATGCGATCCTTCGTGCGTTGCCCTCCCTCATTTTCTCTCTCACGCCCCAGACGTCCTCTCTGTGCTGAATAACAGAATCCGGCCTCCCCTTGTGCAGACTGTCGTGGATCGAATTCCAGCACAGCGTGAACCTGTACGCACCGCCACCCAAAACTCGCACCGGGCGGAACTGGGCGGACCGCGCGGGGAAAAGCAATAAAGCTCAAAATGTCGAGAGAACACCGATAACGTATTGACGGAATATCCGGAGACGAGTGTGTGTGTGGGGTGAGAAAGGAACGGAAGGGGAGACCCACAGCGTCCGGGCGAAAAGAAAACAAGAAACGTGACAATCTGACACTTTCTTTCTCCTTGACACAAACTCACACTCACGCACGGGCATCTCGAGTCATCATAACAGGCGACTCGCGCGGGCCTCGTCGCTGTGCGCAAGTGTTGCAATTCGGGCCCAGCCTTTCCCAGCCTTTCCGGTGACCTAATCCACCACTTTCCCTCGCGCGAACACGGCAACACAAGTGTGAGATCCGGCACGCCGCCACCCAGCCACGCCGTGTGCGACATATCCTTTCCGATGCGTACCGGGGCCGAATGCCGCCCAAGCTGGTGTGGTCACTCATTTCTCTGATTCATTGGCTCGCGGAAATAAATGACGCAATGAATCCCGGTTGCCGAGAGGGGACGCTGTTGCGCTCGGCAACAGAATTCTCCGCACAGGATGAAGGAGCGGCATGCAGAGAGGGTTCGCATAGCTCCGAGCCTCGTTTTTTTTTGGGAACAGGGACAGTTTTCACTTTTCTTCCCTTGCCAGCTCATTACACCGAAATGCCAATGTGGCTACTTCGTGTGTGTATGTGTGCGTGCGCTCAAGTTAAGTGTGACAAAGTAAAATATTTACACGGACACGGAGCATCTTTGCCAAAAAGGGACAGTCACTTGAAAATGGAAACTTGCTGCAGACAGCCGGCCGTCGGGTGCCAAGGGAAGCTGGGTACACTTGGCCGTAGGCCATCCAGGATGACAAGCGTGTTACTTAAGACAACGGAAATTGGAAAACAAAAGCACCCACCGTCTCCCTTTTGCCGTTCCGGCCAACCCAGACCTGGAATGTGTCCTCCAAGCTGTCCAAGTCTCTCGTTTGTCCCACTATTGCTCCGCTGAAATGTTACATTTGGTTTTCAAATTTTCGGTGTATGCTTTCATTCTTGTCTTTGTTGGCCCAAACTACGATCCCACGCTTCCTAGCCGAACGAGTACGGATCCGTCTCGAGCCGATGGAGATGGGTGAGAAATATAGGCGACGAACCCGAATTATCCACCCGGTAAGGGTTCGTCGCCTGTTGACGAACAGTTAGGTATCGGGAGAGAAAGCTTGCGACCCTTGCAGCCAACGCCTTCCAGCAGAGGACACAGACGGCGTTTGTTTGCCAAACCCAAGCCCCCTCTCGTTCTCTCCCTCTCACTGTAGCTGGAGACAGTTAAACGGTTCATAATGTGCAAAATTTCATTTTTAAAAAAATCACACACAAACACCGAGCTCAGTCGCTCGATAGAATCGAGCAGATTGATTCAAGGGAAACGAACCGCGCCCGGTGGTGATGATGCGTTTCACTGGAATGTGTGCGACCGTCGCAGGAATTTGCGACGCTCGTATTTGGGTCGCGCGGGAAAAGGTTATGCGCATATTGTGCTTCGCGACCGGTGCGCGACCGTGTCTCGTTCGGTTTTCTTTACAATCACAGACTCTTTTATCATCGTTTACGGGTGGATGATTAATTTTAAAGAAAATAAATCCTTCTCCGAACAACCCGACCATTAATGATTCTATTATCGTAAACATTGTCTCGTAAAGTCCTACACTCACCAAACTAACTTTACTATTGCGCTTTTAAAGGTTCCATATTTCCTATCGTACATTCAATAAACAAATCTCTTAATGCCTTACCAAGTGGCATTAAAAGTACAATTGAGTAGAAAGTAAGCGTTATTCGTGTGCAGTGTAAGAGCATCCGGGCGCGTATTCGTCCGCTGGCAGCGCGCTTTACGGACGCTACATCAAAATTAAGCCATAAATACGTTCCTTCCCATAGACGGTTAATTGAATCCTGGAGCAGCGGCCCAGCCCCGTCCGCAAGTCTCGGCTCCGCCGAATCGTTTATCCAATTTAGCAACACTCTCACACCGCTTCCCGAAGCGATTCCCGCACAATTCGTAGCTTAATCTTCGATCATTCCAAATCTTCCATAACCACCGCAGGCCGCAGGCAGATGAGTCAGGCGTGGAGCCGAGAGAAAGTGCTGCCGCCCCGACCGAAGTGCTGTTTATTTATTTGACTTCGGCCGGGGTCCCACCGTTTACAGACGCTTTCATTCATGGATTGCCGGTGGCAAACGTTTGGCCGCCGTGCCGCTGCGCTTTTGGCAATCAGTCTCGCCAAAACGGCCTGTTCGGAAGCTGGATTGGATTCTGTGTTTTTTTTTTGTGAACCGATTTCAATCAGAGCAACCTTCATGTGAGTGCCATCGTACGATTCGTCTGACCTAAGTAAAGGCGGAAATGAAGCGCATGTGAGGCGCATTCGATTCGCGCTTGTAGTCCTCGATTTCACTGATTTGTTCTAAATGTTGTCCCTCCCGGCCCGGTTCCGATGCGCTTTATCACCAGAGGAACGCGCAAAAGGCGGATCGATTTGCCTAACCGGTGACCGCCATAGCAGCGAGCGGAACAAAACGACCGCGGAGCTTGCGCATGTACGCGTACGCTCCATTACCTAACAGCTGCTAATGGGCTCGAAACGAAGCGGAATACAGAAAAAGGCCTTTCGCAACTATCGCACGCCCGATTTTGTGTGTGTTTTTTTTCTCTTTTTCTCTCTCTCTCTCTCTCTCTCTCTCTTTGCTTCTTGCTTGTTGGGGCCGTTTGTGAGGACGGGACGGAACACGATCACACCTGCCTCCGGGGTACCGTCCGCGGCGGGCAGTGAAGGAGACCGGAACTAGAGCGAGCGACGTGAGAAAACTGCCCAATCGCACCTGAAAGCAGTCCGTGCCGTCCGTGCTCCCGTTCCGGGGGGCTGCCTCTGGCCGCGCGGGACAATAACGTTTGGGAAGGACGGTTGGGATGGGTTTTTTTTTGCTGTTGTTGCTTTCTGCCGCTATCAGCGGCTACCATCTAATCGCCCGGCAGCTGGCCGGCCCGAGTCGTTGAATTAACACTTGCAAGTGCAATTAGAAAGTTGCGGCGTGCGTGCGCCCCACACGGCGGCCACCATCCCAGATCCGGTGCGATATGCGAGCTCCGTTCGATTTATTTACGTTTATTGCCTAATCTTGATTGCGGATCGGAGCTCACCAAAACTCACCTCGAGTGGCGTGAAAAGTTAAATCCCGCGTTCGGTCAGGGCGAGGCCGAAAGATCGTTCCAACTATTTCGCAGCAGCAGCAGCAGCCGGAGTGCTAAGTGCTTCCGCAACGAGTGGTGAGAAGTTTTCACTTTCGATTTCCTTCATGAAACGCGCTTGTTTCGTCTCCCCCGATGGGGGGGGTTCGTCGCTTTCGGCGGTGGCATCGAAGTCTTTTTATCAGAACCCGACCGGGGCTCGATTCGGGCCGAAGGTCAACGAACCGGTGGCGGTAAAATATCACTTTCGTCCACATTCTGGCTCACCCGGTGGCGGGCATCGGTGCAAGAAGCCTCCAAACGCTCGTCGCCGGAGACTTAAACGGGCGAAGGCAACCGTGGAAAATTGCCGCACCGCTCGATCCTCCGCCGATAAAGGCTCGTGAACTTCTACGCCCGGCAATTATCCAACACGGCTACACCGTGCGCGCTGTGTGATCGTGGCCGTGCTTCTTCCTCTTCTTCCTCTGCATCGTGTTCCACCCGATACATTGTGTCTCCGGGAGACCTGCTCAAGGTCTTCATATTTTCGAGACCCAATCTTAACTTTCTCATCCCGCTCCCGGGCCCCTCACTCAGAATGCTCTCACTGCTGGGGTTGGGAACCGGGGCAGGGGGATCAGAAAATTGAAAACGACCTCCACTGAACCGAACGCCCCGTCCCCGTATCGTAAAATCCCGATTTCTATCGCCGCTCGGCCTTCTATAATCACGGTCCTTCCCGTCCACCCTTGGGGGCCGATCATGACTTGTGCTCTTTCTAATCCTGGAGCCGTCCCGGTATCGGGGTCAATGGCATCCGCTGGTGATGGGATGAGCTTGACCACCGCCATTGACCCCTAGCCTAGGTGAGAGGGAGTTCGAACGAGCAAGCTCGGGATTCAATATTTATTTTCATTTCCAATCAAATCATTTCAACGAGCCATCCCCTCGGTCAAGCAGGAACACGGACCGATGCAGACGCGGGAGGCTTTCTAAGGAGCGCTCGTCCGATCGTTCCCTTTTCCGTGTTTTACCCCTGCTTCGCGTGCAACATTTTCCATTCCGTGTTTTAAGCGTCCCGCTTCCTGTGTTAGTGTGTGTGTGTGTGTGGGTCTGTTTTTTTCCTTCTCCCCGTAGCCATCTCGTGCTCGGTTTGCTTGCCAAACGAGAAACATTGCGCTCGACTCATCTTCACCACCAAACAGAGCATAAATTGATTCAATTAACGGCCCCACCTAGGTCTCGTGCACCGGGCGGAGCATAAATTGGCCCCCCCACCCGGGTGCCGGGTGCAACCGATCGTGCGCGAGGCGGGGAAAGCAAACCCGCCCGCCCGGGGCTGGCGACACTTGAGCCAAAGTGCTGAATAATGAGCCTGAGGGGGCTTCATTTTGAGACATGTATTGTGTGCCCCGGCTGGCGGGAGGGTTGCCCGTGTCACATTGTCCCCGGCCGGGACTGGGCTGGGAAAATCGGTACGCTCACTTTCGTTTCGACGTTCCTTCGGGGCCAGCGCCGTGGTTCGCCAATTTGGCCCGAAACCGCTGGCCGGGAGGTGCGATGAGATGAGATGGAAAGTGAAGGAAAAATATTCAATATTAGTACACTCTCGCTCCGATGTTAATGAAGAGGTAAATAACTAGACACGGGCCGATCGATGCGGAGACGAGCTAAAATTGCTATCTATCTATCGACGGCTGCACTTGAGCGGCTCCGTCCGTCCGTCCGGTCAGTTTTGTTTGCGATAATCGAAAGTGTGCTTGTTGTATTTTTGTTTTTCCATTTTCGTTTCGTCCAACGCCTTCGAAAGGCCATTCGCTGGAAACTGTACGTGAACTTGGAACTCTGGAGAAGGTTCAAGCACTGGCAAGATATGCCTCGAGGAGAAATGCACGAAAATGGCTTCAAGTACTCATTGTTAAAGGTTGACTGGAATAAACTTCTCAGTGTAGTTGAACCAACAAAGTTATCATAAGAATTTATACATCAACTTTAATCATTAAAAAGAAAACCAACGTGAAAATTATGCTTAAAATTCATAAAGCAGTCTATTTCTCGTTTATAAGGTATTCAAAATAGTGCTACACTTACCTGTAACTATTTGTACAATGTTCAATTAAAAAAAATTAATTATAAATACAAAAGTAACTTTAAATTGTTTTTTTTTTTATATTTAAATAATTTAAAATAATACAACTTTCAGGCAATGGGTTTAATTATCACCAACAGTTTCTCTATTTCAAGCTGATAGTTTATTTGAAAATGTACTTCACCACGTAGAGTTGAATTGGCTGCTGCGTAAAAAACGGCACAAACAACTACTGAATAAATCGCTCAATAAATGCGCAATGTAAATATTTTCTTTATCAATCCACCATTTACAGGATACATAACATTATCGCCCTTTCTCTTCCAGCTGCTCCGCCATTCAGTTGCGCTATCGTGCAAATATAAATTGGTCAATGCTTCATGCGCGATGGACGAATTAAATTGCCATAAATCAGCCGATTCGGGCTAGTTTCTCTCCTTTCCGCCTCGGGGTGTTAGCCCATAATCCAGACCGCGAATCTATGCGAAATCCTGCCCGAAAACGGTGACCTAAGAGCGTTGCTTAATTTATATGACGCATTATGCTTCTAATGATAACATTGCCGGTACGTAGAAGCGCTTTCTTCGCGTGCATTATACGAGCGATTTATTTAAGGCAAAATTCGCCACAAGACCCATCCGTCACGCAAAACCACACAGCGCAGCGCGAGCGGGCGAGCCAAACGTCGATATTTAGCATAATTGATGAAACAAGCTGAAAGCGAACGAAATGGCTTCTCACACAGTGCGCGCGTCTGCATCCGGCACTGCCGAGCCCAACCGCTCTTCCGGCTCACGGGTATGCTCAATTGAATCTCCGCGCCAAGCCGCGGTAAGGTCGGCTGATTAACGACTGCAATTTACCGGCACCTCCGAACCTGTCAGGCCCAACCCAGTGGGCCATTCATCGGCCAGCGTACGTAAGCGAATACGAGAGAGAGAGAGAGAGAAAAACCCCAACGTAACGACCAAAAAAGGGCTCCCCCGGGGAAGCTGCGGCGCACAACGACGGCAGCGAAAGCAAAGCCCTCCATCATCAATCCATCGGTCACAGCCGTCCGCCAGGCAATTGGCGCGGGAATGCACATGCACATTCTTGTTCCGTTTCCGCTCTTCTCGCCACCCGAAGATGCACTTTTCTGTCACATTTCGGGGTGGGTGCCTCCCCTGCCATCCCCGCCACCGCGACACCCCCGAAAACCCACCCCGAATTCTCGCCGACCACGGCCGCAGACAAAAGACTTCAACGAAAGCGACGAACCCCGCCGGCAACAATCGCGTTTAATTTCACCGCACGTCCAAATGGCGCGCGGTGGTGTGTACGCGCGCGAACATAAATCAAATTTCTCCCCATCCTGACCCGACCCGAGATGCACCGCCCGGCGGATGCATCCCCGGGTCAACGGTGCGCGGTTTCGCCGCTCGCAAAAGGGCGCGCACACCGGGAGGACGCGCAGGCTGATTGACCCTGTTCCTGCCGGGGGGAGAACCCCACCGATGGGCGGGTAATGAAAACGAAGCTCTGACGCTCGAACGGTGCTGGTGCTGCAGGTGGCTGCAGCGCAGAAGGTGGAAGACAAAAAAAAGTAAAAATCGCTCCTTCGCGGTGGAATTTCAACAATTTCTCGCGCCACCACGCACGGCACGCACGGGCGACACGGACGCACACGGAAATGGGCCGGGCACGCGAGCGGGTGACAATTATTCAAATATTTCGGGAGAATACCGCAACGGTCCACTTACACACGCGCCTAGCAACGCGACCACTTCGTCGTGGGCCTGTGTTTCAGTGCGATCGCACAGCTGACGAAAACTGAGACGAGAACTATCAATCGAGCGAACTGTTCGGGAGTGGAAAGTGTGCGTGTGTGTGTGTGTGTGTTTTCTTTGTCCGTTCGGTTTTGGACGTCGTTTGGTGTCCTAGAAAGTATCGGTGGCTATCAGTGGTGCTTGCATGATGTAGCAAGAAAGTGTTAAAAGTATGAAGTATACTTTTGTCTGCGGGACATCAACATCTCCAAGTCAAGTGAGTACCTATTCTGTATTCGAATATTGTTTTTACATTAAATATTTAAATCAGAGTAATTGGTAAAACAAAAAATAGCCTTATTTATGTTATATTTCATATCAAATAATAGACATTTTTTAAAACGTCAAATTACATGGTAGGGCTGAAATCGAATCCCAACTAAGATCCTTCACTCCTGGTAAGAAAAGACCCTCCAGCTTCGCGTGTATAATAAGTCAAAAATCGTAATCTTAAAATTAAATAAAAGTTTAATCCTCATAACATTATAACATTTATGGTCTTAAATAAGATCAAATAGTAAATATGTATGACGAGCGTAATAGATAGAAATTTTTCAAAATCCTTTTTGTGGTGAGACATTCGCAGCGAAATCACGCCACACCTGCGCATCTTTGTTCCATTTCAATAGCTCCAGTGTAAAATCCTCCAATCACTGGCCACGGAACGCATGGGACAGTTCCCATCCGAGCGATGGCTATTAAATCGCAATAAGACGCCTTTCGTTCGTGGCACGAAAAAAAAGCGTCTACTTCCAAATCGAGTCAAGCACGCCCCGTCTCCAAGTGGCAAGTGCTAATCTCCATCCTTCCATTCATCCCGTCATTCCATCGGATCTATTTCCAGCCCGGCGAAACGGCCGGACAAATCTCTCATCGCATCCCACCCCACTGATTACCATTTCGCACCGTGCGCGACTCTGCCGATCGCCAAATCTCGAGTAGCGTTCGCGCTGCTAACCCGCGAAAGATGATAATTGTATGCGCGCACCACCACCCATGGGTGGGGGGGGGGTCATGTTGACCGCACAAGTGCCGCGGCCGTGTCAGCCGCGTTGGATGGCCTATTTTCGGAGGCTCTTGCGAACGGAGATTAGGACCCACGGAAAGCCCTTCCCAGCAGCAGGATCGACCTAAAATGGCACCGCGAACTTCGGAAAAGTGTCCTCCCGGCGAGTATGTCAAAATGAGGGTTTTGGGATAAGTTTTTAAACGTGTTTTTGTTTTGTTCTGCTGCTCCGTTGTCGTTATTGTGTCGCCTCCCACTTGGGATGTGTTTCTTCACGCCGAAACGGTTGCCTCGCCTCGGCCAATGCGTAAAGATGGCGGGATGGACCTACGCGGAAGACGGCGCTGTCGATGCTGCTGCGGCCGCCGCCGATGATGATGATGACGGTCGGTACCATTCCTGGTTTGGGACCCGCCCCGACTGCTTCGGCCATAAACTTTCTCCTCCGGCAAACAATCGACATTCCTGGACGCGATGTGCGTTTCGTTGCGTCGTCTTCTTGGACGGTCGACAACAGACAACAACAGAAAACACAATCCATCCTTTGGAATATTTTTCGCTTCGCATCACCACCCTCTCGAGAACTCGATAGTGGACGTTTTATATGAAAAGAATTTTGGCTACACTCAAACAGTATAGAGTACCTCCATCCGCTCCCGGAATGACGCACTTGTGGCGTCATTTTGGATTACAAAATCGATCAACCGAGTTAGGTAATCTGTGGCAGTCACTGCCATTGCTGCTGCTGCTGCTGGTGCTGCTGCCGTTGCATGTTGAATCCGTCCGCTTCCTGTGCTGTGGACGCTGCAAAAAAAACAAGCATAAACCATTCCCGTTCCTCTCGGGAGCGACAGAGAGATGAAACGCGACGCGTTTAGTGAAAGTGCACTGACACAGCGCGATTTCTGCTCGTGATCCTGCAAGCCCGATCGTCTCGGATCGTCCACCGACTGTTCCCGCGCGTCCGTTCAGGGTCAGGTGGGCCAGCCCGTCCGGATCCGGGCTACTGGGTCCCGTCCTTCTCACCCGATTTCGCGCCGTTAGGCAAAAGGATCGCCACTTTCTATGACGTGTAGCGTAGTGGCGTTTGGCCCACTTCGGCTGCGTGTTATTTTAGCCGCGGTTCCGTCTCGCAGCTTATGACTTGTGCCTGCGTGTGCGTGTGCGTAGGAGATCGCGCGCGATTCCCTTTTCAGGGGGGGTTCGATTTGGTTCCGCGTTGATTCAGGTTTGAAAAATTTGTATTTCGTTGACATAAATTCCGCACACCGCGTGGGGTGTGTGTGTGTGCGGGAATGTGTTCCAGTGGTGGTCGGTGTCATCGGGTTGTCCAAAAATTCCCCTCCCCGAGCGCTCCTTTACGCATGTATCGCGTGCCGTTTTTGTCTCTCCTTTTTTGCCCGCTCCGTTCGTTTGTGGGCCGGTGAAGACGAAACGCTTCATTAGAATTTCACTTTCACCGGCCGCGCCGGTGAGTAAGAGCCGGCGTCGAGAGCGTTGGCAATCCCGACGAGCTGGCGGAATAATCCGGCGCACCACGCGACTCACCGGCGCGGGACATTTACATTTCTGTTTCGTAGGGTTCCATTGTGAGCTGTCTGCGAACCATTTTTCATCGCAGTCCTGCTTGCATTTATCTTCCCCCAGGGCGGCCATTAACATTCATGTATATTTCAGTGCTTGGAAATTGCAAATCTTGTCTTTTACACAAAAACAACAATAGGTAAAATTGATGAGACCTGACGGGTGATTATGAAAATAACCGTTGCTAACTGTCCGCGGAACAGCTGTTCAGGAGTCCATAAGCATAATTGTTTTCATTTCAGCAAAGGTCTATGTCAACTTTGAAGCGTCGTGAAATGTTTTGCTATTAACGTTTCTAATATACATTTTTGCGCACTGTTTCATGGTGTTAATCCACTGCAAAATGTAATTAGGTCGAAACATTGAGATTTTATAACAAAACGTCTCTTGTCTTCTGTTTCTTTCAGTTTTGTTTTGAGTTTTGTTTAGAGTTTTGTTCAATTTTGAGTTGTTTTCTATATCTCAAATGTCGGCCGCTGCCATTATTATTTTTTTTTACTTTTAGCATCAATTGGAACCCCAAATCTGTAAAATTAGTTTCTAAAGCATTTATTAAAGGTTGAAACTCAAATATCTAAAATTAAATGCAAATTTTTGAAATTTTTGAATAAGTCCAAGTTAAAGCATGCTTTGAGTAATGCAGTTTTCACGGAAAATGTAGAAGAATTGACATTAAATAAACAAGATTTATAAGATTTAAAAAACGATCAGGAGATAAAATATACCAGCGCTCAATTTTCGAACGACTCCTCAATTAGTTAAAGATATTCAAGAAGATAACGATAGCGCCAAAGTCCTCACAGTTGCACTTTCTCGTCGAAGTAATAAACACATTAGCAATCAGATACACATTAAAAATAACGTAAACATCCGCATTTTACGCATTCACCACCGATCAATTGCCCACTAAATACCCAATAAAAATGGATGCAAATGGCGGTACTGAATGAAGCCTAATTTAAATACTTGATTTACGGCCGAATCGGCCGCGCCAGCTCCAAACCAACCCACCAACCAACCGTTCAATAAAAGAAAGAAAATAGTCTGTAGCTTCGCACCAGCACAGGGCAACCCCACACTTGCCGGCCGGATTGTTTGTACAAATGCAATTAGAAACGGTTTTACATCTCCCACAGGCCCGGATCAGCCCGGAACCGTCCGGATCCGCATCGGCGTGAAAGTGTCACCTGGCGTGGCCTTCGCGCCGTCGCATCCACCCTGACCGAGCAAATATGACAATTTTCACGTCCACCCCGTCGGCGAACGCACGCACTCGCGCACGCACTCACGTGTTCCAGCGGGGTCCGTTGTGAAAAAGTGAAATTGCTTTTGTTTGACCAATTGTTGAGTAATCGAAACAAGCAAAACGACCGCTGGGGCTCACTTTCCCCTGTTTCCCCGGGTGGCGGCCCTTTTCTCCCTGCTTGCGCTTTGTGGGCCCTGGGCCCGGGGCCCGGTGCGTCATAAATATGCAGCGCGTCCGGATGCGAGATGGAGATGCGTTTTCTTCGTCGTCATGTTTCCCAGAATCCACCTCCATGCGGCGGCCACTTTCGTGCACTTCCGCGACGGCGTTAAAGGTGTGTCATGTGCGGTGAAGACGCATTGTTTCAGGGCGGGTTCGGGTTCGGCGGGCAATTTCAACGCCACAATGCGAAGAGCTTCGGATGGGGTGGAAAGGGCGACAGGGATCGTAAAATTGAACGCCGCAAGGAAGGATATGATGCCGGCTTACGTAACGCGGGCCGATCGAAAGTGAGAGCCGGGCCGTTCTTTTGCAGCGATCCACTTGTCGGCGTGTTTACTCATGCTCGTCGATCGGTGGAAGCGGGCGAATGAATTCAAGAAGAGTTGCTTTAAATGATGTTATGAAGTTTTTCGGGAAATTCCAAGAAATGTTGCATGATTGTAAGCTGCCGACTAAGGTAAAAGGTTGGAATAATCCAATAAAAAGCGAGTTTGATGATGAAACTCAATTTAAGTCAATTTTACGACTTTTAAATGTTTTTTGAAGAGTTTTTCTAGAGATTTTCAGGAGGTTCGTGTTTTATTGATAGGCTCCAATAGCTTTTCGTAGAATAATATTGTAAGTTTTTGATCAAATTTATTGGATTTTCAGTTTTAAACTCCTTCCGATAATTTTTTAAAGACATTTGTTCAAGTATATCAATTATTCGTCACTGCTTCAAGCTTCTATCGAATTGGAAAAATTTGCAAAAAAAACGCAGTAAAATTGTTCTTCCCTTATCCCTTATTTCTTTCGAACGTTCCCATCATCCCAAGCACACACACGGAACACGCTCCACCAACGGTCGGCTGCTCCGGCGCCGGAACAACCGAAAGCAAATTTATTTGTTCCGCACTTTCATGTTTGTCACAACAGAGAGAGGGAGAGAGAGAGAGAGCTAGAGAGGAAGAAAGGAAACATAACATCCACTTCGGTGTTCGCAAAACCAAAAACAATACCAAAAAAACAAAAAACATTCGTTTAGATTGCACAAGCCCTTTTTACCCGTGTCCCTTTGCTGTCCCGTGGCGAAATCAACCTTTGCGCACCTGCGTCGGCGAAGCGTGCTACTTAGCTTATTAATGTAATAAATAATCATAAATTACGGTGGGTTACTATGGTTGCGCCTGCTCTCTCGCCTGCCAGAAGGTGCGTACGCGATTTCACGGCCGTACAAGGGAAGCTTTTTGTCCCCTTTCTTTTTTGGCTTCATTTTGAGGGGGGGAAACGCAACAATTAACATCCTGTGTGGGTCAGTTCAAGCTCAGATGTTTAATAGAAGAAGCTAAGAAGTCTGAAACGTCGCTTTTATAGCATAATTCAATTAGACTAGATTAGATGTTCGAGAAAGAGATTAAACGAAGCTTTGGAAGCTTCTGTGTAAGCTTTCAGCGATAGCAGGAAGAATTGTTGCGTTTTGTTCTGATCGTTGTACTGTTGCTACTGCCTGAAAACCTGACCTTAGATGTTATTTCTAGCTTCCATTCCAATCGCTATCATTCCTTCGTTTGTTTATTACTCGTTATCACTCCCTTGTTTTCTGTTCTTTTCCCCCATCCTTTACATTTGGAAGCCAAACCACGTAAATGCTGCATCATTTTCAGCTTCTTCCAGTCAATTCTTTCAACCAAACTGTGCCTCAACATCATTTCCTACCATCTCTTTCTGTTCTGTTCTTTCACCCCCTGTCGGGGTTCGTCGCCTGTTGTTCTTCCCCCATTTTCCAAGGTTCGTCGCTTGGGCTAGAACTTTCGCTTTCTCCTGCCCATCAACTGCTGCAGCCGCGGGGGGTTATTGGCCTGTGCTGCTGCCCGTCGATAGCTGTCGAGCATCTCGCTGTACCGGCTGCGGTTGAGAGAGCCGTACCCTGTCGGTTGCTGTTGGTCGGGAGTTGGCGTGAGATCCGTTCCACCCCAGCCTACGTAAGAGTCTCCATTGCCGCCACCGTAAGCACCAGTAGCAGCGGCAGCTGCACCAGGCGCGGAAACAACACCGCTCGCCGGTGCCGATGCTCCCGTCTGCTCAAACCGCTCCCCTCGGTTCCATCCGCTCCACCCGTCCCAGCCGTTGTCCTGCCGGTCGAACTGCAGCTCGTCCGCATCGTCGAAGAACTGTTCCACGTTCTGCACCGAGTGGAGCCCGTCGCCGAACGAGGACACGGACGGCGTGGCGTCGAACTGGAAGTTGTTGGTTTCGTACCCGAGCGGGATGTACTTGCCGCCGAAGTCCGCCATCTGCTGGTGCGTGTGCTGGATCTGGTGGTGGGGGGTCGTGCCGACGTACGGATCGAACAGCGACAGACTCGGGCCCTTGGTCGTACTCGGCGTCGACGGTCCGATCGGTGGAATCTTCAGCTTGCCCGACGGCACCTGGTGCTGCTTCTTGTGGAAGCCCGCGTCCTTGCGGATCGGGATGTGGACCACCTCCAGCTTGCTGCTCTCGCTCTTGTCGCTGCTGTGCGGCTGCTGCAGCAGCAGCTTCAGCGCAATCAGCGACGACACCAGCAGCGACTTCTTGCTCAGCAGCAACGACAGCGCCGTCGCCATGACCAGCTTCTTCAGCAGGAAGTGCAGCAGTATCGCCTTCAGCGCCAGGATCCCCATGCCGATCGGGACCGCCTTCTTCATGTGCTTCTTCCAGCCCTTGCGCTTGTTCTTGCGGTGCTTCTTGCCCTTCTTGCCTTTCTTGCCCTTCTTGCCCTTCTTGTTGCCACCCTCCTCGATGCTGATCGAGTACGAGCCGTCGTCGTGTCCGCCTCCGCCACCCCCCGCCACCACTATGTTGTTGTTGTTGCTTCCTCCTCCTCCACCCTTCTTACGACCTGTTAGAAAGATAGATCGCCACAATGCAGAGCGAACGAAAAAAAACGTGAAATTAAATCGCTTTTAAAATTGCTTCGGCAAAAAAATAAAACCCTGCCCGCCCCGATCGGAAAGACATCAACGCTTGATCAGCAACGAACCGAACCGGTGGTGTTGCCACATGTTAAACATTATTCTATCGCTCGCCGCGCGCGTCAGCCGTTCGGGGGAGTGTGGATAACACGTTTATCATAACTGTGCCCACGCAGGCCCGTCGAGAGTGTTCCTATCCGACGGACTGTACGCTTAAGGATATGCTTACGCTTCGGTGCATTACGCACCGGCACTTTAAATTGCGAATTGCGAGAGAGCCGGCGTCAGCATCGGTTGCATTTTTTTCTTTGCTGCTCTCCCCCATGCCATTTCCAAGCAATCACGCGTGGCATAGGCTGCTAGATGCATGTTGCATGCTGCATGTGGATGTTTTCTGGCGTGCTAAGAAAGCGGCAAGCATGGGAAGCGCGGTAATGTAAAGGGGCGAGCGATAATTATTGCAATTATGTGCACTTTTACTGCGTGTTAATTGTTTTCTTGGTAAGGTATATTCTCAGAAACATGAAGAGAGTTCAAATGACGAATCTGCTTGCCATGAGCAGCTTAATTCTAAGTCATGTTATAGAAACTGACAGAGAGATTTCAATGAGATTTAGAGACTTGTGGAAATGCCTCTCAATTTAACCCTCCGAATGTTTACTTTGCGCCTCTAAACGAGTCAAATTTCCAAATTATTTAGTATTTATTAAATGGCTTCTATACAACCCTCCGAATATATGAATAACATTGTAAAAACGTTTTATCTCAAGTTTAATTTTATTTTTACAATAAACGCTCATTCATGAATTAAGCTTTTATGGGAAAATATAATAACTAGCGAACTAGTTAACTAAAAAATTATGATAAAAATATATTAAAATAAACAACGTACTCCAATTGCATTTTTAAGTGGCATCATAATAAATTCCTTTCAACAGGATGCCATAATCATCCACTTTGATGGCCTTTTGTCAAATCCTGAATGTTAAAACTTGGCAAGGATATTTCCTCTCGAACGCAACTCTAGTTTCCCTGTGATCACTACGAACTCCGAGCAGGATTAGTGACTCCAAATCATCAATAGGAAGTTTTGATAACTTAACAACATAACAGCATAGAAAACTAGTGTCAAATGTCACTTGCGCAAAATAATATCACTCCTCTGCATTCCTTGATAAATCCTTCTTTGGTACACATATATGTCAAAATTAGGAAATGTGTGTATTAAATTTATGAAAAATGTGTTTCTGGGATTATCACTTTGAAAACTTTCAGGATCACTTGTTGTAAATGTGTTTCGATCACAACCAAATAGCTGAACAAGTTTAGATAACGACTTGAGCATGAAACATAAGCTAACTTTTGCATAAATATTCGTCCTAATCACTCGCGTTGATTGATATTAAACACAAAGCCATTCCAATCACCTTCAGCAATGGCCGTTAAGTCCTGACCCGGTTTTGGTGTCGACTCCAGCGACGATTCTTCCCCCTCCGACGATTCCTGCTCCTCCTCACTGCTGGCCCCGGCGCTGGCGTCGTCCCCGTCGTCACTCCGCTTGATCAGCCCGTGCTGCATGGCGAGCTGTCGCAGCGAGCGCAAATTCTTGCGAATGTCATCGCCCCGCAGGTTCGTTATCCTTCTCAGCACGTCCAGGTACGTCACACTGCCGACATCACTTTTCGCATCTGTCGCGTTTGCGGCCCCATTCACTAGCACAACCACCCCCAGCACCAGCAGCACCACCAACACCGGAAACCGCCGCAACATGGCCACGACACTCGACACTCAAGGCTCACTATTAGCGCGTTAGCGGCAGGAACTATTTCGTTTGAGTCCTTTTCGGTATTTTTTTTCCTGTGCCCTTCTGTGCGCAAATACCAAAACGCCCGGGGCTTTGGTTCGGGCTCGGAACGGGCTGGAATCCGGTCCGCACTGGTTAGCAATCGGAGGTGAACTAAAATCGCAAAACTGCAACAATCAATAAAACCTATCGCTTCGCAAAAAGGGTATCGCGGTTTTTTTTTCCTGTGCGCTCTGCTCCCCTTTTTCCACCGGCTAGACGGGTGCATCTTTGCTGCGGCCGAGATGGGCCGCCCACCCCGTCGACGCACTCGACCGTCCCGGACAGCACGCAACCCAGCAGCCCTGGCACGCGTGGCTTCAGTTACGCAATTGTGCGATCGTTAATTGGAAACCCATTTTTCTGCGCTGATAAGATAGGGAGAAACGCACGAGCGTGCTGCCCAATGCAACGCCCACCGCCGCACGGTAAATTGTGAAGAGAAATGAAGAACATGCCACGAATGGCCACTCATCACAACGGAAGACATTGTTTCACGTAATTGGCGAGCAGCTGTTCTGGGCAGCGTGTTGCGGGTACACTTCCGTTACATCGGGGCTGGGGGTGGTGGGTCTTTGTGAGCAGCAGGAGGAAAACTCGGTACACAAAACTCGCCATATTTATCGAACGGCCGGTGGAGAAAGTGTGAGGATCTGGTGTACCTGGGTGAGATGGGCTATTTTATCAGGGTAATTAATGTATACATATACAGCCTAGAGATGAATTGTTGATAAAAGCATCGTAATACGTTACATTTGAAATTTATTTTCCAGCTCGCGTTGAACATCGCCATGACCACATTGCTTCCCATGGTGATTGCATACCTTTAGGCGTTCTAGTAGCCGTAGCGGTTTGAAATTGAACCGTTTTGTTATTACATTTTGAATATATACGTTATGATCGCGGTCATGCAAGTTATCTGTTTTATTCACTCAAAATATTGGTCACAAAGTTTTTTTCTTCTAAAATAAACTTTTTAGTTAGACGATAGAGCAATTTATAATTTTGTAAGAAAGAAAAAAAATCTCTCATTTTGATAAATCCATTTAAATTGGTTAAAGGAAAAATATCAGCCATGCTTTTAAACTTTTCAACAATGTTTCTGACAGTGATCATATTGAAAGATGTTTAATGTGAAGATTTGAGGCAGAGTAGCTATTCGGTATTTGATTTTGCATTTTATTTAAACATTTTTGCGTAAACTTTACACTCGATGAGAACTCTTCTCGAGATTACTTTAGCATTCGTCTTATAAAAATGTGGAAAAACAGTAAAAGATGCTAAAATCAAAAACTTTCTGGCTCGTCGACCCCTTATTTTACATCAAAAGCAGTACATACTCCTAGAGAGTTCAAGATCTAGGTACACAAAGCATGCAGTCTCATCAGTTTAACCTCGATAAATAGTTTTACCGTTCGTAGTCAAACTCATACCGCCAGCTTTCTCTTTGAATCTACAGAAGGTGCGAAGAATGGCGTAATGGAAGCTGAAAACTATTTCCACACCCATAAATCTAAACTGGTTGGAAAAAGGTTTGAGCGTGTAAGAACAACTTGCAAGGCGCAAACACGCACAAAAAAGCGATAGCGATTAAATTTGCAGAACAAATAAACTATTCCTGTGGGCATGAAGATGGAAGCGTTGATAAAGAATGCTGTTGTAAATGAACATGATAATGCCCATGCGGATTACGCATAAAGAAAGCGTGCTGATAATGAGCTTGTATGGTCTTTTTTCTCTATCTATGTATGTTTTTCGTTTCATTGAAGATTAAATCCACTGTAATGGGGATTTAAATTATTAAACCCTATCTGTGATATCTATTTCCAACTACGGTAAACACTGCTTCGCTTGCGAATGCCCTACAACAATCATTCATATACCAACCACGACGATCATCCACGGTAGCTTAAGCGTTTTCGATCGATCGGAGTCATTTAAATGGAAATGAGATTCATCCGAGCTCCCGATTCGCCGATATATGTATATAATAACTGGGTTAAAGCAGACACTCTTCTAGTGGCACATTACAACCCCCCAGACGTTCCCAGACCTGTTGCCAAGGCCCGTTAGACGCTTCCCACCTCACTGACCACACACTAAAACACGCACGTGCTGAAATGCTAACACAGTTCCACGTGTTAGCGCGTGTTTACGCCCTCCCTCGCAGCCTTATCCGAGCCAGGTGAGCCTACGTTATGGCTGCGGGCAACCAAACTACGACTGCTAATCTGAACGCCTCGGCAGCCAGGCCAGGCGGAACGATTGAACCGATTTCGACCGCTCGTCGACGCTCGCACATCCCTCTTCGCGCAAGATCATTTGCGTCCGCATAGTGTGCGCCTGAAGCCCCCTTCACGATGGCGCTTCCTCCGGCACCGTCTACTTACCGCACGCACGCAACGGTCAAATTTCTCACACAATGGCCCCGCCGGGCGAACAATAAATATGTCAGACGGCTTTTGGCTTCAATTTTAATTATCTACACTTTTCTTTCGTGCGCCACAGTTTTGCTTTTGCGGGCGTTTTGAGCTGAACACAAAAAGCACGCGCACTGTTTCGGCGGCGCATCAACCTATTTTCCCTGCCCTACAACTAGGCGGCGTTCCCTTGCTCGGGCCGTGGCTCCACCGTGCCGATCGTATACGAAATAAATAATAAAATAAAACATCGTCGACCTCAAGTCATACCTAACCTAACCTAACAATTTCGCCTCATGCCGCGCCAAGCACGCAACCGCACGACACGGACCTTCACCTTCAAACCGGGCGCTCAACGGGCGCCACAAAAGAAATCTACGGCAAATGCTACTCAGAAATCTGTCGGGAATGTTACCGAAACGCCGGCTACCGTCCGTTAGGTGGGCTGTACACACATTTGCTGTTCCTCTAATTGACGCCGTCGAGGCTCGGAACGGACGACAAAGGGAGCGTCACGCACGCGTCCTGCCCATTAAGCCTACGAAAATCGATAATAAATTAGAGGACAACGCGGGCCGATGGTTGTTGGATGCTGTCCCCGCACGTTTGATCGGCTGCGTCTGCAAAGAAAGCGTTCCAACGCGAGAAGATGGGATGGGTGGGTGAAAATCATTACGCCTTTGGCTTACTTGCCGGTTTTATTGATCGAAAGTACCGTTCGGGATCCGTTTTGGCCCACATCGGTCCAACGGCCAGCACTTACCCCCGTCGCGGTCCGTGTGTGTGTGCTCCTTTTCTCCCGGGGGTTTGTCATCTGCCGCCGCCGCGTTCCTTTAGTACTTCTTCAGGCTGACGACGGCCGTGAAGAGCGCGAAGAAGAAGCCGGCCAGTCCGGCCGACTTCACCAACAGTATCAGCCCACCGATGATGGCCGGAACCAGCGCGAGGAACTTTATCTTGTACGCCAACAGGAGCGGAATTAGAAACTTTTTGTACTTTTTCTTCAGATGGAACTTCTTCTTGCGGCCTTCTTCCTCCTCCTCCTCGCCGTTGGGCGACTCGCCGCCATCGTGATCGGTCGTTTGGAGTGCGTTCTTGTTGATTCCCGCACCATCATCGCCAGCGCCGTCACCGTCGCCTTCGTCGTCTTCGGTGGAGGCGGAAACGTCTGAAAGTTCCGGACAACGAAAAAAATGAACCGTCTGATTGAAGTGCGATTTTTCCCGCTAGTCGCGTCCCTATCATCATCAGCATACGCGTAGGGGAGTTGCGTGTGTGTGTCAACCGACACGCCAGGTTCTTGCCGCGCACACGAACCTGACCTCAATCGATGGTGGCGTCCGTCTTCAGGCTTCCACAATTAAATCATGGGTCATTAAGTTCCCACAGTCCTCCCGGTTGGCATGGACGTCTTCCCGGCGGACACCTCGCGGCCCCGCTAACGGTATGGTACACGCACACGGGCAGGGTGGGAGAACATGGTTTCACCCGGCGAAAACTAGCCGCCGAATTTGAATGGGAAGACGCGCCCGGAAGCAGGCCAGCCGGCAGGTAATTAAGCAAGTAAAACCAACCGTGTTTGGCTACCGAGCGCCGGACGTCGTCGTTGCGCAGGCAGTTGCTTTTTGTTTTATTGCAGACATAAAGTTCGGAGGGTAAGCAGGGGCATGTGTTGGCCCACTGGAACAACAAATTTGACAGATTAAACCCAAACCCCCGGTAGCTCTTACGGTTGCTGGAGATGGGGAATAATTGCATACATTTCGCGTTTGGTAGAGAGATTAGATTAGATTGGACAAACGATCTCGTACGTGCATTTCGCGATCATTAGCGTTCGCCATTTGCTTTTGCTTGCTAATGAATTGTTAATCTGAGATTTCTTATTGTAATCTTACGATCATCTGCTTACACAAATAAATTGCTTCATGGACATTTTCGAATGTATTATCGAATATTTTCTACCCAATATACCTTATAATAATGAGTTCTGCACCTATCCGGTAGCTAACTAAAGGCATTTTACGACTACTGTCATTTTGAACCCACTTTCAAGGTCGAAAATCGGATCATGCTAAGCTCGTTCTGTACCGAACCATGGCGGAAGATGAGCAACGGTATACAGATAACTTCAAACTAATAAAAATATTGGTGGTTCTACGCCAAAACGTTGGAAAGAACGATGTTTCAGAATTGAAACAAGGAGTACGATAGTAAACAATTTGTTTAATGGAAAATCTCTTCGAGTCGCTACTGAAGTTCAATATAACAACCAGATCTGTACGATATACGATGAACTGACTATGATGGAGCACATTGGGTTCACCGACCAGAACTCATCATTCACCAATACGTCAAAAATGTTTCACAAAATCATAAATGAATGTCTATCGATAAACTTTTGACTCCCTTGAATCTACTACGCATAATACATAGTATAATACATAGTTAACGAGCAGATAAAGAAACAGATTCATATAACAAATATGTCAATAGGACATTAAATTTCAATATATATAATAAACAAAGAAGAGCCAATTTCTCCCGATGGGTTTCTTCGTTGTCTCAGACATGGACTCTGTCCAGATCTCAGGAATCCCTGTCAGCCACGTTCGAGAGAGAGAGAGACGCTCAGGAGGATTGTTGGCCCCGTATGTGTGGAAGGACAATGGTGCAGACGCTACAATGATGAGGTCTATGAGCTGTACGATGATCTTATGGTTGTGCAGCGCATTAGACTTGTCAGCTTCCGGTGGACTGGCCATGTCAGAAGAATGACTATGGACGACCCAACCCTTAAGGTCCTTTTATGTTAATAGGCCCAGACTGATATGTATAGATGATATCAACTCTTCCGTCAGAACAGCCAGGATAAACGATTTTCTGACGACGGCGCGCGATCGTAAGCTGTTCCGGAGGTTGTTGCAGCGGGTCAAGTCCACAAGGCGGCCGTCTGATAATATATAAGTAAGTTTTCGTCTTAGGACTGATATCTTACTTGGCATAGTTTTCAAAGCAATATGTAATCAATTACCAATTCGACAGCGCCTTTTCGGCAGTCTTTGCTGAAGAAAGGTTCCGACAAATCCCATCGTCATGATCAACTAGATGCAAACTTTCCTAACGGTCCCAAACGAGCGAGACATGTGCTTAGGTTGCTCTGCCTGCACCCTGCCCGTACTTGAAAGCGATCCAATAGCTCCCACAACGATAGGCACATTGTTTCCGTTGTTCCCCGTTGCAAAATCCCCAAAGCATAAGCACCTCCTCAAACTCACCATTATCGACAAAGTACTTCCAGAAGAGGTTCTCGAGGCCGCGCGATCGTTCCGCGCTTCGATACAGCTCGACCAGCCCGGTCGTGCCAGCCGCGTCCGATGCCGCGTCCAGCAACTCGGGCGGCGCGTCAAGCTGCTGCTCCATACCGGCCGGGATCTCGACCTCGGAAAAGCGAGTCATTGACCGGTTGTTGATGCGGCTGCGACTGCCCGGTTTCGCCAGCGGTTTCCGCGCGCCCCAGCCTCCGGCCAGCGGTGTGCTGATCGTGGCCGTCATACGCCACGGTGCCGGCGCCCGAGCGTACGGCGCCGGCACGTGCTGCACGCCGTTGACACTGAATTTCACGCTTTCCCCCACACCGGGGTGGGTGGGTTGGTGGGCGGCCAGCAGCAGATGGTTGTGGTGCAGGGTGGCAAACTCATGGCTCAACTTGCGCGCACTCGGACCGGGCGCTCGGTGCTCGGTGGCGCTGCAGCAACACAGATGTCCTGCCGTCGCCAACACCAGCACCCACATCAGATGCCAATCCTTCGGGTACATGGCATCGAGTTGTTTGATAATACACACACACACACGCGCACGACGCACCTATTATCTCTGTCCTCTATGTCTATATCTATGACCGATGTAGTTCACCGCCGTTAATGACGATCGCATGCGCAATTAATTGCACGGGAATGTCTGCAAAGCGGCACAGAGGGAACACACACACTCCTCCCCAGCACCACACATCACCACCGCCACACGTGACGCCCTTGCGAGAGGATTCTAGCGTGTCAACAACGTCAACGTCGTCGTCGTCGTCCCACCAGCCACTCGGATCGGATCACTGCACCGGAACGTACCGGGGGAAGCCCTGTTTTCGGCGCGCTTGTACCGTTTTTGCCAACCGTCCGCCCAGCTGCCAGAACGCGAATGAGGCGAACCTTTTGGGAGGTGATCTGTGAAGCCCGCGCTCGGCGTTCCCGGGCACCGCTGGATGCTCTGGTTTTCTTCTCCCCCGTCGGGGGTTTCTTTTCCCTAGCCCCTATTCGCCGCCCAAACCACCGAGCAGCCCGCGCACCAACACACAGGGAAACGCGTGGAGGTCGGTGGGAGCTAACCTCAGGGGGGGAAAATGGGAAGCGCCACCGTAGCCGCCGAAGAAACGAGCAATCAAACCGAAAAAGCCAACCAAGCTGGAGTAGAAGAGTGTATAAGACAGAGAAAGAGAGAGAGAGAGAGAGAGAGAGAGAGAGAGAGAGAGAGAGAGAGAGAGCGAGAAAGCAGTGATGAAATTGAATTTCGCCCAAGTTGGCCGACAGGGACAAAGAATTGAGAGGTATTCTTACGGCACACGACATTTGTTGGGTTAGGCTCAGTAAATCAATTAACGAAATATGATACAACTCACACTTATGTCTCATGTTTTTATATGTTATAGGATATATTTGGGCCAACAAATAGTACTCACCAAAGATTGCCAAAAATGAGTAGTAAACAGTTTCTAGGGATTTAACACTAAATATGGATCTTTTTTTAAGTAAAAGCCAAATTGCATTAGATCTCCAGAACCCTGATCCCTGCTGTCAAAGCGAGGCTAGTAAAATTTAAATACAAATCTAGTGTTTTGGTTTAATGTTGTGTGTTGGAACCAATTACTTCTTGGCAAAAAAACGAGCATCCTGCTTAGGAATACTGGTGTCCCTGAGGAGATAGTCGTACTCCAAAGGTTCAATGCTGCCTGGATCATCCTGATCTCCGCTCATTTCATCTTAACATGGGATAAGGAACTCCTGATTTTTGTGAATTTTGAACTTGTTATCCCCAAGAACTATTTCTACAGAGTCCAACTCATGATTCGACTGATAAGGCTAGACACAAGTGGGATTTGTGATTCGTTCTATCCCTTTTCTGTGCTTGCTAGAGCTGACTTAGTCTAGCTATTGGAGTCTTATTTCTTTGCTTCTTTTATTTTTCAAGCATTTGTTCAGCTTGCTCAAGGTTGTTTAGGGCAAGATTAACACAAGGAATACATCAAGTAGCGATGTTCATAGAACAACATACAAACAACAACCCTATTTCAACAACGTCTCTTTCTCTCTCGCTTTCCACTTCCTAGAAACAGCTGACGACTGGCAGCAAGCTGTATGGAACCGCGATGGAGCACTTAATTCCAGTGCGACATCTGCCCTACCCGTAAGACAAACAGTGGTATTGCAGCTCAGTTCGCGGGGACGATCAGTTGCAGGTTTTACTTTAATGCCTCTCGGTATCACTCTCTTTCTCTTCTGCCGGCGACACTTGGCGACAAATCTCGACCCACGACGACAGCGACGAGTCCACCAAGCTGACAGACGCCACGACGAGGTTTGATGGGTTGCCGCGGTCGCAACCATTTCGCTTCGTTCTGTGATCATACACAACAAATTATGTTAACGACTTTTCTTCATGCACGACCGCTAATCCGGAGCATCGGAACCGACGCCCGCAGGGAGGATGGGTGCAGCGCCGCGAGAAGAAGTATCATTTGCTCCCCCCTGTGTGTGCTCCGTGTGTTTGCTCAAGCGAACTCGCGGTCCGCGGGTGAGAGTTTCACTTTTGTTTTGTCATACCCGCCCGATAGAAAACTCTTCCCCAACGCATCTTCCCCCAAACGCTGGCTAAACACCTTCGATTTGCCTCCACGGAATCGGAACGGAATTGAAACACACCCGAGAGCGCGCGCGCGCGCGTCCGAGGACGTGCAGGTGGAGTGATTGAATTGCGGCTGCCTTCGGTAAGGCTGCCACGCACCGAAGGGTTGGAAAGTAAAACTAAAAATGCGTTTTACGGAGCAGCCCAGAAGGAAGCCCAGCAACGGAAAACCGAAACAACAATGGTAAAATTAACAACATGATTAGCAGGGCGGCCGCGGGGAGAAAGTTCCTGGCAGGGTGCCCAGCCACCCCAAAAACCGAATCGGGATGAAGGATAGATGGCCGTGGCCTGTGGTCTGATTAAATTCCCATTATGAGATATTGAGATTATCGCCAACCGCCGGTACGGCTAGCTGGTGCTAGATGGAAACCCGCACCGTTAGGTGATTTACATCGGCTCCGAAGCCCTCGCGTGGAAAGTGAAAATTAGTCACATCCCATCACTCAATTAGAGGAACCAGCGCCACCGGTTAGCGTACGGGGACGTGATTGTTTTTTTTTGGAAAGATGCACGCAGAAGAAAGTGCTGTAGGCATAGCTTCTCGCTCTCCACAACCTACATCATCGCATCCAGAATGGACGGGAATGCATTTCTGCCCGCACGCCAACGCTCGACACGGGATTGCATCGGGAGAGAATCCGACCGCGCGCAAAGTGCTCCAAAGCCTTCGGCCTAACGTCTCGGCCCGAAATTCTTCCCCCTCCCCAAACGCTCACTAATGATTGGAGCGTGTCGGGTCGGAAGCAGCGGTACAGTTATCAGATAATGGCCGCCCCGTAGCGGTCGGTTGTAATCATATCGTGTGGTTACAACGGTTTCCTGTTCGATCGATCGATCGATCGGTCGATAAGTGGAGTTCTTCTCCGCCCGGCTAATAGTTTTCCGCCGAAATTCGTTTTCCCCCCAATAAACGCAGCCTCCCGACGCTGGTGAACTGCGAACCTGAGAATGAAGTCATTGTTCTAGGTTGTGTGTCGATCTTAAGTGCTCCGTCTTGATTCCATCGGGTTGAATGATAGCAGATGCAGGCATTATTGGATTCTCATTAGAATGCATTCCAATAATTCTAAATAAGCTTCCTAAGAATGAGTTTTCCAAGAATAAGAGGAGTTTACAAAAAGAAAGACGAATCTTAAGAATGAATAATAGTTTATACAGTCATTTTTTTATGTTTTAAAAGCATAAGATATGCTTAACGAACTCTAATCTGATATTAGTTCCTCAGATCTTTATTCTACACTTCTAGAGGAATCGATTCTTCAAACTTCAAATTCTCTTTGGAATGGAAACCTGAAATTAAAAGTGGAAGTTCTCTTATAAGGCGTTAAAATGTTAGCAAAAAGAAACATTTCAAACGCCTTTGTCTTCTTTTTTTGGTTGTCTATAGGTCCATTGGACACCTGCTTTTTTCTTGATTTAATTGATTTTTCCCACATCAAGAAGGTCAATCCTGCGTCCAAGCGGACGTTACAATGGGACGTTCAAAACTACCAATACGTTTAGTGTAACAAACACTTTTGTAGCACAGGTGTGCAATATTCTCTCATTTATCTTTCACTTTCTACGAGGAAAAGTATTTTCTCCAAAAACTCATCCCTTTCCGTTCAATTTACATCTTTCATTAGAGCTCCTGGTAGGTGCGAAGTCGTAGGAGCGAAGCTACGCTTATAGCTCCATTTTTTGAACGCTCGATTGTTCGATCCCGCTTTTAGGCGCCTCATTTATCGCCCCAATCGTCCCAAATGTGCTGTTAGATATTATCATCCATCCCCTCCGGTTATGAGCGCCCGCCCGGTCATATTCGTATTCGGGAAATAGGTCTGCCCGTATCGAGACGAAGACGGTGGTGTCCCATTTTCCAGCCTCCCGATAACGCTCCCGTTCCGGAACACACCAGCGCGGCATCGGTTCCCCGGCCAGCCCCACCTGGGCCACGCACACGTGCACGTTTAGTAGCCGGCACTATTATTCCTCGCTGACCGCGGACGGCGGCGTTGCTAGCAAATTAACATACTTTTCAGCCATCGCCTCTCGCTCAAACCGTCCATTTTACCCCCGACGTGGGCCCGTAATTAACGTCGAATTTTTGGTGTGTTTCAAAATTTCCGTTTTTCCGCAAAAGCCGCCGGGGCTAGGCATGTGGGGTTGCGAAAACCTCGTTCTAGGGAAGTGGCGCGCTCCGTAATGGGGGAAAAAAAACTTCTCGCCTCGCACCGGCCGCGCGCTGTGGTGCTGGCCAAATTTCGATAATTCACTCGCTGGCCCGTTTTTAATCTCTGTGCTGCCAATAACTGCAAACGAAGCCCCAAAAACAATACCGAGAGAGGGAGAGAAAAAAGCCCCTGACTACCGGCGAAAACGACAGCCGCATCCCCCCAATTGAAAGCGGGCCAAATTTTACGGTTGCCCATTTCGGGCGGCGCAAGAAAAGCATCGTCATGGCCACACGGCAATCGAACATAGGGGTATTTAAATGAAAGAAGAAAAACCTTAAACAAAAACCACAACCCACACGGTGGCGGAGGCGACAATGGGTCGCGTTTCTCTGACGTCGATCGATTTGCAAGTGATGCCTCTAAGCAATAGGAAAACGGAGGGAAATTATAACGTCATCGTTTTTCTCACTATTACGCCTGGGTGCGCTTTTCGTGCTCGCGTCGCACTGCCAGCCCACGACGGCACGGACATCCGGCTGTGTCTGGCTACGGGCGGCCAGTGTTTACCGATTTCAAGCAGCATTGGCTACAGCATCTCACCGTGCCACGGTGAATTAGCTGCCACTGGCTGGAATGCGCGTCCGTTTGGGAAAGAGGAAGGCTCGTGTGTTTGCGCGTTCTTCGCGCTCGTAAGCGTACTGTTGTCTGTCGCCGGACGACAGCCGATAGCAGTGAACGAGATGTATCATTCACGTAATGAGCCGCGAACGAATCATTAGCCATGATTCTGGAGCGATCGAGCGGAAATCAATCACGGTCTCGGCTCGTTCGCCAATTCCGGAAGCGACCGTAGAACGAATGGAAACACTAGTACCGCCCGTTCGCATTCTTCGTCTAGTCAGATTTACAGGTTCACCGCGTACCGTCGGCCCCATCATTATGTCAGTAGGCGTTGCGATAAGCTGTACCCAAGAAACTGCCAAATGAATAAGCAAATTAACGGACAATAGTTTCATCAACGACGCTTCTTCGCTATTCAGTGTTCCCGCGGGAATTTGCCGATGCTGCTTATGAAGAATACTTTGAGATTATAGGTGGTAAATATATTCACGGATCAAACAAAAAAACAGTGCTTAAATGGTGTGAAAAAAGCAATTGAAAACGTTAATCACGCTTATGATTTTCAATTGTAACAGAAATCGTAGAAATTAACATGATTGATGTGAGTAAGACAAGATAGTAGCTAGTAGAAAAATTCATGCTCTCTCGCATTTGGTCATTGCGTGGGTTAGGGTTAACCCCGAACCGAAATAACCGAACCGAAATAAAGATTAGCTGCTACTACTTTGAACATTGTACTGTACTTACAAAGACATTTCAAAATCTGTTCTTCATCATGTACTGATTCAACCACAATCGTTAGGCAACAAACGCAGTTACTGTATTTGCTTTCCGGTAATTTCCGTTGTCATAGTTCTGCTGCAAGCGTACAAGAGAGTATGTCATCAATTTGTGCTCGGTAACAAACAACGATTGCGGACGGCCCGCAACGTCCGGCGGTCAGGAACAAAGCTATAGCGCGTCTAGATACTACTTGAATCATCTGGTAACATCTGGTGTGGGTGCCCATTTCGGGCCAACGAGGCGCCGCAGCTACACGAAACCATGCTGCCTCATCAGCTGGGCCACGACCACCAGCGCAAACGAGGAAACGAGAAACACCGACCCGGGGATGGAGCAGCGCACGAACGTGTCCGGATCGCGCCCATCACCGATCAGCTTCACCGGATCGCTTTCCGAGACGGAATCGAAATTCAGGCACCGATCGACGGCCATCTTCCAGCGGCGAAATTTCATATCCCTTTCTGGAGGGTGGGAAAAATGGGAAGAGAATATTAGACTGGACAGCAAGCAACTAGTATGTGTGCTGCTGGTACGTACGACTAGAATTGAATGCAGTGTTGAAGACATCGATCGGCGGTACGCAGTTCTGGCGGAACTGATCGATGGACAGTGTTTCGGTGGCCAGTCCGGCCGCCAGCATCGCTCCCAGACAGGCCGGTGTCGACGTTTGCGGTCGTTCCACCAGCACCCCGTTCAGATCGGTCAGCATCTGCACGAGCATACGCTGCTCGCTGAGATCGCCCCCCACGGTCAGCTTCGTCAGCCGGGGCCACGTGGGGCAATCCTTGGCCAACGATTCCAGCACCTCCCGCACCTGATGGCAGATCGCTTCGTGGGCGGCGTACAGAATCTGCCGCGGAGTGGTTTGCAGCGTGATTCCAAACATCATGCCGCGTGCCTTGTATCGCCAGTACGGCGTGTAATATCCACTGAAGGCAGGTACAAAAATGACACCACCGCGCGATCCACTACCGACGATCGTTTTCGGTTCGCCGTACGGTGGCGGTACAGGTGAGCTGACCGAGCAAAACGAAGCCATCAGCTGAGTATTGGCAGTTCCGTCGGGTAACAGGCCGGCAGCACTGTTGTTCATCGTATCGGTCGCAGGTGGTTCCAGGGCCAGGGTGCGCCTTAGCCAACCGATCGATGAGCCGGCGTGTGCTATCGCACCTTCGAGCGCATAATAAACGTCTCCCCGGGCACCTCCGAGTTGAAACGCGACTGTCGAGAGCAGCCCATTGTCCGAATCGATGATTTCCTGGGCAGTGTTGAACAGCACGAACATGCCTTCGTCTATCGTACAGTTTGCTTGGCCAGCATTCAGACACATCTGTCCCAGCAGAGCCGCCTGTTGATCGCCAAGGCACTGCAATGAACCGGTAATAAAAAAGTTTAAAACATGTTCTATACAAACGTAACGAATGCTGGGCAGGGTAACTAAAACGCTTACGCTTGCTATCGGTATTCCGGTGAGGGGTCCTTCATTAATGTATCCATAGACCTCGGAGCAGCTGCGGATCTCCGGTAGTATAGTGCTCGGAATGCGAAAGAACCGACACAGCCGTTCGTCCCACACGCACCGCTCCAGATTCATGAGCATGGTGCGCGATGCATTCGTCACATCCGTGACGTGTATGCCCGCCTCGACGCCCCCCGTAAGCATCCAAATAATCCAGCTATCGAGCGTCCCGAACGCCGCACGTCCTTCGTCCATCGCTTGCTGCACGCCCTCGACGTTTTCCATCATCCAGCGAATTTTGAGCGCACTGAAGCAATTGCTCACGGTCAGGCCGCACACCGACTTCAGGTAGTTTTTCTTCCCCCGGACACGCTGCAGAATGCTGCCGACCACGCTCGACGTGCGCGTATCGCACCACCCGATCGCATTGCACAACGGTGCGCCCGTCGTCCGGTCCCACAGGACCGTCGTTTCGCGCTGATTGCACACCCCGACCGCGACGATGTCGAGCGGGTTGATGTCCAGTATGATGAGGTTCTGTACGGCCGCCTCCAGGCAGGTGCGTGCCGTTGCCCATATCGCCAACGGTTCGAATTCTACCCATCCCGACTGGGGCGAGAGACATTCGAGGGGGGATTCGTGGCACGTGAGCACCTCGGCGTTTCGGGTTGCGTAAATCTTGCGTTTTTTTGGGGGAGAAAATTAGCATCAATCAATACCGAGACACTTATCCTTGAACGGCGCCGAGAGGATCCTTCGGCACACGGAGCGTCACAGGGAGGAAGAGCCAGGACCACTTACCAGACACTTGCAGCTCGTGTGGCCGACGTACAGCACACCTATCAGCGAACCAAACTTACTGCGATACGCGCCGTTTCCGCTCATCGTGCAACCGGGAAGGGAGGTTTCGGGTGTTGGAAAAATTGATTACATTACATTTTTAAATAAAACAGCATCACACTGCGGTGCACCAAACGCACAGCTGATTGTTGTTATAAGCGAGCTTTACACGTCTGTATAACGACCTGAGATCGATGCGAGAGCACCTAGCGAGACGTCAAACGACTGGGTCTCTCGCCTGCTTCTCACTACGTACGTGGAAACGCGTTTCTCGCTACCGAGCGAGAACAGAAGCGCGGTACCATACGCAATATCTCGCAAAATTCAAAAATTCTATTATTTAAAATGAATTAAAATATAGTTTTATATTTTTCAGTATGAAAACAAGGATGTCTGTTTGAAAAAAACGATATTTTTCAAACTCCAAACAATTTTCATCAAAATACAAATTGCGTTGTTTGATAAAATGCAAATCTAGCGAATTTTATCACGTTGCACATTCATACGGTTGCCACTTTCCTCTACCCCAGTTTTCTAGAAAACCCTCTGCAAGTTTGTCCTTTATTTGCAGCTGTTTGTAATTGCGGTATATTTTTACAGATCGTCGAAACGGTTCTAATCCTTTCGCCCTCGCTGCAGAAACGCTTGGACGCGATGCGTTCCGGGCGAAATCGAAATTACAACAACCAGGTAAACAAACCGTCGGTTGGCAGCTGTCAGCGGGAAAAGAAAATAAGCAAAAAAGTGAAAGCGGGTTATCGAGGAGACGAGCGCAACACAAAAAACGTAAATATAATCCCTTGCATGATTACAAAATCAGCCAATTTTAACCAGATTTTTTGTTGTTGTATGACGCACCTCAATTTTGCTTCGGCCGCAGAAGGCTAATTACTGCGCATAAGTTTGCAGAAGATATAAAACGCACACTTCCCGGGCAGCATGTTCGATCGTCAGCCCGATCAGGTCTAGTGTGCGTTTCCACCCCAACCAATCTCCAACTCATTCGTCGCGGCAGTATAACGACCCCCTAAGGAAGCAAACATGTCCGCGATAGCACTAAAAATGATCCGTTTAACGGCCCTTGGTGCGTGTCGGAAAGTCCCGAAATCGACAGCCGTAAATCCGGCACATCTCGCGCCATGCTTCCATGTGTTCAGCAGATCCGCCAGCAGTACGTTATCGAACGCATGGCGCTACCCGAACGAACGATATTCATATTACGCGACCCCAAAATGGGACATTGCGTGTTTCGCCCGGAACGGAGTGCTAGTACGTTCCTTCTCAAATGGCGATAGCGCCGTGCGAAGGCAAAAGGAGCCGGCGAACGAGAAACAGCAGGACAGCGTTGCATCACCATCCTCGACGGAGCAGCCGGATCCCGTCCCGGAGAAGCTTGGTCTTTTTGCGCGGTTCAAAAAGATGTACAAGGAGTACTGGTACGTGCTCGTGCCCGTGCACTGTCTCACGTCGGTGGTGTGGTTCGGTGGCTTCTACTACGCCTCGACCAGTGGCGTCGATGTGATCGCGATCCTGGAATCGCTCGGTGTGTCCGAAGCGCTCATCAACCCGGTGCGAGATTCCAGCCTGGGGCACATTGCCGTCGCATATCTGTTGTACAAAATTGCTACCCCAGCACGGTACACGGTCACGTTGGGTAAGTTGATGCGCTCCCGGTTGCGTACCTTGAATCTAACATAGTTCGTGCTCCTTCTCATTGCTCGAAATAAAAGGCGGCACAACCATCTCTATAAAGTATTTGGAGCAGTGGGGCTACATTAAGCCGATACCGTCGAAGGAACGGCTGGTGCAGATGTACAAGGACAAGAAGGAAAACATCCAGGAGAAGATAGCGGAGAAAAAGCAGGACTTTAAGGACCGAAAGCAGCAGCTGACGGAGAAGAAAAACAACCTGATGAGTGATTTGAAGATCAAGGAAGGCGATGGCAAATCAGCCGCCCCGCCAGGAACCAGCAGCGTTACGGACAACAAATAGCGCATCGGAGGAGTCGGAATGGATGCGGGTGAAGGTTGCCTTTTCTTCTGTCGTTGCCTCTCCAAGACTTACTTGTGAAGCCATCTTGGGTGGGTGGATATTTCCCCGTGGCGAGGAAGACGCTTGCTTATCGCGCTTCTGGGCTGCTTAGGCGATTGTGAACAAAACAGTGGTTAATATAATTTGTTAAAGTTATCATTCGCTGTCTGATCGCGTTCGTTCATCTGTTGAGAAAAAGAAAACTCCCCCTTGCAGTTCCAGTCATCATATTTCGTTCGTATATTGTAACTCCTGAACACTTTTCACTTCCATGCCTAAGTTTTAGTCTGTCTGTTTTAGACTTGGATTACACAATGGTCAATATTGTTGTATTGGTTTTGTTCCCCCACCCTATCGCTACCTACGCGCTGCGGACACTTACGTATGGTTATAAAGCAGCCCTAATACGGGGTGGTTGGTGGGTTGAAAAGGGAGGGGATGCGGGAGGTTTCAGATAACATAAAAACACGCTCCACGGAAGTCCAGGATGTTCGTTAGTTGTTGCGCGTGCATGCAACCCGCCGGACAGAAGACAGCTGCGGTTGTGTTTCCCTACTGCCGAGTATTAAAACTAGCATTATCACACACGGGGTGGTAAAACATTTCTCCAGTGGAATGGACCACCAAATTCGTTGAAAAACACAACGCACGGGAAGGGGGCAGAAGGGCAAAAGGGTCCGTACACCTTTGCCGCACTCTTTCTCTCACACACGCACACACACATGCACTGAATCACTGCAGACTGGCCGTGGACATTCGGCACGCGGGCAATACGCCCGCGGCTACTTATTGTGAAGTGGGAGTGTGTTTAAGGTTTAAGTGATGATGGTGGGGTAAGGTGGTGGTGGTGGAGGTGGTAGTGGGGCAGGCACACCCCGCGCGGCGCTTCATCTAGCGCATCCGGTAGTGGTTCTTTTCGTCCACCTGCGACAGCTCGCCCTTGAAGTGCAGATCGACGGTAAAGTCCAGATCCCGGTTGTTGCGCACGTTCGGCTTCATCTTGAACGTGCCGTAGATCTCCTCGCCCTTCTTGACCGTCAGGTAGTCGTCGAAGTAAAACACCGTCTGCTTCCAGTGCGTGTACGGCGCGTCCGGTGCGGTACTAAACGCGAGCCGCTTGTGGCACTTGGTGAACTCCACGTTGAAATACGTCACCAGCGCCTGCACGAAGTCGTTGCGCTTCACCATCAGGTGGAAGGTGGACTCGAACTCCAGGTCCTCCTTCTTCACCGTGTACAGATCGATCTCCTTCACCATGTACGCGGTCGTGACGACCTGCTTCGGGTCGACCACGTCCACCAGCGGCTCGCTGATCGCCACCTTCCGGATCGAGCTCATGTTGAAGCCGTACACGTCGTCCCACCAGTTGATCTTCTCGTCCTTGTACTGACGATCCTCGATCGCGGTCACGAACAGCGTACACCGGTCCGGGAACATCATGCCCGTGTCCTTCTTCAGCCACTTGTCGCGCGCGTATATGACCGTGTCCAGCATCGACTCGTAGAACAGACAGTAGCCCATCCACTCCGAGATGATGATGTCGACGTGGTCGTACCCGTCCGGCAGTGTCACCTCCTCCACCTTGCCCTTCACCAGCGTGATCGTGTCCTGCAGGTTGTTCGCCTCGATGATCTTCTGTGCGTAGTCCACGATGTTGGAGCACTCGATCGCGATCACCTTCGCAGCGCCCGCCTTCGCGGCGAACATCGACAGGATGCCGGTACCGCAGCCGATGTCCAGCACCACCTTGCCCTTGAACAGATGCTTGTTGTGGTACATCGCGTTCCGGTACGTCAGCGTGCGCACCTCGTCCTTCAGCATCTCCTCGTGGATGCCGAAATGTGCGTACGAGTCGAAGTAGTAGTCCCGCGACGTCATGTCCTCTGCGTTGGTGGCCAGGTCGTTCCCGTTGCCATTCACTGTGTTCGGGCTGAGGGCTCCCGATGCGGGATCGACGGACTCCATCGGGACGTCGGTATTCGCACTGGCCTGTACGGTGCGTTTTACAGAGCCGCAGCGAAAGAAAACACGAACGTGACAAAGAACAAGGGTATTAGAATCACTCTGTCATACCGCGACATAACCTCAACGCGTCTCGTGCATAGCCTTCTTTGTTACTCCACAGCACGTCGACCATGCGCTTGCGATGCCTCTTTCTCAATCTAAACACATTTCTCGAGCCGCGATACGCTTCACGTCTCTCTCGTTCTACCCCCAACCCCAACCCACCCCTTCAACGGATCCCTGCCGCGCGAGCACACACATGCTCTCTCGCACACGCTCGCACACACACGCATGCTATGCCGCTAAGCAGATTGTGCAAGCCCAAACGCTAACTACGGCCACTTACCATTTTCGCTGTTTGAAATGTGCTTTTCACTGAAACTGTACTCGGGAACGGCCGTAGACGTCGAAGTATTGCAGCCGGTTGCCTAATTTCGTCTCTCACAAGGACTTTTTACTCGCACATGCAGCAGCACAGAAAATGGTGGCACCGTCTCACGTACGTTCGCAGCCGGAATCGATGGCCCGTCGTCGCTTTTGTGTCGCTTTATTTACATGCACCCCCTTTTCACGCGGTGGCCTTGTCGGTGGCTGGTGGTGGCACGTGCGAAAAACACACCGAAAACCTGAATCCCTTTTAGCACTTTCTGTTCACGGAAAAGCTGAAACTCATAGTTCCTGGACTGTGTTCTGTTGGGCAGCGGGGTGAAAGACCAACACAGCGCGTTCGAGGATGCGCTGCTGCTCCGTACGGGTTTAGTTTTAGCGGTCTTTCATCCGTTCCTCTCGTTCGCTCCGCCGGCGGGTCCGCATTCGCCGTCTCTGTTATATCCGCACCGAAAAACACGCTGCTTTCGAGATTGTCAAACTGACAGCTGACGTTCCCTGCGCAGAACCGCGATCTACACGGCGCATAATTTGGAAGCACCAGCAAAATTCAAATAATTTTTGTAAAATAGTATTAATATTATTTTTATGTGGAAACCTTTGGGCGGCCCTATGGCAAACGATTTTTGTCTAAAGATATTAACAACTTTCTTCGCCTTTGAACAGAAATACGTTCGCGAAAGCACACCGCAAACTCCATCGCACCGCACACTCACACATGCACGCGCCATCCCCGCCACTGGCGCTGTACTACGTTTCGAAAAAAGAAAGCACCGACAGGTATTCAGGAATTCCATTCATCCACACAGCCAAGGGTCATCATCGTCAGCGTCGTCGCCAGCCAGCCAGCCCTTGGCAGCCCCATCCCACACCTGTGGCGTGAACGTTATTGGGCCCAGTTTTCCCTTCCGAACCGAGAACAACCGTAATTGAACGTCGTGCGACCAAGTTTAACCGTCCGCAGACGATGTAAACAAAAGTGATGAGGTGGACAGACTAGTGGTGCGCTATCGGTGTTACAAGGGAAAAGAAAGTGATCATCAGCCCGATCGCCAGCTAGCGATAGCTGGGGTAGGAACAGTGAACCACCCCGCAATACGCACGGACGTCCCAGCATCATCGCCGTCGGCTTCATCACGCGCGGTTATGGCTTTTCTATCGTCGTTGCTGCTCTTCGTCGGAGGTTTGCTGTTGGTGCGGCTCGTTCAGCTGCTCGTTTCGGTTCGTCGTGGCCAGGGTAGTGCCGCCGTCACCCCTCCCCGTACCGTCCCGGCACGTACCATGATCGTGCTGGGATCGGGTGGGCATACGGCGGAGATGCTGCGCATTGTCGAACGGCTGGACGGCGGGCGCTACTCCCCACGGCAATACGTCGTCGCCAGCACGGACAAAACGAGCGTCGTGAAGGTGCTCGAGAGCGAGATCCTCCGGCAGCCGGATCCGGAGAAACAAACCTACGAAATCATCACCATCCCGCGCAGCCGGGACGTGCACCAGAGCTACGTCAGCTCGGCCGTAACGACCGTGCTCGCGCTGCTGCACTGCGTACCGATCGTGCTGAAGGCGCGCCCGGAGCTGATCCTCACCAACGGTCCCGGCACGTGTGTGCCGGTGTGTTTGGTCGCCTTTCTGGCGCGGTTGCTCTTCCTCAACACCAAGTGCAGGGTAGTGTTCATCGAAAGCTTCTGCCGGGTGCGCAGCCTCTCGTTGAGCGGCCGCATACTGCTCTACATCGTGGACATGTTCGTGGTGCAGTGGCCAGAGCTGCTGGAGAAGACGTCGACCACGCGGCAAGACGTACGGTGCTTTGGGCGGTTATAGAGGAGAAACTCACTGTAAACACTATTTACCAACGAACAAAATATACCGATTTACTTAACGGACTAGTGTTGAAAAATGAAAAATGAAAGAACTAACATTGATGTTTTGTTTTGTTTATTTTTTGTTCAAATATATTTCGCTTACTCTATAACATGCACCATGCTTACCATTTTTCTCTCTCACGAATAGACTGGCCGGCCTTTCGCGTCGTAACTGGTCTTCATTTTTTGAAATGCAAAAAACAGGTAAAGTGCTGCAAAAGGAGAAATAGTATGATAGGTTGCAATTCTTCGCACACTTTCCCCTCCAATGCACGAATACTTACATGATGCTTCCCACTCCTTCTGCGAAAGCGTCCCCACGCGGAACTGATGTTGGCTGGACATCTGTTTGCCAAACTCCTCGGCGTGCCTGTACTGTTCCGGCTCCTTCCGCTGGTTGGGATCAGCGTTCTGTCGACCGTACGGTGGTGGGTACGTTTCGAGAGCCTGCATTTTCTCCAGCAATCCCTGCTTACGACTGACGTGCGTATCGAACAGCTCGTCGAACCGTTTCTTCTCCACCAACCGCAAGCCGTGCTTCAGGGCCAGTCTTTCGAGCGTCGGAAAATGCACCAAAAACTCCGGACAGTCCACCACCTCGTCCAGCTGGAAGTTGTACTTCGCCCCGAACAGTGGCGGATTGTCCGTGTCGCAGTAGAACTGTATGCGATAGATATCGTTCCCGAACGTGTCCGCCATGGCCATTCGCTGCCGTTTCATGATCTCGTTCGCGTCCGGTATCGTGCCAATGAAGTAGAAGCCCTCCTCCAGGCATTCTGCAGCGTTCTTCATCATGCAGTCCGCCTGCTTGAACGACTCGAACGAGTAGTGAAACGCGAACTGGCAGCTAACGAGGTGCAGCTTTAGCGACGGGTCGCGGAACTTGGTACGCAGCTGCTGCAGGGTGGCGTCCGCCGCGAAGAACTCCACCTTCGGCCGCCGCTGACTGTCCCGATCGCGCTGGTACATCGTGTCGAAGCGTCCCTCGCACTGCTCCAAGCTGACCAGGGCGATGTCGGTGCAGATGAGGTGCGTCACGTTCGCACTGGCCCATTTGTTCAGATCGCCTCCCTTTCCGCAGCACATATCCAGCACCCGGAACGGAGAGCCCAGCGGAATCCGTTCCTTGATCAATGACGTGTACTTCTCTATCACCACACTCTTGATCCAGTTGTTGAAGTTGCGCATGAAATAGATGTTCGATTTTTTTCGGGCCACCAAACCCCGATCCTCGATGTTGTTGTAGTGCGAGGCCACAATCGCACTGTGTTTTATTTCGGTTTCAACATCATCCCGTTCGGGTTGAACCTTCGGGACGGACTCATCCTCTGAAACAGTTCTCCTAGGCACGCTGGTACGACTTTCTTCCGAATCAGACATAGTTTGAGAGTTTGGTAAAAACTTATAGAACAAAATAAAGCGACGAGTAGAAAATATATCGATAAGGCTGAATACTTTTTTACGATACGGTTTGTTTTCTTTTCGACGAGAGATTGACGTTTCGTAAGCCAAGGTGTTTTTACATAGGTGTGCTCTTTGTTTACAATAAAAAATGTTGCAATATATTATGTTTTCTCTTGCATAATTTCGAATAACTTTTAAGAAAACTTATTTCTGCAAATGACAATACATCTTTTACGTAAAAATCCGAACAATCTGTTCATAAAAATATACCTACATACATATTGCTGGCAGCACTGACATTTGTCAACTGTCATTTTTGTTTCGACGATGCGGAAAACAAAAAAAAATAAAAAGAAATACCGCCGAAACAACGTTGATGCCGAGTGTGTATAGTACTTTAAAAGTAATAGTTCTCGATTGCCCCAAATCCTCGGTACGTATTCAGAAAGCACAGCAGATAACGGTCATCACGAAATACGTGCAACATTAACCAGTTGATTTTGTTTTCATACCGAACCAGCCGGATTGTTGACGCCCGTGCCGTGCTTAGAGGTTATGGTTAGGCGGCAAAACGAAGCTAAGCAAGTTGATTGACGAAAACGCCGCAACCTCTCCCAGCGAGTAAAACCAACAATCGGCAAGATGGATTTCAACGCACTTCTCCAGCAAGCTCAGAAACTTACCCATGAGACCCAAGTGTCGGATGATTTGCCCCGGGTGGAGCGTACCCTGCCGCAGGTGCTGCAGGCAACGCAGGAACTGCACTCCCGCGTAACGCAAACCGGTGCGCAGGACATGCAAGCGTAAGTTTTACCACCGACCAAACCGGTCGACCGATGAACCAACATCTTTTCACTCCACAGCCACATCCTGCTTGGTTCTAACGGGATCGATCTTCCAAAAATATCGCAAAAGCTGGAAACGCTTAGCTCCCGGAAGACGTTTGAACCGCTAGACCCGATTGCCACCACGGACGTGCAGAATTTCCTGCGGAATGAAAAGGAAAACGCTATTTTAGCCGTGATCGAAGAGGTCCACAAGAATGTAAGTATCACTGGGAAGCGTAAAGTCGGAATGTTTTCCTGACCGTGTGATTCCTTTGCTCCCACTGTGAAGTCTTATTTGTCCGCCGAAACGCAAAAATGGGATCACATGCTGAACGATTGGAAGCAGGAGAAGGTGAAGCTGATGAATGCTCTGATTGGACCGTCGCAAAACTGGATCGACATCCGGAAAGGTCCCGAACAGACCATCCTCAACGAAACCACGTTCGGTGGGCGATCGTCGCTGAACAGCCAGGAGATGGCTTACGCACGGGAGGTACACGAGTACAACAGGCTCGTGTGCGAAGGAGCCATGCGCCCGTCGCTAATACAGCGATTCGCTCAGGTTGCGGAAAGTTTTAATGATTCGGTGAGGAAACGGTGTCTGTCGCAAATTTGATGTCTCCATAACGTTACTCTTCCGTATTGCCTTTTTAGCGCGTCTCCGATGTCTGGGAGGTGATGAAGTACATGACAAACGTAACTCCCATCCCCAGAACGCAGGATCCGATGAAGGTCCGTTGCACGCAGCATCTGTTCATCAACCAAGCAAAGCGTTATCTGGAGAATCGCTACAAGCTCTTCATGCAGACCGTTATCTCGGATCATCTGCGTGAGGCGCGTCGCGGCGGTGTGCCCAGTGTGCTGAATTTGGTCGGTTCGTTTGTCAGCCTAAAGCTGGCTAACCTGGGACTGAATTCGTCGTTCATGGGCCTACAGGACGGCCAGGTCGATGGCAAGCCACTGTGGCCGATGGTGTACTACTGTCTGCGATGCGGTGACATCGCGTCCGCTCTCAAATGCATGCAAATAGCGGGCCAGGGACATGAAGATTTGATTGCGCTTCTGGAGGAGAAGTGCCACAATCCGGAGCAGAAGACGAACCCCCGGCTGGAGCTGCAGATACGCATGCAGTACAAGCGGCAGATACGCAACGCGACCGACCCGTACAAGCGCGCCGTGTACTGCATTGTGGGCTGTTGTGACATTCAGGAACCGCACGCTGACATCGCCAAGACGACGGACGACTTCCTGTGGATACAGCTGTCGTTGATACGTACGGACGGTGACGATAGCTCCGAGCACTTGACCTGTGCGGGCTTGCAGAGCATGATACTGGAGCAGTACGGCGAGAAGCACTACAACGCGAGCGAGCAACCGCACCTCTACTTCCAGCTGCTCGCCCTCACCGGACAGTATGAGGCCGGGGTCGAGTTTTTGTCGCGCTTCGAAAAGTACCGCGTCCATGCCGTGCACATTGGGCTGGCCTTGAACGAGCTGCACATGGTCGGTGGTCCGCGGAACCTGCAGGAACCGCTGCTGTCGGTCGACTTTGAGGATCCGCAACCGATGCGGCGCCTGAATCTTGCCCGGCTCATCATGCTGTACGTGAAAAAGTTTGAAATCACGGACCCATCGGAGGCGCTGCACTACTTCTACTTCCTGCGCAACCTGAAGGACAGCGAGGGACGCAATCTGTTCCTGGTCAGCGTGGCGGATCTGGCCATCGAGTGTCGCGACTTCGATCTGCTGTTCGGGCGCATGCAGCGTGATGGGATGCGTTCGCGCGGTTTGATCGATCAGTTCGAAAGTGTCCACATCGACGCGCGCACCGTGTGCGAGATGGTGGCGGAGAAGTTTGTGAAGAAGGGTATGTTCGAGGACGCGATCCGGATGTTCGATTTGGCGGCACAGCAGGAGCAGGCTCTGCGGTACACCTCCATACTGCTGTCCCAAGTTGTACACCACGCCAACAAGGAGGGTTCGCTGCGAGAGCGGGTTCAGCGTATGGCTAGCGAGTTCACCGAGCGTTACACCGGGGCGGACAAAAACTGTGACCCACAGACGTGGACAACGTTCAGTTTACTGAAGGAGTTGACCGCATTCTTCGATTGCTATCACGGGAAAAATCATCAAGCCGCGATGGACATCCTCGAGCGCATCAAGTTGGTCCCGCTGCGCATGGCCGATCTGGATGTGGCGGTAAACAACTTCAAGCGTCTATCCGGGGAGGTTTGTAAAGTCATCCCGGATCTGCTGCTGGCGACGATGGATATTGCCTACACGAAGTACAAGGCCATGAAGGGCAAGGACGTATCCAAGTTCGATGACTACAGCAAAAAGAACGTAAGTAGCACGGATAGGATGGTAAAGTCTATCAAGCGTCAGCGTTGTAATGTTGTTTATTTGTAATTTTCTTTTCCGGCAAACACACACCGTACAGCAACTGAGTTATCTGCGCGAGCAAGCCAAAGCCCTGACCAACATGGCCGCGATGGTGCCGTATCGTATGCCCGGTGACACCAACAGCAGGCTGATTCAAACGGAAATTCTTATGCACTAGAAGCGACACCAGCCTCCGGCCTAATCCGTACGGCAGTTAAGCTAGAAGTTGGTATCATTATTACAATAAATGCATTAATACGACAGTAAAGGGAGTGTAACAATACGTTCGGTGCTTTTATGCGTGTGCGCCGTGCGCATGTGTCTCTATTTCTGCAGCCCGGTAACACTGATGCCCTTGCTCAGATCATCGTAGGCCCCTTCCTTGAACGCCTTGTAGTCCAGCACCATGTCCTTGAAGGCAAGAAAATCGGTCAGCGTGTACAGCAACTCGAAGATTTCGCCGTCCAGCTGGGTCTTCTTGTTTTCCAGCTCCATCGCAAACAAGTCCATATCGAAGCAGCTCATCTTCCGGTTCAGATGCTCCACGATGTGCGCCTCGATCATGTTCGTGTACTTCTGGTAGATCTCCGTGTAGACGATTTTGTTCTCCTCGCCCGGTTCGAACTCGTAGTAGTAACACTCCATGAACTGATTGACCATACGCTGTGAGGAGTAATAGAGTGGACTGAATACCTCACGTCAATCTGCCTCGTTCTTGCATTGTTCTTACCTGAAACTCTTCGCCGATTACGATATCCTCGATGTGACCGATCACTGTGTCGAAGTATTCGCTTGAATTTTGTCTTTTGATAATATTTTCCTCAAAATTCATCTTGTACCAGGCGTCATAGATGATGGAGGCGCGTTTTGCTGAAAAACAACCGTCGTCATGCAAACGATGTTTAGTCATTCGCAACTATGGTTACCACAGTTTGCAACAGGTGTTTTAACTTGGATTTTTCACAATTCATGGAGGCTATTGAAAAAAAATGTATTATTGTAATCCTGAATATGAGAAGGAGATATGAGCGAAATACGAAGTTTTGGTTGCTTAAAAACTTCGCTTTTGGTCGTTTTTATAAATCTTGCCGAAAGACCAGACAAGTCCAGAAAGACCAGACCTGACATATTTAAACAATTGGACAGCTAGACGAGGCGTTAATCGAGCATATTTATTTTGTAATGCCTTATGGCGAGATAAATAAAGTATTCGCATTAGATTTACCAGATAACGCAAGCCATTTCGTTAGTAATTGTATGTGTTAATTTCTCTACACAAAATGCGTTCTTCTGGCGCATAGCAAATTAACAGTGTGCTCTCGGGCGAAAAAACTGGAACATGAGGCGAAACGAGTTCAGTCGGGCGAAAAGACGCTGTCAAAAACCAAAAAAAGCAAAACAAAAAACATCTGTCACTGCGTGTAATGTTTTTGTTTTGGATTTCGATGGAGTTTTGAATTTTGTGCAATTTACGTGTATTTCTCCCGAAAAGATACGAACCTCCGTGAACGTAACGCGGCGGAAAACACGCGTGTGTGATGATCGGTTTCGTGCAGTGAGCGTGCGTGATTTCGTGTAATGCAAAACAATATCGCTAACCGGTGTCGGTGCGTTCTGTGCATACGTGTTTGTTTAGCTGTGGCAGCGGGTGAATAACAAGACATCCACGGAATATAAAATGTCGTGGCTTAAGCTAAACGATAGCTTGAACAAGGTGAAGGGCTCCATCACCACCTTCACGCAGGAGGTGTTTGCGGAGGGCATCATTGGCGAGGACGAGAGTGACCAGAATCCCGCCCGGGAGCTGAACGTCGCACGCGACAAAATCGACCAGCTCACGGATCTGTGTGCGACGCAGGACCAAGAGGTAAAGCAAATGCACAGTAGAGGATCAAAGAACTAAGCATTCGGAAGGATTAAGCACATTAGTAGGTGATACAGAGACACAAAGTATAAGCTGCAATCATAGCCTGGAATGGCGAAATGGTATCCGAAACGTCCAATGACTTGCAAACACATTCGCCATTCGTCACTTACACAATGTCTTATCGACATCCGCTTTAAGGATGCAACATATCTTACGCAGCCGAATTTTATTAATTTTGTATCCGTTCGTTGCTATCAGGATCATTTCCCTTGTCACTTTTTTGGTCAAATCTATTTATAGAAACTTATCACGTTGCAGCATAACTAAGAAATTCAATTATCTTAAAAATTGCAAACTTATACTTTTCTACATTTTACTAGATTTTTTCTTTCGTTCACGTGTGTTGTTTCAGAACCCAACCATCTTGCCCAATGTTTATTTGGTTATTGATTTTAAACTTCGGATACTTTTCCACGAACGAAACTATCTGCCAAACTAAACAATTGGGTGGGTTTGTATCAATATTTTTAGCTTATGTAAATGACCATGGTGTATCCTCATCATCACCATCATCACAACCACATACAAACACCATCACCCATCCACAAACACCAGCAATAGTTGCAATAAACCGGAAACACACCACTACTCCACCGGATAAACACACCAGCCAGCACAACCGAGTAAGCCCGGGATAAGGCCAAATTACAGGGAGGAAATGCCCTGAGACCAAAAATGTCGGTCAGTGCATTTAGGCACTGACAATACGGCCACTAAGGCCGTCATACTAAATAAAATAAAATAAATGACCATGGTGTATTAGTCAAGTCACAATTTGAATGCTCCTATACATACGAATCCTCAATGGAGAGGCATTCGATTCAAGGTTTGAATCTCACCAGCATGATCGCCATAACATTCCATCCATGCCCGAAGCTACAATAATTTTGTACTACTGAAATGCCAAAGAGGGAAAAATCATACAATTTGCAATACTTGCCATAACGCAACCACATTCTACTATCAACGTGCCCCTCATCATACACGGGTGCACGTGCCCCAGCAAACAATCAAACAACATCCAAGGCAATCTGCTGGAGGAAGGAAAATAATGAAATCTGCCGAAGCAAATGGTGTCCGTTTGCAGCTAATTACACTCACGAGCGATTGAAGGACTGCAACGGTTTTGCATCGAGAAAAGTGTCACCCACTTGTCCGCTGGGCGCATCGCAGGGCTCCAACAACGCCACCAACAAAAGCATCATCATTGTGGCAGCACAAACAATATTTCATAATTGCTTGCATACACCGCTCAAGGTTTATCGCCTCGACGCGGTGGTGCCCATCGTGCCCACCACCAGCACCACCACCACCGCCATGCCATTCCGGTGAACCTTTCCGATTTGGGGACAGCTTCCGAGCCGCAAACCACCGACCGGACCGGGCGGACGGTGACCGCTGGTCGCAACGGGCAGATCCCGCTTCGTTCTCGGGTGGTGGCGGCTCGCTTCCTTCCTGGCTTTTCGCAGCTGCAATTACACGGCCCATGAGGTATGCTTTTGTGCGCATGCCGCCGTGCGCGCATGTGATCCGTGCGCTGAAAATCGGTTGTAAATATGATTAATAAGCCATGGAGCCTAACCGCGATGATGATGGGGGAGGAGGCGGCGTGCACCGTTGCGCAACGAGCCCCTGCAGGGGCCGTGGTGGTGTGGGTGTGTGGGTTGCACTGACGGTAGTATGCAAAAGGTCGGTCAGAGCGGGAAATCGTCGTCGACGTCGTCGTCGGAAGCATCGATAATCGTAGCCCCCCCCCCCCCGGACGGTCATACTGGCTGCACCAGGCCACATATTGTTCTGCTCACGCGGACCGCCGTGCGGATGCCGGACGATAATGGTTTAGGTTTTGTTTTGCACCGCAATGTGTCTCCATGGGATTCACCTCCGAAGCGGGGGAGAAACATTTACCACCCGCAGCCTGTGGAGGTTGTGGCACGTTTGGTATGGAAAGTGGGAAGATTTTTTCAACGCTAGACCTGCACAGAAAGTATCTGCAAGTATTAGATCATTCATGTAATGTTCCTTAGTTATTTATTTTATCATTTAAAATGATTATTGCTATTAACACTTTTTCATTTTCTCGAAATTTCTATTGTTCACTGGCTAATATTGTTTTTTTTAATGTTCGTATGCAAGTTTTCTCTTTATGCAAAGGATAACAGGATAAAAGGATCCTTTATACATCCAATGGTAATTGCCGAACTTTTTCTTCAAACAGCATAACCAAGAACGCGTGATTGTTTGACGGAATCGGATTTTACACCCAATATATAATGCCCAATGCATAACCTAACATTAAGCAACAACTATTTGTTGTAAATTTCTCATGTTGTTATCGTATATTGCTCTTAATTCGTTTTTTGTTGAATGTTTCACAATTTATTATTATTTTTCGTTGATATTACATGGGTTTATGAAGTTTGATGGAAAAGAAAACAATGTATCTTTTTTTAATCGTTTTTAGTAAAATATAACAGTTTGTGTTTGCAACTATTTCTTGGACAACAACTTACTGCTGTCTGTTAAACATGAATTAAGTAACGTTCAATCGTTTCCTATAGTTTTGGATATCCCGATCCTCAGAAATAAGGACAGGAACGGTCAGAAAAACCAAACTGGGGACAAACATTGAGGTGGGAGTACTATATCGCTTTCTGGGAATTGAAAAATGCCAGGTTTATTTTTTAGCCATTTTATCAGTTTGTTTCATTTGACGGATAAATTAGTTAAATAAGAGAGGAATTGAATTTCAATGACTATAATTCTCTGTACTCCTTCTCGCTTTGTAGTCTAGTTTGTGAGATATGATCCTTCAGGATCATATTTTAGATCAGAAGCACGTGCTTTTTAATAGCGCCCAAGTGAGCCAGGTTGTATAGGAGTTTTTGCTTAATATTAGTATAAAGAACTTTTTTTAAACAACAAGCGCAAAATGTTACCCTTAATTATGTGACGCTAAACGGAAATGCGTCATGGTGCAAGGTATGCAACGAAACAAGGACTCTCGCCATACAGTAAGCTGCACCGCACCGCTGTGGGAACGTATTTGTTCCGGCCTTTATCTACGACGGGCCGGGAAGAATACATTAGAAATTTGTGCTCTGTTGCTTCACAAACAAAGCGCAAAACTACCTTCGCTGTACCAGCATACAAGTTACCGCGCTCCACCGACGTGGCATAGGCCGGTAGGGCCGCCGATTGTCGTCGCCTGAACTGAAACGGAACGTCGCCGTTCAACCTCCTTCCCTTCTTCCTCCCCCCATGCTGGGGATGGTGAAGACATTACTGGGTATTGCAGGTACGTGTTCCGTTTGAACCGGGCCGGGTCGGAATGATGCGGACGTTGCAAGTATAAGTGTATCCCGACGACGACGAAGACGATGGTTTGCGATGGCGAAGGGAGGTGGGGTGGTGTTGGGTGGTTGTGGACACAAGTGTGTTTCGTCGCGGATGCTAACGTCCGTTGTTACCGTTTTTGTGTTTTTTTTTTGTTTCGTTCACTGCTCCCTGCCCTTTTGCTGCTCACTCTTGGAGACTCTTGGGGCAGGAGTGTGTTTTTTGTCAGTTGTACGTTCGTTCGTTAGTTCGTTCAGCACCTCCCTGAACGCTAGCATGCTTCTTATCAGCAGCATGTGCAACACGATATATCGTTTGGATTTTAATGGAAAAACGGTCGTAAAAGAGAACGGTCGTGCGATGCGGGGAGAAAAAAGGCAAGCGACGCTGCCAATAGGTAACAACTACAGCTTGTTCAAATAGTGCCTCGGCGGTACCGTCACAAACACTCCTATAGTAGGCTGCGCTAGAACGCATACACATACCGGGAGGATTGTGACGTGTTGATTTATATGGTTGAAAAGGAAACATAGCAAGCAAGTTTCGTTTTGGGATATTACAAGTAGCATTACACAATCAGTTTTACAATAGTGATAATTGTTTTCAGCAATTTTTGCACATCACATTAACAGCTTCTTCAATCTTACATCACGCAGGCTACCTAGTAAGGTTGTGTGCCATCATGGGTCATGGCTAGCTAATTTAATTTTATACTTGGTGTTCACTTATGGTTATTGCTGTATGTTAGCTAGCAAGATCATCCTAGATCATTATTGATTATGCAGACAATAATATCTCAACTGTATTCAAATTGCATCACTGCACATAAATTACGCAGACTCTAGTGTTAATGGCATCTGTAATGATTAAATGACTTGGGCATGTTTTGAAACGAAATTTACTTGGAAATTTTATTTATCGAAATGGCTGTTCGTCAATAAATAAATCCTGTTCAATTAACAAGTTAATATCGAGTGCAAGTTGACATGATAAAATGCAAGTTTATCCAAGCACCTTCACGAAGTACCTGTAGCGTTACGCGACGTTACGTTTCGTTAAGACAAGTACTCAACACGTAAAGATTGGATCTTGGCAGGCTGTGCAATCAACATTAATGAAATTCTCTTCCAATCTGATCCAATCTGAGTAAAACGCATTCGCAAGAACGTCCGAAAGTATCCGACGTTACATCTTCAAATTTTCGAGATAGACAGACTCTATCAAAATTGAGCCAAAGCATTCCTACGTTAAAAGCTGTCGCTAGCAGGTGATATGTATATAAATCTCTCCAATATAGTGAAGTTCAGTATAAAATAACTAAATTTAGCGTAGGAATAAGAACATTCATTTGATTGTGTAGTTTTTGTGTTTAAGTTTTGCTCCAAGCACTAATTAGAACCTTGATAGCGCTATCTGTACTGGGTGAATTCTTCGCGCAGAACGAAAGAATTGTGTCGGCGAGCCGACAGGCAAACTGCATGACCGAACGACCGCCAGCGACACCAACCGCCATTGTTCTTTCGGTGCGTTTTGATCGACACAGAAAAATGGCATTCCCCCAAAACGCCAAATGCATCGTACCGGCATCGGTGCTGTTCGGCGCAAGTCCCGCTCACATACGATAGCTCGCCGCCTTGTGCGCGCTGGGTGAAATAATGGCCTGGGAATGGATATTAAATTCAGCGCCGGTTCCCGACGCCCCGCGTTTTGGCTTTATCATAAAACAATTTCTGCAGACCCATGCCCACCACCCCCTTCTTAACCGCAGCCGCGGTAACTCCGCGATAGACACCTGGCATTCGAAAGCCCTGGTGTGTTATGCTACCGTGTGTGGAAGGTACTGGTAGTGTAACCAAAACCGATTAGCATGTGCACCGTTCCCACGTCCCTGACGCGGACGGCTGTGCGCCATTTTGTGACAATAGAACGCAACTACTGCGGGAGGGAGAGAGAGCGAGAGAGAGTGCTGTGTTACTCTTAGGGTCAAATCAAACCGCCATACACAGCCACGTAAACCCGATTGTGGTGGCTAGAATGTTCCGGTCGCCATTTTTGCACATAATTCTTTCCTCCACCGTGGGGCCTAGGGTTCATTATGAACTATGCTATCATGCTACAAAAAATGAAAAGCATGTGCGTAGTTAGGAAAAATTGACTCCGGGAAAAACCCTCCACCGGAACTGTCAGTGAACGCTGCCGGCAATGGGCACATTCATCACATTGTTGCTGATTGAATTTTGTTTTCCATATCGTTTTAGATTGCAACACTGCGCAAGCAGGTTGCAGAATATCAGCAGCAGCTGCAGCAACCTTCCTCTTCGTCCCAACAGCAACCGGGACCGTCATCGTCCTCGACGTCCTCAAAGCCGGCGGCCGAACTGCTCTGCGCGACGACTTCATCCAGTGCAACAAAGCCTGCGGGGGTAAGTAGCGGCCGTCGCTTATCGCAGAGAAAGCGAACCTGCCATATTGCCAATGTATGGTTTAAACATTGCGTACCACTAGCGTCGAGGGATGTCGCAATATTAATTTGCGGCATTACTCTATGCGGGTATGCTTTGGTGTCATTACTGAAACGTTCTTCAAATGGGTCTACTTCAATTAATCGTAGTCAAGGATAGCCTAAACTGATGTTCCGTACTTGATCTGAAAAATAAACGGATAAACTGGATAACATGCTTGCCATGGATGGTCTGTCTGAGAGAGAGGGTGTTTTTTTAAACTAGAAGTATGATCGTGATCTCGGTCGTAACAGATTTTGCTTAAGTTTTGAGTAGTGTTCATGTACAAGACAAAGATACGTACAGTATGGTTGATATTTTACATATACATATTGGAAAGTTTTTTGTCATCATTTCTATAGGCCTTACTTGATAAGCTCCTCTCTATAGGCAGTATAGTCAAATCAATGCTTGTACTGGCAAACTTTACATCTCTTTTAAGCAGTTTGGACAATAAACACATTCACTATACTATAAATAAATGATAAATGTATTGGTAAGTTTGATCTCAATACAGATCGAACCTGGGTTGGAAGAATTTCGTCACAAAACCAGTTTCACGCCTCACTGTATCAGCGTGTGAAATCTTATCTCTGAGTAAATAGAAACCAACTACCTCTGAACAGTGTCACCCTCTTTCTTTCGACAAACCCCACCAGACCCAACCGAAAGGATAACCAAACTTTAACGTGCACCTCGCGTCAAGGGATTCCCGGGTTAACGTAAAGGAGCAAACTCGATTGATCCACGTCTAGCTTCATAACACGGGGGAGTTCAAGCGGGACCGGCAACTATCCCGATGACACGATCGATATCGATTACACCGTGCGTCAAAATCGATCGCAATTCCACTGACACCGATAGTGCGCACGAGTGAGATGGCGTTTGGTCGACATCTACATCGTTGTGGTGGTGGTGGTGATACGTTTTGTGTGCACAGCGCTCCACACTCTCAAGCCTTTCCCGGCACCGGCGGTCGTATCGTAGCGTGCACCTTCTCCGAGCTTATCAAGAAGTTATCAGGACAAATATTTGTGCCCGAAAGAGCGGGTTCACGCACAGGGCTGTCGCATGGTGGCTGGACCCTTTGCGTTGTGCGTGAACGCTGATACCGATGCGCGGCGTAGGTTATGTTGCTCTACACGGGGCCATTCTGGAAAGGTTGGGATTGGCCGCGACGCACGGTTTTAAGTATAATTTTCCCGCCAAAGTTATACCGAGCGCAGCGTTAAGCTGTTTCGCCTCATTTGCTGCATCCCGTGTAACAACGTGGTATTGGTGTTCGTTCTGGTTTTTTCCTCGTCTTCCGTCGTCGTCACCGTTGCCGTCGGCGCTGTTCAAACACGGAGCTTAATATACAATGGTGGTGACAGTAATATCGTTACTTCCGTCCCGATCGCTTTCTCTTTCCACGGACACAAGCCACGGCGGATCCATGCTCGACGGTGCGGGAGATATGAGATAGTGCTCTGATAGCGAATGTACATCGGTGCTGCCTCGTTCACATATGGCGAATATGGTAGATTGTGCCAGCAATCACAAACTTTTCTTCAAAATAAACGATGTTTATGGTTCAAACATGTTGTTCTGAGTTGCTCGATAACATGTTGCTTGATATGTGTGCGGGCGCCTTTATGAATGTATTGGATCTACAAATGTATGTCCAGTATTCTCATACTAACTATAATCGTATTTTGATGATTTTACTTCAATCTCCGTTTTAAACGAATCAGTTAGGTCCGATAAAATGCTCCTCGTTTTTGTTCTTCTACTAGGACCACATACAGATCATGATCATATCTGTTGGAGATATTACGCTTTAACGCAGATTTAGATCGCGAACCTGGCCTCTGCTTTTGCTTTAACATTTAATATATTCTATTGGAACACTGAAGCTTTTAGCTTGATATGTATATGATATCTATAGAAATGCACACATTTGATTATGCTTGGCTGATGTCTATCTGATTATTGCATTCATTTTCGATGGTTTCTTCTATGAGCTTAGATGAATTTTGCCTTGTTGGTTTACTTGTATCCTTTTGGCGTCAACCTGCGATAGCAATATGCACTTTAAATGTTGCAAATGCCCACAAAAAAGACGTCTAAACCATTTTTTTTGTAATGTAACACAGCATAGGCGACTTTTGTTGCCTTCTTATTACTCACCTTCAACACACACGCTGCGGTATTAGCTCAGGCACACGTAAAGCGCGCTATCTATCACCCCGAAGATAATGCCGGATATCGCACCCATGAACCACTCGATCCGATAAGCTTTTACGCCATTTGCATACGCCTCCACCTATCGATTTTGTCCGTACGCACATGCGCGCCGAGCCGGGAATCCTTATCGAAGCCGCCCCCTCACTTGCAGGCACCAACCAGCCAATCGATGGCTACCGATAAAAACTGGATCCGCTTCATCCGGAGCTCCCTCTTCCGGTATAAAAACGATCTGTTGCCCCTTCCGGTGTCGGGTAGTGCGTGCGTGTACCATCAACCGTGAGGTCGTGTACTAGTGACAAGTGGCTAGAAGGATCGGAGGAGCCAAACAAAAGAACGAAAACGGATACACAAAATGTCCAGTGTCTCGTGTCGTTTGGTGGCAGCATCGGCCGGCAACAGGTTCAGCTGTGTCATCGCGGTTATTCCCGTCTACGCATCTACGCACCGCCGGTGGGTTATCCATTACGTTGTTGCTTTTTTTTGTTGGTTACTTCTGTGCTTTCGTAGCTTATTACTCAGCCGTGCCGCGGCCGTGCCACATTCCATCCCGAAATCGTACGGAGTGCGTTAGTTTGTTTGCTTTTTTGTTGGCGTTCCTGTTATTGGGTTGTCAGCAATTTGTTACACTGAATGAAAGCCGTTGTTTTGACAACCCTTGCCTCGTTGTGTCACGGTTGTGCGTTGTGAGCGGGGTCTTACAATGGCATCTCCTAAGCGCGCCTAGTGTGTTGCCGTTGCCCTCGAAGTAACCAGCGTGCGCGTTGTTTACCGGATAGGGTAGGGACAGCACCCGGGCTGATATACAGGCTAGGGTGTGTTCAGCGAGTGTACGCTGCTTTTTCGTCTGAGGTCTTGTCACCTACTCTCCAAAATCTCACTCGTGACCGCAACGTGCCTCCACCGTCGCACTGGTCTGGTACCTCATCATTTTCGTTTGAGGTCAACCGCGGCACAATGTATGTGCGACAGTTTTTATGCTATCCTAGCTTTGCTAGCGCGTCCCTTGGTTTGGCTCACTCATTTTCAGCTATGCTCAAGGATGACGCCATACGCTGATGCTGATGTTGGCGTAAGGGGGCGTCTTAATCGATTGGACGATAATGACGGGAGTGTTTTTGCACGCCATGTCGCTGTGTTTTCGTTGCTTAAAACTGTGATAGTGAGTTGCTTCCAGCTTGTAGTTTGTAGCATGGCTGAGAGGCATCATTTACTGTTCGGAAGTGCATGCTATATTCTTCGTTTCTCGATTCTCCATCGACCTTCCAAGAGTTGGAAACACTTAGATTTTAAATTTTGATATAGAACACTTCGTATCAAATTAAATTAATTGTGTTTATGTGTAGAAACCTTTTACCCAGTGCTTCATAGGACTCGTACGGATGTTTGTAGTTGGTGTTTTTTTATATTTTTGTCCTTTTTTTTTGTTACTTTTTGTCGTGTATAGGATATAGGATTAGGTTAGGATTAGGTTGGAGATTTTAAGACTGCTTTTGTTTATTTATTAAACCCTGGGGATACCCAAATTTGTTGAGAGCATGCAAAGGTTGTTGGGCTAACGAAGAAGAGATATCAGTTTGTATCAATATTAACCTCATTCGCCTACGTCCAAATTCTTCATGGCAGTTTAACGACTATATACGTGAACTATTGATACTGTCAGCACACAACCAAACATATCCGCGCGATCTCTACAAAAACAAAACTCACACACACTGTAAAACCGCCACCATGGCGCTTGAAGCTCCAGCCCGAAGATGAATTGTCCATCGGCAGCCATCCATTGTGCCCGGTTCCGTTAAAATGTGTTACACGCTTGCTTGCGCCGCTAATTTCAGGATGCGCTCACCGAGGCGGGCGTGGGTGAGGTCGATGGGGAGTGAAAAATAACTTCCCCACATATGTGCTGGCGCCTGGTGCACAGGCGCGCTCGAAAGTCGCTCGAATTCAAATCATACGCAGATGAGAGCGATGGAAGCGGGCAACACACCGAAGAAAAAAAAAACACGGAGAAAATAATTCCGTAGACAATAACGCGCGCAACGCGCACCGGAACCGTGCTGATGGCACCGGGAGGGGTTGGCCAGTGGCAGTTTTTGATTGTCGATTATCGTGATTAGTGGTGTGAAAATGGGGTTACCAAGGACCGCGACAAGAGTTCGCGCGACAGGCCGGTGTCTGGCAGGCTGGCGTGAAAAATTGTGATTGACCGGTGGGAGGATTATTAAAACCACGTTAGCCCCGGCGCGTCGGAGACTTGGGAGTGTGTGAGTGTCCGAAATTTGATAGAGTTATTAACGGAAGAACAGGGAATGTTCTTCCCGAAGTAGTGGTGGAGCACCTGCATGTGTATTTGATAGTCTGTCGGCGCGACAGTAGGTCCCGTCTAAGTTCGTCATCGTCATCTAAGTTCGTCAAAATCGTCCATTTATACCAGTTCGTTGCCCTTTTTTAGCATAAAGGTAGCTATTTTTTTCAACGATCGCTTCTTTATTCAGAAGAGTTCAATTAAAAATTGTATCGACTTTACTTCAAAGCACTATTGTTTTGTCTTCAACTTAGTAGCAACATTTGCATTGGATCCTAACTATCTATTTGGCATGGAACATACTACCCTTAAACCTGGATAGTTTAAAAATCCTTTTGAGAACTACAAGCAATACAATTATTTTTCTTTTTTTTCGAAGACCCATAAATTATCTGCTCAGGTCCGTGAACAGACCCACCAGCCATTTTCAAAACGACATTCTTCACGCCTGCAGACATACAACAGGAAATACACGCTAAAACATAAAAATATGCTACACATCCCCGTTTCCATTTGCACCGATGCGTACGAAGGAGTTTTTTTCTGTGTCTTAAAGGCATCCTGCTCGCTAGGAAGTTTTTGGATGGGCCACCCAACTATTCGCAGAATGGATGATGAACAGTCCGTTTCCGTAGTTGCGTCTGCGCGCCAGAACGTTTGTCGCCATTTGCAATATGAACCCCTGTTTTACGACTTTGTCTGACCTACCATCCGTACTGTGGGATCTTCTTGGTCGTCCCCCTTAAAGCATCCTGTTCGGTAGGAAGTGTCGGGTGGGCCACCCAACCATTCGCAGGTTGGATTATGAACAGCCAGTTTCTAAGATCAAGCACCATGTTCCGGTGTTGCGTCTGAGCGTCAGCAAAACGTTTGCAATATGAGCCCTTCTTTTTAACCATCGATGAGCCCGCTACGTTACTATTTTACGACATTTGGCTTCTGTGTTTGGGAGGTATAAGACAAAAAGAAGAACGCGGAGCAAGGTGAAAATATGTTCAACCCATTTTAGCAGCCTTCGGGAATTTTATGCGCTTTTGTATGTATTGGAGCGCTTAGGAGAGGCAATAGGACACGTCACAAACGGGTATATAGCTGAACCTTTCCCGAACTATTGCGCCGAACACATCCCCTGGATGCTGGGAAGCAACTGCAGCATCTTAAGGCGACCGAAAAATATGTTTTGACACGCAACTCTTCGTAGAGGTCTCAGTGTATTTTTTGTTCTTCGAGGAGAAATTGCTTCCACGTATTTTTTCCTGTAAAAAAAATCTTCCGCGCGTTTACAAGTGCAACAAAAAATATGTTCAACACGTTTCAGTAGCATCTAAAATGCTGTGCACTTCTTTATGTTTTTGAGTGCTTGGGATAGACCTTGGGAAACGTTACGAAGGGATATTCAGTTGGTCCTCTCAACTGTTAAGCTTACCACAGTGCTTGGATGCTGAAACGAAGCGGCAGCTTCTGAAGGATGCTGTGAAGTTACTTTTTACAAGCAATTCCTCGAATCTTTCTCAACGTAGTTTTTTCATGGATAAACAAGCCTCTGCGTACATGTTTAACGTAACGTTTTCTAAATACTTCGGAGCACCCAACTTAAACATTTCTCCATAAGCCCTCGAATCCAGTGTCGCAACATCGCTTGCCGTTATCGTTGAAACGGTAGAACATTTTGTTATTGTGAAAACCCTGCCACGTTGTTTGGTCTCACTTTTAATTGCGCTCAGGATAATCTACAAACACGCATCGCCTTGTGCTAAGTACCAGTTTACGCTTTCGTTTACGCTTAATCGATCGAATTAGCGCACGCGATAAGTGTTGCAATGGTTGACGTTCGTACGGACATAGCTCCCACATTTTGCATGCTTTCGGGTTGTAGTGGACCCGTTAGTTAAAGGCAACTGGCTTGATAGTGTTCCCCACCGTGTGGTGCAACATTTCCGGTGATCGACACATGCATAGCCGATTGCGACAGAAAGCATCTTCACGGTGCATTACCTGCCGCAAGCCAGCGATAAGAACAACCCAGAACGAGCCGCCGAGCTGTAGGCTGGTGTGGTGGTGCTAGGCGGCGAAGCGCTAGCATCTATGGCGATTCGCTGCAGTCCGCCGGGGCCACCAGCGTCAACAGCAAACAGCAGAGCGTTCTCTCACAAACAGATCGTCCGGCTGCAATATGGTACGTTTTTTTATCGCTTTTTTCCTCTACGTGTTGGAAGCGGTCTGTAGCTGTTTTCTATCACCATCCGAAGGTGAGTGTCCATCGGCAGGATGCGTGAAATGATGATGCTATTAGACACGCCGGGAGGAGCAAACAAACCTGTACAATAAATGGATGGAAGCAAAGAGAGTGAGAGAGAGAAAAATAAAAAGAGAGCGAGAGAATGATTGCCTTCCAGGTTCCAATCGTTCAAAACTTGAAGGCTGCTGCCGTTTGTTCTACCGCAACACTTGAATGGTTTGTTATTAGTATTATATGCTATTAACTGATCAAGCTTTATTAAAACTACAAAACCTTATTAATGACTTCCGACATTCCCTAACATTATTTTACAATACTCCGATTGTGTTATATACATAGACCCAAGATGCGTCATAAAATTTGAAAAATTCTTCTAAAGTACGTCTCAATTAGATTTTGTAGCTTTTATGTAATCATAAACCCAATAATAATAAATTTTAAAATTTAATGTAATTTATATCGCTTATTACATCCACAAAGTACTGGAAACACTCGGCCAACAGAAGTAGGAAGCTGCGCCGGAATTCGGTTGTTAATAATGCCCGAAAATGTCAATAGCATTGAAATCACCTGACGAACGAGCAGCTGGAAGTGGCCGGGACAGCATAAGCGTATCATCGGCAGGAAAGTGCGTTCCGTGCAGCATGGCTCGGCCGAAGAGTTTCCCCAAATGGGTTTCCGTTCCCATTTCGCTTACTTTTATCAGCCGTTCTGTTTGTTTTTCCACCCGGGGCCCGTTCGTTGGTGCCCTCGTTGGTGGGTCACATTTGTCGGAAGGTACGGCGCGCGGACTACGACAGTAACGTCGCGGTGCATGCCCTGTGCCGGCGTTTCCGGCGTGAAATAGTTTGAGATGTACGCGGGAGTGTGTGGAGTGTACCTGTGGAGTCCCTCGTATGGACCCGTATGAATCATTCAGCTGTAGAGCCAGATGGTTGGCCAGCCGGGTAGGGAGGCTTGTCCACTCCGTCCTCCATCGGGCATCATCGGCAGGAGCCAGGGCAGAAATTAGCATAGTGATATTAATTTTCAACACATACTCCGCCACTCCGCCAAGACGCGTTGCGCTCCTCGCTGTTCCCTTGCACGCGACGGATCTCGGAGGTGATTCTACGCTCCGCACCGTAGCAAGAAGCAGTTCAATTGAGCTTACGGTAGGTAACTGCCCGGGCAAAGATAGGAGTGTTGCAGTCCACATTGGACCCATCGGCTAGTCGCTTGCATCACACCAGAGGTGTCTCCGTCAAGGTTTCCTTTGCGACGAACCTTCGCACGGCTTCGTTCTATGGCAGCTCTCGCCGGCTTGCCCCTTCACCCTGGTGCCCCCAACGCCGCAATTAGAATTGATACTGATTGGGAACCATTTATCACAACTGGATACACAAATGTCCCCACCGAGCGAGGAGCTAACCCGCCGCGCGTTGTAACCTTCGAGCGTTGGGCCCTAAACCATCTGCATGCATGTGTATGTGTGTGTGTGGGATGACATTGTGCCGCGTTTACGCGTTTGTGCACAGTTGCAACAGGTGCACATCTATTTGTTATCTTCGCGTGTAGCGCAAATACACGGACGCACATGGGCGGCGCGGCGCACATTAAACTGCAACTGCAACACGCTCCGCAGCACTTCGTGGAGGTGTTTGGCGTTAATAGTTTACGGCTGCTTGTTTCTGTTTTTTTGCCTCACCACCTCGCTCATTTATTGCGATCGCACGATCGGTGGCAGTTTATGGATGCGTTTTTTCTCTCCCCCACACACACACATGTTTTATCTACTTCTTGACAAATTATTACGGAAGCGAGCTAGTCTAGGGGATATTTTCTGTCCGTTCGGACAGATGATATACATTGTTTGTTTGTAAAGATTGAACGATCTTTTAGCAGGCGCGATCGTTTCAGGACGGCAGGCAATGGAAGGTGCTCTTGTTTAAATAAGGACGCAAATTCATCATATGCAATTCGCAACAAGGGTTTTGTAATCGTATGTAATATTATTCACTCGGCGTACTTTTAACATTATTACAAGTCTGACTAGGAATCTGACCTTAAACGAGAATACGCAATATCGCTCATTTTTTCACAGAGCGAAGTCTCAGATATATCTATGCGTACCGGGTATTCGTAGGGCTACATTTGACATATTAGGATATGACGACATATACATTTGTATAGAAGGATATGATGATTGCTTGGAACTTCATCTGCCATTGGCAGAAATCAATCATAGACAGCAGCTAAATCACAAAACATAGCCAGCAGATCCGAATAAATCTTACATGCTTAGCAGCTGCATTAGTGCACTCTCTTGCCAAGAAAGTACAGGTTCCTACAATTTAATTTCATTGGCCATTACTGTGTAAGGTGATATTTTAATTTTTGTTTTGACTGCGTTTGTTACATTTCATAAATACTTGTTACCTATGACTCATAGACATAAAATAAGTATAGTAATTTTCGATAATTTCCATGTTCGTCCTGTTTAGGAAAGTTTGTGTAAACCTTAATCAATCAACAAATCAATCTAATTGCTGGTTCGATTCTTCATTCATTCACTTGCCTTCATCAATGCCTTCAACATCAAAGCGATCAAACATCGCTCAATGGTTCAATGGCAGGGAGTTGATTAATTCGCTCGACCCTTGCGGACGTTGACAACGATTATAGCAACCGATCTATCTCCCTCTCTCTCTTTCTCTCTTTCTCTCTCTCTGGGTCTCGTGCAGGATTTCACAACCCATGCATCTGAACACGCTGTACCAGCTACAGGTACCAGGCGGGTCAACCGCGCGCGCGGTGATTAGTTTCCCATTTAACTAATGCACCATTTATCTTGCTGAACCATGTCCACGTCACGAAGCGTCACGCTGGCTAGAGTTTTGTTCTCGTCTGGTACGTCCTTTTACGAGTCAATCGTTCGGAAAGAGTTTCGCCGATTGCGCAGATATGCAGTTCGTTATTTTCTGATGTTGTTATGTTGTTTTGTTTTTGATGTTGTTATGTGAAACATACGTCCGTTCTATTCCAACAAAACCATAGATGACGCAGGTTCTTGCTGTTGTTGACTATGACACGACCATGGGATCCCATCCCATCCGGCCAGAAAAGGCTGGTGGTTTATATAACTCCAAGCTCATTTGTTGCTCAGTACGCGCAAGTGACATGCTCGGAATCTTTCGACAAACACTAGACGCAATTTAGCTCACCAGTGGAATGCGATTATTTAAATGACGCCAGCTACAGTCTCTCGGGCGTAGGCTACTGTACCGTACGTCACTTTTTTCCACGGACCATCTGTCCAAACAATTGGCTTTTCATTAACTCCCGCTCGTGGTGTAGCGCAAACTGGAGGAGAAACAATCTGTGGAAATATTCTAGCGAACGAACGGAATGCGAAACGCAACTCTCGCGAGGAAGGTTTTTCCCAATGCGAAACAAAAAGTGTGAAAAAATAATTATGATTATTAGATCACCCCCGGTTTGATCCTATCGGTTCTAAGTTAAACATTCATTAGTTTTTAACATTAGTGACAAATTTTAAATTTCTTGTTATATGCCGATGCGTACCGAAGGTATCTCCGTCTCGATACACGATCGTACCACCCAACCGAACGACTGTCGTCACCGAGTCGGACGCCTTTTTATGACCAGCGCATGAAGAACGCTCTGTTTACACAAGCTGTCCCTACGAAGCGAGGTGTGTTAGCTTTTCGGATGCTTGGAATCGACCGATCTACCACGGTATCTGCGCTACGTATGTCTGAGTCTCACACGTGCTCAATATTTTACTTCATCGTTTGAGTCTGAGCTTTCACCCACAACGTCTTAGACAGTAATGCCAATAATAACCCATACTAATGCATTTAACACCTCTTTTCGAGAAGGAACTCTCCGGACTGGAAGAAGAAATATGATGTTTGAATAAATTACAACAAAAAAGAAACCAGATCAGCAACAAAACGCTCCTAGTGTGTACCAGTCGTAGTGTTCCTCGTTTGTAGTGTCGAATGCAGATCAAGCTACGATCGCCCATCTTTGAGCAGTAGTTTCCATTTTTTGTTTCTCTATTCGCACCGGATAGCATGTAACGATAACGAACTTCCTAAAGACTTCATCACAGCTTTTGAGACGTTCGCCACCACTCCCGGGCAGGGCTGCTGCTCTTTTCGCCTTTATCCTGAGGGACGCTATGTTTGTCCACCGTCTTTCTTCGTATCTTACCGGCGAAGCCATAACGCACACAGAAACGTCTCCGGGACTGGGGTGCTGGTGTTCAGGTCTCTCTCTCTCCTTATCTCTTTCTGTCTCGCTCGCTCTTCTCCCCATACGCATACACATGCACGGGAGCTTTCGCGGGGATGCGTTGCGGGACTACTTCCCGACATATATAACCCAGTGGATGCCACGATGCCCGTCCGAGTTCTGTTCGCAGCGTTCGCCAAGATGCACGTCACGTTCCGTGCCAGACTTGTGTTCCAAGCGACCGTACTAAAACCGAAAAAAAACGGCGCACCATTTGGATCTTGCACGCCGGTCTCTGAATAACTCTGAATGGTCCATAAATCCAGTGTGAGTGGAGTTTGAGCGCGCAAAGATTGAAGTGAACTTCCGATCGTGTCGTGTACTTCCCCCGCCACTAGAACACCGCAGATGTGTTGGTGGCGGATGTTACCAGCTGCCAACGGGGGTGGTACCAGACTAGCCGGTGATAGTAATGACGTGTGACCAGAGGGGGTGCACTTGTACTCTGTGCTCCCCACCTCCAAAAGCCCCCCGGCGTGGCGGCGGGGGAGCAGAGCGAGTCTGTGTTGTTTATCACAGAACACAATCGTGAAGCATTTCCGAGTAAAGTGTGTGCAACGGTGGGAACGAGAGAGAGAGAGAAAGAGAGAAGGAGAGCGATTTTGGTGTGTCATTAGAGTGTGTTCTCAAACATCACGACCGGTACTGGGACGGGAGTAGCGAGTGCGTGTACGTGAGCCCGACACACCGGGTCGTCCCTCTACATCGCGCCGGTGCTTCGGGGTTTCGCGATATCGTCTCCGTCTCGGGGTGGATTCGGTTCGCCGTCGACTGTGGGGTTGGAAAAAAATCCGCTTAGTAAGCAGTGACTTCGAGGCAGCGCGCAACGCAGCAGGCCTGGTAGTAGCTTTGTGAACGCGCTTGCGAACAGTGCTCTCCCTCTCTATCTCGGTGCCTTGGAACGCGTTCCTCAGAACAGTAGGGCCCTGGAGTGTTTTGTGATAGCTGCTGGAGGAAGATTAGAACTTGGTTCTTCTTGTTTTTTGTATTACCAGTGGTTCCAGTTCGAGTGGTGAACGTTGTGACGTACATAGGAACATTTCGTTCGGATCATGTGTGTCAAATACTGTGCGCCGGTGGCCTACAGCTCACATCCAACAGGTTCGCTTAAAAGCCGGACCAGAAACGGTCCTGAAAATGGCTGAAATTCGGAAGAGACTGTGGCGTGAACAGGAGAAAATCCCACACCACGACCAAACCGGAACGGAACAAACACCGTAAAGATAAGAGCGCAAGCCCTAGTCGCAACCGACACCGGCCATGTCGGCAACGACTGAAGATTTCCTGAAATAAGAGGTGAACTCAAACACCCTCGGAGCGCGTGTTTGGAAAGCAACAAAATCGTCCTGAAATGCGCACTAAAGGACGGCAAATCTCCAGCGAGGACCGTCAGAGGCATCTTTGGACGTGACTGGCTGCAGCTGAAACCGTTTATTGCATCGTTTGCCCAAAATGGCTGCACGACGGCGGCGGCTCGCAGCGATCCCTCGTGGCAGCCGGCGACTTCGCGGCGGCAGGAGCGGCGGCCCGTGTAAGTAAACATTCATATCAATCAACAACCGGTGACGAAGCCGTCGTCTCTAGCCTTGCTCCACAACTACCGACACGGTGACGCGTACACCATTGCGCAAGCGCACATGTTTCTGCCCGCAGCCGCGTGTGCCACGACGAAACGGCGACTAGAAAATGGCGCATTTTTCCACGTGGCGATCTTCGGACCGATCACCGAAAGATCGTCCTTTCGGCGGGGCGTAATCATCGTACCCGCTTGCTTTGGTGGACAACTAGGAAGCGCGCGCGCGGGACCCGATTGTTTGTCGCGGTGCGTGCATAGGCGGCCGACGCGTATCTTTTGCGCTGTCGTCAGCGTGATGTAACGAAAACGTGCCATCTCGCAGGTCGCCGCAGTGTACGGGAGGACTTTTCGGTGTCTTTTTCCTTGTTTGCGCAATCCATTGGTACGTTCGCCGGTATTATAGGGGCTGTTCTCGTCGGTGGGTTTTACCTGTAAGTGTGTGTGTGTGCGCGAGAGTTTTTGAGCGTGCTTCGGTATCGCATTATTGCCTTGTTTCTATCTCTGCAATCGACTTCTATAAATGCCGGGGACTCCTTGCCAACACGCGAGGGGATTTTTTGGTATACTATTTGCTACGGGAGGTGTAAAAAGTGCTTTAACGCACACAAATGCTAGTCACTAGTGTCGAATTAGACATGGTCGTGTTTTATTGCTCTTTTGAAGCTTTAAAAACCTATGCTAGAACCAACGTGATCCTTATTGTTCATAAGTAGTATAGGATTTCTTTGATTGTCTAGGTTGATAGTGAAATTGAAGACATTAATTGCAATACTTCTTGTAAGGCGCTAAAATTGGTTGGAGATTTCATGAAGTTGTCTGTAGCAAAACGCTGAAGTCAAGGACTGAAGTCAAGAAATGCTGTTGTGCCAAAGAAGAAGAAGTCTTTATCACTAAATAGTACATAGTTTAAAGTTTAAAGTTGGGAATCAATTTGATATCGCAACTGAACAACCAATCTGTATGTATACAACCTACCGAGCAGTATAGTGTTTGCTGATTGATCTCTTGATTTGATGTCGCCGTCGCGCTATCTTCTCCGCTGGTGTAATGCTTATCTTATCGCGCCGCGCAAACGACGGGTAGCATCGCTGAGCGCGCCATATTTCTCAGGCCAGGTCGAGCGCGCGAGACACGACAACAATAGCGTAAGCGTAAAGTGTTTTAGATTGTTTGTCTTAGTTTGCTATTTGTGTGCTCGGTGCTGGTGCTGGAGCTGTTGTTTGTTTGCCTACTTCGGAATCGTTGGAATGTTCTTAGCAAGTCCCAGTACCAGCTGGTATCCAGTATGGCGCCTGGAAGACTTGGGTTTCAAGCGTTTTTTTCATCCCTGGTTTCTAGTACGTACGCTCTCCTACATTCCACCGATGCATTCGCTGCGTTTGGCACCTCTCCACGCTCCCTTCCTGCCGCTGTTTCTCTGGTGGCTCTGGTCTGGACTGCCGTGCACACGGCATCCTCCCGGGAGCAGCCAGCTGAAAGCGCGTCAATTTACACATTAACATGGCACGATCGCTGTAGCCGGCCGTGCATCCATGCAGGTCGACCTTTTCCGTTTACCCTTTGCGTGGCCGAAACGCATCTTCCCGGTGGGACGATACCGGGTATGTTCTGTCTTATTTCTGACCGGGCTACCAGCTCCAACGGCAGAGGAAGCAAAGTGTGCATCTCCCGTCGCCCAGGCTTGCTTGCTTGCTTGCGCCCTGTAGGCTTGCTGCGAGTGTTATGAATTATTTAAAATACGACCAAATGCGTCGCCGACGCCGAAGGCGGGCGCTAGATCGGCGCGATGGCAAATGTATGTATGTTTATGAGAATTTATATAACCCTACGGGACGAACTCGTGATGCATTCTAATTAACATGTACCTACTAAACAAAAACACACAAAACGGCACCACAACACCACCTGAGCTGGCCGAGCCCCGCCGGCAAGGGAACGGAGCGTCCCCGAGAGAGGGAAGATCTGGTCGTTAGTCATTCGACGGCTCCCTCTCGCGGCATAGTTCCTCCTCCGAGCATCGTCCGGTTTCTCCAACGCCTGTGTTTCGGCCGTGCACTAGCCAACGGCAGCATACAACACTCTTCCCCGTGCCCGTATATCCGACGGTTCGGCTTCGGTTTCGGGTTTAGCATACATTTGCACTTTTGCTGGCGGCCAGCATTATTTGTGTGCCGGGACCGACGGCTCCGAGCACCTCCAATTCATTCAACCGGGGTGCATCTACAGTCCCGCGAAGGCGCGAAATGTGGGTTAAGCAGCGCGAGCATATTCAGTAGCAGCTTTTGAGCAGTAGCAGCCGTAGCAGCAGCTGCTGCCGTTCGGAAATCCGCACCCATCGGCTCCGACCGACTCCGATCGATCGGTGGTGTCAAATTTGGAATTCTAATTTCCCGGCTCTAACACCTCGGCCAAGTGCCCGCACTGTTTCCGACGGACACCATCGTGTGTGCACACGAACACATTCGTGCGGTCTGTTCTTCTGTTGGTTGTGGATTCTGGTAGTACGTGCTGCA
>KB672813.1:693120-728369 GCA_000349145.1 Anopheles dirus | reverse complement strand
CAAAAATGATAGCCATGGCCTGCCAGGAAACATCACTGGCTATCAAAAATGATAGCCATGGCAGTCAACGTGTTAAAGTTTAAAGTTGGGAATCAATTTGATATCGCAACTGAACAACCAATCTGTATGTATACAACCTACCGATCAGTATAGTGTTTGCTGATTGATCTCTTGATTTGATGTCGCCGTCGCGCTATCTTCTCCGCTGGTGTAATGCTTATCTTATCGCGCCGCGCAAACGACGGGTAGCGTCGCTGAGCGCGCCATATTTCTCAGGCCAGGTCGAGCGCGCGAGACACGACAACAATAGCGTAAGCGTAAAGTGTTTTAGATTGTTTGTCTTAGTTTGCTATTTGTGTGCTCGGTGCTGGTGCTGGAGCTGTTGTTTGTTTGCCTACTTCGGAATCGTTGGAATGCTCTTAGCAAGTCCCAGTACCAGCTGGTATCCAGTATGGCGCCTGGAAGACTTGGGTTTCAAGCGTTTTTTTCATCCCTGGTTTCTAGTACGTACGCTCTCCTACATTCCACCGATGCATTCGCTGCGTTTGGCACCTCTCCACGCTCCCTTCCTGCCGCTGTTTCTCTGGTGGCTCTGGTCTGGACTGCCGTGCACACGGCATCCTCCCGGGAGCAGCCAGCTGAAAGCGCGTCAATTTACACATTAACATGGCACGATCGCTGTAGCCGGCCGTGCATCCATGCAGGTCGACCTTTTCCGTTTACCCTTTGCGTGGCCGAAACGCATCTTCCCGGTGGGACGATACCGGGTATGTTCTGTCTTATTTCTGACCGGGCTACCAGCTCCAACGGCAGAGGAAGCAAAGTGTGCATCTCCCGTCGCCCAGGCTTGCTTGCTTGCTTGCGCCCTGTAGGCTTGCTGCGAGTGTTATGAATTATTTAAAATACGACCAAATGCGTCGCCGACGCCGAAGGCGGGCGCTAGATCGACGCGATGGCAAATGTATGTATGCTTATGAGAATTTATATAACCCTACGGGACGAACTCGTGATGCATTCTAATTAACATGTACCTACTAAACAAAAACACACAAAACGGCACCACAACACCACCTGAGCTGGCCGAGCCCCGCCGGCAAGGGAACGGAGCGTCCCCGAGAGAGGGAAGATCTGGTCGTTAGTCATTCGACGGCTCCCTCTCGCGGCATAGTTCCTCCTCCGAGCATCGTCCGGTTTCTCCAACGCCTGTGTTTCGGCCGTGCACTAGCCAACGGCAGCATACAACACTCTTCCCCGTGCCCGTATATCCGACGGTTCGGCTTCGGTTTCGGGTTTAGCATACATTTGCACTTTTGCTGGCGGCCAGCATTATTTGTGTGCCGGGACCGACGGCTCCGAGCACCTCCAATTCATTCAACCGGGGTGCATCTACAGTCCCGCGAAGGCGCGAAATGTGGGTTAAGCAGCGCGAGCATATTCAGTAGCAGCTTTTGAGCAGTAGCAGCCGTAGCAGCAGCTGCTGCCGTTCGGAAATCCGCACCCATCGGCTCCGACCGACTCCGATCGATCGGTGGTGTCAAATTTGGAATTCTAATTTCCCGGCTCTAACACCTCGGCCAAGTGCCCGCACTGTTTCCGACGGACACCATCGTGTGTGCACACGAACACATTCGTGCGGTCTGTTCTTCTGTTGGTTGTGGATTCTGGTAGTACGTGCTGCAAAATATTATCCATATTGTTACATTATTGAATATGTTTGAACGCTCACGTACCAATAATGATCAAAGCAGAGGGCGTTTAATTTATATATGGTGGGTAATTGAAATGATATAAATGAAGAATATAATCAGGAGCATAATATAATTCAGAAACAAATGAAAAAGCTGGTGAAGATGACATGTTTATTCATATATTCCTTATATCTGATAGGGTGCATCAAACATTTTTCCACTCAAATATAAAGTTTTTGAACAATCGGAACCATTTGTTCTGATGAAACTGGATATAACTGGATTAGGAAATAATTTTTATTGCACGTTACAGCGCACCGAAAATAAAGGCAAAGCGCAATGAGAACGCTGTCAAATTTGACAGTTGTCGTTAACGGCTACGACTACTTACTTGCATATAAATCGTTAATTACACATGTTGCATCACAATTTCGTTTACACAAAGGAAATATCTCAAAACAATACTTATTTTTCAAATCTAAAGCAACACTTTTAAAATCATTTTGCCTGCCCTGCCTTATGAAGAATTAAAGCACACATTAACTGAGAAAGTATACAAGCATGGCTAGTTGTTTCATGTAGAAAACACGTTAAGACAACAATGCATTTAGTGAAACTAAAGCATAAGTAAAACAACATTTACCCAACATATTTTAGATGTTTTTTTAAATATCAGTTTGTTCTACAATTTTTACTGATTTACAAGCTACGAACATACAGTCGCTGATGGATTCTACCCAATTGCTTCTAAAGGTTGTTGGGGTTAGAAAACGCTTGTCTCATGACAGTTTCAACTTTTTTTCCAACAACCTTGTTCTACTGGACTTAGTACAGCCGTGATTTAATCTCATAAAAATGACTAGGATTGATTCAAATCGCTTGACTACATCTTTATTCGAGCATAACGCACCAACATCAAAGCTCCGGTTTCGTAAGCAGCATTCGTCCCACCGAAGGACGGCTCCGCTTGCAAACTGCCGCATCAAAGCATGCAACTGCAAAAGTATGTCTCTCTTTAATTTGCATAATTGAACAACAAATACGCCAGAGCTAATGAATTACGCGCGTGCAGCTTGCGCATCGCGCGGCACTGTCTAAATAACCGTCAATCTCGCCGCCGGACTTTGTTTGGACACCGCGGCATCATCGCTGCACGGATGCACCGATGCACCGATGCAGCGCAACATAATTCGCCCATGCGCGCCCATTGCCAACGGGGCAGCACTCGATGTGACTTATCGCATGCGGCCGGCGATTGAATAAAATTAGGTAACATCTTTCCGTTCGGGGGCGACTGGGGGGCGACACGGTGACGCAAAATCGTGCGTCCGTTTTGTCGCGGCACGCACGCACTCGATATTATCTCGAGCGTTGTACTCCCTCCGTTGCGGCGGCAGCTCTCCGCCGCGAAGGTTCTGTAGCCTTGCGCGGTTGACTTGCGGGAGGAGGCGCCACGTACACCGAGCGTCGTCAAAAGCGGCACGCCGTCACGATGAGCGATGGGGCTGGGGTTTGGACCGGTAACACGCCGGTGGGGCAAGGAGCAGCAGCAGGAGCCCGGTGCCTAAACGTAAACACACATCATCTCCGTCCAGATGCGCTGTTGTCCGCTGTCCGAAAAAAAATGAAAAAAAGTGGTGCGCACCGCGGAGGGGGACAAAAAGTGCAGTGATTAAATAATGGCTCGCTCGGCGCTGGCTGCACTTGCGGGGTCTGTGTTTGGATGTTGTTTTCTTTCCTTCGGCATCGGTCTGCTCTTTGGCCGTCGCGGAACGTGCCGGAGATGCATTACACATGCATGCACGGACGCATTTTTGTGTTGTGCCGTGCCGTGGCCCCATGCGTGGCCATCGCCTGACATCGTTCGTCGTAAAATCGATGACCTCGGCGGGCACTGCACTGCCGACGGGTCGCAGTTGCAGTTTGAAGCCATAGTGAGGTTTAGGTTTTATTTTTTTAAAGCAGCAAAAGTATGTTTTAGAGGCTTTTAGAGGTCCGTGCAAATGGAGTCAAAGCGCCACATTTGCATCGGCGACACGTGCCATATAGAAGGGCCCATCTCCGTAACGATTGCAGCAATTTCGCGCCAGCAGGGCACGATTGCATAAAGATTGACATTTTGCGCGCCTCGCTGGCGGGAAGAAGGAATCATACGGCAAATCCGAGTAATATAGCACAGTGTGTTACCCACACACACACATACACACTCTCACACCTTCGATTGGCCGCACTGCGCCCAAACCACCTTCGCGTAATGATTTCTGTTGGCTGATTGATTGTCTAATAAAAACGAAGAGAAGCAATCAGCACGCAAAAGCCTTGAGCTTTTAACGTCCTGCTGCCGCGGGAGAACATTGACGCATAAGTGTGCCTTTACGGCTCAATGCGTTGTGACTCTATTGACATTGATGGCGGTGACCACACGGTGTACAAGGATGTACCTTTTTTTTAGTGTACTTTGTCGCTGTGTGTTTATTATGCACAACTTTTTACTCGAAAATATGTATGTACCCTCGGTGGAGGACGAAAAACTTCCCCGTGAGCGGTACCGACGAGAGCAGACGCATCGCGCTTGTTCTCCGCGAAGTGAAAACGAAAGACTTGAACGCTCGCGCGCGCAGAGAGACACGAAACCCGGGACCCTGACCAGAACCTTATATAATCGGTGCGACGGTGGTGGTGGTGGTGGTGGTGACGTTGGCCGTGCGCATGTGTGCCGCTTTGGCAAGGTCAAGAATCTACCCAACGCTGACGCCATACGACCCAGTTGGTTGCCCCAAACCCTCGAGTGAATGTTTCGCTCCAATGTGCGATACACATTTTGTTGTTTTTAATAAGTTTTTTTTCTGAGATGTATGCAAAGTGTGTGTGTGTTTGTGTTTCAGCCCTACCGATTCGGCTGAAAAGTGACGCTAATGCATGCACCAATAGAACAGATTTGTCATGTACCGTTCCCGGCTTGCGGTACGGTCACTTACAGCTCTGAAAGCCCTCGGGTTGTCCTTCACGGTGTCACTAATAGCGGTGTGCGCCAGCGGGACTGCTAAGCGATGGCTTCCCAGCATCGCAGCGGTCAGTCCGCGAAGCGACCGGCGTCCTATGCGCTTGTTCTAAAAATACTCACGTTCTAACGGGCGCCATTTTGTTGCGCCAAGTGCAGCACACGGATGACGTTCACCTGGTACACGTGCTGCGGCGGTGCGGCGATCGGAAGAACCGGCCTCTCGAATGGAGCGATTAATCACCTCGCGATCAAAGCCGGGCAACCGGGAGATTCGATTCCGTGGAAACCAGCGGAAAGAGAAAGGAAGTTGTGACCGTCTGCATTTAATATCTCAATCAGCTGACATCACAGCGGGCGTTGAGGGACAAATGATGCATTGCAGAATTATGCTAATGTCAAAGAGGGCGCATTAGCTTTTTCAATTACACAACATTACTAGCAATCATTCTAGGAGATGGTTGTGATCATTATTTAAATCATTTTAAATCTGTAATTTATGTTTTCAGTACATTTTTTAAAAGTTTATTTAATTTTATTTCAACGTTTCGAAACAAAACAAGTAGACCACTCTCAAACGGATCCATCATCGGGTGCTTATTCCCTGTCGGGTTTTCCCAACTGCCCATTAATTACGTGCTTCGAATGCATCAATATGCAACGACGATACAAGCCAACTTCCCACGATTTCCAAGTATTTGTGTTTTGTTGTTGTTGTTGTTACTGCCGTTTCTTTAATTCCTTCCCCGAAGCAGAGTGTGCGTAATACACCTCTCCCATACGCGTAACGCGCAACCTAACCTGCAACAAACCGGCTGATGATCTTATCCGTCTCCATTTCTGTGCGCCTTAAAAGTAGTTCCCCGTTTTTGAAAACAAAACTTACCCAAAGTCTACGCAGAACAGCTACATTGATGCTCTCCTTGTGGAGAAATTGTTCCGGCTCCTTTACAATTTAACACATTAACTCTCTAACGGTACTAAACCGACTCCACTGCGACCACAGAGGTTGTAGGAGCACGTATAACTACCTCGGACGCAAATGAAGGACATGCATAAGTAGCTCCCCACACAGGTGACTACATTACGCTTACGTCTCTCGCTCTCACTCACTCCGAAACAATCGAGTTAAACGGCTTCTTAACAAAATTGCATTTCGACCCTCCCCCAATCTCTCCCTCTCTCTCTCTCTCTCTGTCTGTCCTCGGAAGCGAAACAATTCACCGGCCAGGTGTCCCATCAAACTCCAGAAGCAATTCAATCACAAGTCGGCGACTTCACGGCTTCTAGCCGGCGCTGCCTGGCAGCCTTCGCGTGTCACGTTTTTTCTCCTCCTCTTCTTCTTCACTGTTTTGCTTTATCGTCAAGGTCTCGTCTCGGAACGGAACGACGGCTGGGATGTTTTCACGTGTGCCGTTTTTATTATTGTCATAGTTTTACTACTAACTGCTGCTGCTACCATCATACTCTCCCACACACACACACACACTCCCGCGGCTTGTTGGCGCACCGTTTGAATAGCATAATCAACCTTAACTCGCCCACAGTTCACAAAGTGAGACAGAGACTCCTGGTGGTGCGGAACACGGCAACACGTGTGTGTGTGTGTGTGTGTGTGTGTGTGTGTGTGTGTGTGTGTGTGTGTGTGTGTTGCATAATAATTCTTCTCTTTTTGTGTATTGTTGTGCCGTTGATAGTCTCCTTCATGTTGGCTGCAGCGTTCGGTCAATGATTCGGTCACACAGGGGCAGACTTTTAAATGAGCAGCAATATGGCTACATTACATATATATACTCCTATATGGTGACAAAGTGCAGCGTGCATACAACCTCCCATCGATTGCAACAGCGTTGCATGTTTTGTTTTCGTTGTTCGTTCCTGCCCGAATCTGTACGATCGCGAAGAGGAGCCAGCGAGAGAAGTATTGATGGATGGTGGCTCCCGCGGTTTTCGAACGCTTAAGAAAGCGCACGTGTATCGTCGATCATTATTATGTCGCTGACGCTGATCTCCTCGTGATGTGCATTCGATTGCACGGCGGATGATGTGGTGTGCACACACAGAAGCAATAATTTAAGGGACGACGCCGCGCTTTTTGTGTCGTCGAATGTGATCTTATCGAAACCGGGGTGGTGGTGGTGGCTGCCCATCGATCCAGCGCGGCATTAGACACACGCCAACCCACGCCTCTGGGCTCCGGGCTCGAGGGTGAGGGAAAGCCCGCGAAGCATTGGGCCATTTTCCGCGAGGTTTGACGAGAGTGCGTTTATTTAATTTTGCGCAAACACACAACCCCACCACGTACGCCTATCATTACTGCCCGGGCAGCATGACATCCGCGCATCGCAATTGTTCACCGCGCACGATGGGGATGGGGTGCATCATTGCGGCGTTGTCATCCATCACGCGCTGCAACATGCAATTTTATGCACGCATCTTTCCTCCCGCTGCAATTTCCGCCGGCAGCGTTGTTACGCCCGGTTGTGTGCGCTAAGTGCGGCCGTTTCGCTACGGTGTTAAGCAACCTCGGGCTCGATCGATGGTGGTGACATTTATCGAAGAATCACCGGACGCGCACTGGCACCGGTGGAAACCGGAACCGCCGTGTGGCAATGCGAGAACTGATAAGACTGCGCTGTGTGTGTGTGTGTGTGTGTGTGTGTGTGTGTGTGTGTGTGTGTGTGTGTGGCAGGCGTGCCGGCGATGAGCTGGCCACAACGATGTGGGAGAGATGATGCAGGTATTTGTTTGGGGAGTGGTTTGCACGCACGGGTATCACTTTTGCTTATCGCTCGGAAATGTTCTGTCTGGAATGTATGCTCAGGCCACGTAGACCACACCACGGCACTGGCGCACTTTCTGTGGAACCGCTTTACTGACATCATTTCTAAATTTGTGTGCAACTGCTTCTGGCAACGCTGCAACGTCTCGGTGACGGTATGGCAGTTAGTTGGATATCGCAGTCCATATTTTGAGGACAATATAAATTAATACTAGATTGAAAATGTTGTGTAAATTCTCTGCAAGCATATTGTTAAGGCAATGAATTAAAAACACTTTCTTAATTTTGTTGGTATACTATTATTAGAACGATCTATGAATTCAAGCGCCTAATGGTGAGAAGGCAATTCTCTGCAGTACGTGGATATACCCGGATGAACCATACTTTCATAGATATTCAGTAAACGCTCCGTATGAGATTGAGCTTAACGAAACATTCGTTAAGATAATTTTAAAATCAAATTTAATACATGTTTTCATCGAAGACGTAGCTAATATCGTCTCCGTTCGTTATGTCTATTGCGTATAAACACTTGCATGAGTATTTTAATTGAAATATAGAAAAAAAAATCATTCAATCCTGTACCACGGCTTTCAACATTCCGTAAGAGATAATATGAATAAAGTCATAATATTGCATTCCAAAAATATTATCTAAAATCTGTCAGATTCGTACGTCTATGTACACATTCTTGGAAATCGTCTAATTCTTCCCACTTTTTTCACTTGCAGACGATCAGCACCGAACAAAATGTTGGCACAACCACCGTCACCAGCACGCTGGAGGATAGCTGGTTCTGGGATCCGGAGAACAACATTTCCTCCACGTCGTCCTCCTCGAAAAAGGACGACAGCGAATCGCCATCGTCCGGACCAACCGATTTGACAACCATCCCGCTCGAGGCACCGGCCAGCGAAAGCGAAATCATCGAGCGGATGCACCGGCAGCTGAACGAGAAGCTGCAGCAGCTCAAGAAGCAGCAACTCGAGAACGCTCTGCTGAACGAAAAGCTGACCCAGGTCAGTAGCGAAAACCGCGAGCTGAACGAAAACATCGAAGAGCTCGACCGGCAGCATGAGGTCGTGCTGGAGAATCTGGTGGCGAGCAAGCGCGACCTGCAGGCCCAGTGCGGTCGACTGGAGGCGGAACTCAGGGCGAACGCCAGCACATCACAAACGGTCCTACAAGAGCTGCAGGCTCGCTTTGAGCGACTGGAGCAAACGCACGCCCAAACGTGCCAGGACAACGAGAAGCTGCAAGCCGAAACGGAAAAACTGACGGCGGAACTCGAGCGGATTGTGTGCGAGAATGTGGAAGCGGTCGCAGCGCTCGAGAACCAGCTTGACGAGCAACGTCGCGAGCAAGCGGCTGCGGACGATACGTGTCGCACGCTGCAAGCGAAAGTCGATGAGCTACGCCAGCGAAACGTCGATGAAGCTGAGTTTGTGGTGGCCGTACCAGCACCGGAAGAAAAAGAATCCGCCGGTGTCTTACAAGCAGAGCTGGACGAACTCAAGCAGACGCTGGACGATGTTCGGTCGGAGCGCGACAACCTGCAGAAGCTAACCGCCGAGCTCGATCGTTCCGAACAAATCGGCCAGCTTGAGCGAGAAATCGGAGAACTTCAGAACGAACTGCGCAGCGTCATCATCGACAACTCGGTACAGCTCGAGGCGAAGGAGAAAGAGTACGACGATAAGCTGTGTGTGCTGCGTCAGGAGAATCAAGCGCTGCGCGACACGATGACAAACGCGGCCGCCACCAGAGCCGAACCGGACGCACGGCTGGCGGAAGTTATCCGCAAGTTTTTCGATCTGGAGCTCACGCAACCGGACCAGCTAGCGGAGCGCTTGCAGCAGTCGCGCGATCTCGACGCGAAGCTGTCGGCGCTGGAGAGGAAGCTGATCGATGCGGGGAAGGAAATCAACTTCCTCAAGGCGGAGAACTCGCGCATCCAGCACGACAAAGACACGCTGACGGCCGACTTGATGCAGTACGAAAAAGAGTGCGCCAGTCTGATGAAGAACAACGACCGGCTGCTGGAAGAGCTGGAGAACGTGAAGTGCAACAAGCTGGAAACGATCAACGAAAACGCGGAGGACAGTATCGTGGTACTCGAGAAGCAGCTCGAGGATTCGCATCACCTGAGCCGCACGCTCGAGGAAGAGTACCGTGAGGCACACCGGAAGCTGGAGGAGGTGTTGGAGGAGAAGGAAGAATTGCTTATGAAGGTTGCTTCGCTCGAGGGCGCAGAGTCAGAGAGTAAAGCGAAGGTACGAGAACTCGAGCAGTCGCTGCTGGAACTGCGCATGGAACGCAACCAGCTGGTGACACAACTGGATGAACTGCGCGAAGCCGGCGGAGAGGAGACGGAACGACTGCGCACGGAGCTAACCAGTGTACAGGGTCAACTGGCCACCATCAACGAGGACCACGCCAGCCTCGTGCGGAAGTTGCAGCAACTCCAGCAAGCCTCGTCCGATAACATTCGCGGCTGGGAGGCAAAGCTCGAAGAGATGCGTCTGCTGCTGGAGTCGAAGGAGTCCGATTTGCAGCAGGCACGCGAATCTTCCGCAGCGACGGAGCAACGGGAAGAGCTGGCGGCCGAAAACGAGCGCTATCGGGCCGAGCTGGAGAAGCAGCGTGAAACGTTGGAAAGTCTCTCGCAGCAGAAGGACAACCTTGTGCAGCTGGTCACAACGAAGCACAACGAAAGCGTTCAGTACCATACCGAGATCCAGCGGCTCAATCAGCTCCTGCAGGACGAATCCGAGCGTGCCACCGCAGCCGCCACCGCCCCACCCTGTCCCGACTGTCCCGCGCTGCGTGACAAACTGCAGGAGCACGAGCGGCTCACGGACCAGATCCAGTTTCTGCGCGAGAAGTCCGACATCCTCACGGCGAACCTAATGACCGAGCAAAACAACCAACGGATGGCGCTGCAGCAGAAGCAGGAGCTGGTCGAGCAGCGGGACGGTCTGCAGCGCGATCTCGAGCGTCTTCGGCAGCATCTGCTCGAGATCGAGGAGGCGCACACGCAGGAAACGGTCGAGCTGCAGCGTCGCTACGACGACACGCGCCAGCAACTGGCGACGCTCGAGCGCGAAGTCAAACAATCGACCAACGCGCTCACCTCCGCCAGCATCCGGGCGAACCAGCAGGCGGAGACGCTCCAGGCCCAGTACCAGTTGCTGCTGCAACAGCGCGATGAGCTCGGCGCACGGCTCGGTGCCGCGGACGATCGTGACCAGAAGAACCAGGCCGCACTCACCAACCTACAGTGCGCGCTGGAACAGTTCCAGATGAGTAAGTGTGCCGCGTTTGTTGCATCACCAACTCTATCTAACTAAACCGTTTGACTCGTCCGTAGATCGCGAACGCGACATCGAGCTGGCGACGACCGGCATTCGGAACGAGCTGGAGCAGGCACGGGCCCGCGAGGATGGGCTAAAGGACGTGCTGAAGCAGGTCCAGCAGCAGTTGGCCGACGCCAAGACGGGCCTGCTGGCGGCGGCTCGCATTTCCGACCAACTGGAGATCTCGCAAGTGACCGTGGCGTCACTGAAAGCCGAACGTAAGTGTCCAGTGGCGCTCGCTGACTCCCTACGTTTATCAGCACGTCAATTAATTAACATCTAATCCCATAATCGGGTGATCGGAGAACACACCGATAAGGGAGACGACGGCGATAAGGGTATGGACAGCGCGCACGAGTTGTCTAATGGGAAGAGCGTTTGTTTGTTAGTTTGATTTTGTTTTGTTGTTATCATATTGCTTTGCCTGAGTTGTTTGGAGATAGTTTAATAGTCCTCTTAACTTACTAAATAAGTATTGTACTCTAACAAAACAAAGTATTGTACTCTAACGCGTACTGTTTGGCTTGGCTTCTAACCTTGACTACTAACCTTGAATAACATGGATTTAAAGGCGATCAACGAACAAAGTGTTACAGCAGGCGCATCACATTTTTCGGCCCCATTTTCATCTCGCTAACGCCTCCTGGAACGTGTCGCACAATGCAGACGACGCAACCGTATGTTTGGTGAACCTTATCGGTGTGTATCAAAATTTTAAAACAAAAACGTCCCCACCGGATCATGTTCGTCATCGTCGCAAGGAACTAACGGGGCCATCTGCCTGCAAAGTTGCGGTGCCGGTGCAGGTGTCACATACAAAATACACCCACAACACACATCCGGCCGACACACACTCGCACCCACCGAACATCCCCCCTCTCGCACATCCACCAACACAAACACACTCGTTATCGCAAAACTATTCGACCGAAAGGTAAATATCAGCTGGTAATTCTAGGCTATCAATTCATCGTGCATCCCGGGATTTCAGCTGATATCCACTTTTCCGTCGAGCCACTTTGGCTGGAGAGGCAACGCGGAGGCGACAAACAACGGCGAGGTGTGCGGCACGGAGGAGCGAAAGGATATCTATATATAGAATTGGAATCATCACCCATCCCAAAAAAAACCTCATTGTGCTTTACTACATTCGGCAACTAACTCTAATGTGGAGAAGTGAAATTGGCTGGCATCGGGCGGATCGGACCGTGTGTTGTGAGCTTAGCACGCAGTGTTACATGAGAAAGTGAGAATACTAATAGTTACGTACGCATAAATGCACCTGCGCACACTACGCACACCTGTGGTTTTGAAAACGGCACCAAACATCGCTTCTCACCACTCCTCTCATTCTGTCACATTTCGTTTAACACAACTCATATCTCTATGTTCTGGACACGGGTTCACTACGCAAGTAAGCCGGCCGTCCGTGTTCCAAACGCTGCAAACTCACTCCGGGTGTGACTCACGGTGCTGTACTTCCGCTCTGTCATGTGCCCGGTGGGTGTACGCACCTAAGGTTAGGCTCACTATTGTTTGCTTGTGGAGCGGTATTAGCAGATCTCGTGGAATGCTTCTTATCTTTCACTTATAGGCTTTACGTTCGTTAGAAGAAACCAACAAAGCCCCCGCCGTGCATGATTCATCACCTCTATGTATGTGTGTGTGTTTGTGTGTGCTTTTTATCCATTAGTAAAGCGGGTGATATGGGCTTTGGTTTTAAGCAGTTTTATCAGGAATATCCATGCTTTAGACATGGCCCGTGTAAGCACTTATAGCATTTTAATGATACAGCAGAGGACAATCGGATCGATAGTCAATATAGGGAATTAGGAGCAAGCAAAACGAAAGACACTGCCCCAGGGTCCTGCTAGGAGATCGTTAAGTGTTTGTGTTTATGTGTGTGTGTGTGTACGCGCGCGCCTTCCGTGAATCGGCGTGGATGGGAGGCAATCTCAAATTGTAATAGTGTGTCAATGATTGACAGCGGGACCTGCGGTTCCCGCCGAGGAAACACACATTACAGATTGGGATTACCCCGTCCATGCCACGCTCATCATGCCTCCCCATCCTGCCCTGCCTGTCTATAGAAAGTTTGTGGCTTGTTGTTCGATGTTCGATGTGCCGTGATTTTGCTACAAAATTTGTTTACTTTTTTATGCACCTTTTGCCAATGCAGAACAGAGAGTTGAGAGTTTTATGTGAGTGTACATATTTGGCGAGGATTTCTTCTTTCCATCCTGTGTTTGTGCTTGGCTGTTGTGTTCTGTTCTGTTGTCTGCCTGCCTGCACGTGAATTGTGAATGTCCTCAGCTACCTCAATCGCCCCCTCATTGTCCTCATGCACAGATTGTCAGCAGAGCTCACTAGCTGCTGCTCACTACTCACCCCGCTCACTAAAGCTCGCAGTCCGTTAAAAGAAAGCCTGCTGCGATGAGATTGAAATGCGTTTCGGCGACAACGATGCACGAGAGAGAGAGCCTCCGCCGGGGTGAGTATTACATCAGGTACTGTTGTGATTAAAAAATCCGGACATCAACCGGCCGACTATCAGTACTTGTGTTATACTCTTCCCGTCGGTGGCCGTAACAACACCACCAGCAACCAACATCTGTGTGCGAGTGCATGTGCATGTGCGGATCGTGTTTCAGGGGTCGTTGTGGCGTCCGCGTGGACTTTTCAGTTTTAACCGTAACTTTACAGCAATTTACAGACATATCTTTCTTTCTCATAGGATATTTGATACAAATAACTGATCGCTCTCGTATCGATGCATTCCTCTCCTTTTACATGCACTCCCAAAATCCCTCCACAGTGGCCAAGCGGGACGAGCGATATGCGGCCCTCGAGCAGCGGCTACAGGAAACGGAAGCGAGCCAGGCGGATAAGGTGGAGAAGACGCTGGTAAAGAACCTGGTCATCGGATACGCCGTCGCACCGAACGCGTCCGACAAGCAGCAGATCATGAAGCTCATCTCGTCCGTGCTGACGATGGACCAGGCCGAATGCACCAAGGTGGGACTGCACCATCGGGGCGGCCATGGCGGAACGGGCGGATGGCTGAACAGTATCCTCGGTAGTGGTGGCGGTGGTGGTGAAACAGCAACAGGTAACCAACCGTGTACTTTTACTGCCAGTCAGGTGAACTAAAACGATTCTCCATTTCCCTCTCGCAGCTAACTACAACAAGGAATCACTCACCGAGGCGTTCGTCAAGTTCCTCGAGAAGGAGTCGGCCCCGCGAGCCACCGCAAGCTCTAGTCTGCTGAACATAGTCACCTCACCGGGAGCCGCCACCAGTACGACGACTGGCCCAGCCAGCGCCAGTGCCGCCGACCAGCATCATTCCTCGGCGGCGACACCGAGCTCCGCCTCCGGCACGATAACCGGGTCCAATCTGGTCACGGCCCCACCATCGCCACCGACACCGGTGCAACCGATTCTGGTGCCGGAAGCGATGATGATGATGCAGCAGGCACCCGGCTTCGCGCCACCGCGCAGCTCCAGCTCGATACTGAAGGACATACTGAGCGACTCCTGATACTCTTACGGCGATCCGCTGCTCTTCTAAGGGCGGCCTACACGACCGACACGATGGCAGGCGCTCTCCGATGATGTATATATTCCTATTGTCCTGAAAGGGGTGTGGAGCGTAAGTGACAGTTGCGACAATTTATTACGGCTACCCTATGGGCCACTCACAATATAGAGGCAATATTATCTTACCCGACAGACGAGGTGATGCTAGGCTTTTTCTGCGCTTTGATGACAAACAAACGCTTGATGAAACCGTTCGGAACTGATGAAGTTGTCCATGATGTTGCTGGATATGTTTCAAGTACAGCATCGATTCCACGAAAAGAAATTCCATATTTTGAATATATTTTCTTCGTCAGAAAGCGGCACACTACACTGGGAGTGTGAAAAAAGTCCGCTGTCAGAAATGGGATTCGAACCCACGCCTTCAGAGAAGACTACGACCTGAACGTAGCGCCTTAGACCACTCGGCCATCCTGACTATATTTACGCTAGTTACTCTTCACCAATTCGCAAGCATAACCATTAACATGCGTTAAATTTATCCTTCAGTCAAATTCTCTCGGATGATATTAACAAGAAGAATATCCTCGTGATACTGAGTTTATTTTAACATTTGCTTCAATAGCTCTACTGCGCGCGCCATGTCTATTTTTTCCTCGCTCGTCTTCGCCACCACGCCGGCGAGCGCGTACAGCATCTTTTCTTTGCCCTTACGATATTTGTCCACCAACTTCGGATTCGCATCGATAGCATCTTGGCAATGTTGCCTAATTTGCGTTTCATCTGTAATGAGGAACCAATTCCTCTCCGATACTAATTCTCGCGGGCATCTGGTCGTATCTCCTTCTGGTTCCAGCAACTCCTGTAGAACACGCCGGGCATATTGGACGTTGAGGCGGTTTTCCTGCAACAAATCCACGATGGTCGCCAGCTGGCCTGACGTCAAACCACAGTCTGCCGTTTCCAGCTTGTTGCGATTAAGTATCGTGAGCAGCTCGTTGATGAGGAAGTTTGCCACCAACTTCGGAGAACGAGCCGCCGACTCGTCGATGATGGTACGGAAGTGGTTATATAAAGGAATATCATTCTGTAAAGAAACCACATGCCATCAAAACACTGACACTAACCTAAGCCGAGAATGGAGAAAACACCTACAACAAGCGTTATTGCAGTCGCACTGGAAAGCTGGTGGACTTCAACGATTCTTTGGCGTGTTTGCTCCGGCAGCTCGGGGAGGGAGTGTCGTATCTTTGGAACGTCTATCAGTCTTGCTTCCGTGTCTTCAACGGTTGCACCTTCGTGCAGCTTCAGGTGTAACGGAGGCAAATTGGGTTCCGGCATGAACCGATAGTCCTGTACTACCTCCTTGTCACGCATCGCCACCGTTACCCGGCCGACCGAGTCCCAGGCACGTGTTTCGTTGTGTATTTTACCTCCATCGTCGAGTATTTCAATTTGGCGCCGAATTTCATAATCAATCGCCTGGGAGACGGCACGTACGGAACCAATGTTTTTCACCTCAGTGCGCGTTCCGAGCGGTGTGTTTTCTAAATGCACCGATATATTCGCGTCCACTCGAAGAGCACCCTCTGTGAAACAGAAATGTATAAAACGTTTACAATCATTTCGATTGTTGTTGGATTTTTTTCAAACAAAAAAAAGTTCATCTCTTCCGTGACAGTGTTCGTTGAAACACTGCCGTGACCAGGATTCGAACCTGGGTTACTACGGCCACAACGTAGGGTCCTAACCACTAGACGATCACGGCTACCGAGACATGCTATCAAGGTGACGCGCACGCTCTATACAAACTATGCATTCAACATTCGATATTTATTCCAGCACTGTTTTGATGTTGATGGTATAATTAATCATTAACTCTTATCAAATAAACCTTATTTTCATTGCAAAGCACTCATAAATCATTATAATATTATTATGTATGCTTCATAGTTAAGCGTTAAACACAAATACAACACAAACACAATGTTGTTGTACCAAAGGTTCACAATTAACAACAATCGCTTTAGCAAATGCGTTAAATTTAACTTCACAGCATTAATTCATCCACAATGCCACATACATCGTTTTCTACCTGGAGAGTTGCAGCTTTGCCAATAAATCAACATTCATTTGTTAAAATGGACAAAAAAAGATTCGTGCGTCGGCCGGGAATCGAACCCGGATCAACTGCTTGGAAGGCAACTATGCTGACCATTACACCACCGACGCGCTCTCTTGCTTCCATGCGCAAATTCTGTACTTATTCTCTGTTCACTCGTCACCCCATACGAACCTTCCATTTTGCATGAGCAACTTTCCATTCTCGTCAGAATCAGTATCAGCTCCTTTACCAGCGCGGCCGCTTCTTCACCGGTTTCCAGATCCGGCTCAAATACCAGCTCCATCAACGGCATTCCGGCACGGTTCAGGTCTACCAAACTTTTCCGCTCCACCGGGTCATGCAGCGATTTGCCACTATCCTGCTCCAGTTGCAGCTGATGGAGTTTGGCCGTTTTGTAGTAGGGTGTCTTAGTAACACCCGGAATAAACACCGGAAAGGACAGTGAGCCGCCTCGTGCCAGTGGAGCACGTTGCTGGGTGATTTGGTATCCTGTCGGCAGATCGGCGTAGAAATAGTGTTTACGATCGAACATCGACACCGCGTTCACGTTGCATCCAAGGGCGAGAGATGTTTTAACGGCCAGCTCTACTGCATGTCTGTTTAGCACCGGAAGCGTTCCGGGTATGGAGGCATCAAACAGCGCAACGCAAGAGTTGGGAGCGGCCCCGAATGTTGCTCGAGCACCGGAGAATAGCTTGGATTTGGTGTCCAGTTGAGCATGCACTTCCAACCCGACAACACTTTTCCATTTTGCCCTGCACACGAGCGAACCGTAAAACATACAATGATGGGAACATTTCATTAATAATACAATCAACCATTGGACAAATCAACAATAGTACCTTGTGTTGTTCCTCGATCGTTTAGCGGATGCAAAATATCTGCACAAGAGCCGGTTGGATAACGACATTGCTTACGAAAATGTACTTCAACTATTTGTTTACATCTCGCACCCATTTGACAGCACAAGTATCGCTCGATGTTTAGTTCAGTTTTTCTGCTGGGCAGTTCGTGACGTTCTCGTCGGGGGAAAGTGAACAACTAGTGTAAATAAACATTGTTTTAGTTAGTTTGTAAAGGCGTTAACATGAAAATACATTACAGTGCATCAACTTAGGTGAAGTAAAGAGTGCAACATAGTTGATGAAATTGTTTTACCATTGAAAACAACACAGAAAGCATTCAACCATGAGATGAGAGGTGAGCAAGTTTTTGTGCTTTATTCCAGTGTTATTTGTTGTCCCAAGGTATAAAAGATTCAACTTAAAATGGCTCCTTAATATACATCGTTGCATTATATATCATAGTTTAATTAAAAATCAAGAATATCATCCAAGTTCAATCATACAAGCAGCATGCTTGTGAACAAGAGCCGGTGATCATAAAAGGTTTGTTTTGCAATCAGTTGCCCACGGTTACGACGTGCCAGTTCTGATACTCAGTAGAATTTCGATATACAATAGTGCATGCCGACATCAATTCATAAAATTTCCCTCTATATTTTTATCATCGTTTGATACTTTAGACTGATTTTCTCTTGAACTTTCCTGTCGCCAATTTCAAATGGAAATCTCATTTTCAAAACAATCTCTGCAGTGACATTACCGGTGTATGTCATGCATTTTTCACCGGGCCAACCCATACGGCTGCGTACTTTTGGTTGCGTTCGTTTTTGTAGAGAAAGAAAAGAATAGCAGAGAGGAAAAAATGGTTGTCAGTGTATAATGTAAACAAACCGTTGCCCCGCGCTGCTGTGCTGCTGGAAGATATCCAGTTACTCCAGAAAAATTGTGTATTTTTCCGTTCGCCGTGCCTGTGTGGAGCAAATTTTCACCCAGAAAAACACAAGTAAATCCAGCTCACGTGAATGGATTTAACAATCTACAACGATGTGTAAGTGGTGCAAACGCGTGAACGACTGCACGCAGAAGCATGAAAATAATTTTTAAACAACATCCTAATTGCTGTTCTTGTACGCCCCCCGCACGCGCACAGTCCCAGTGATGCTCCTGGTACATATTGTCGCTTTTGCTTTCGCGAAACCAGCCTGGTACCGATCTTCCATCCTACCACGAGCGAACCGCTGAACCTGGAGCTGATAACGATAATCGTGGACTGCATCGGTGTTTTGCTGAAGCCCGAGTTGGATTTTCCATCCGCTGCCTGTCAGAACTGCCTGCAGCTAATGCAGGAATTTCACCACTTCCGGAGGCGTGCCCGCGAGTACGATAAAATCATACGCTCGAAAATGCTACCCCGGATAGAGCCGGAGGTGATCATCGTCAAGCAGGAAACGTCCGACCTGGAAAACATGTACGACCAGGCGGACAAGGAGAGCACCAGCAGCAGCACGCTGACGGCGGACGAATCTCGGGACGCGCCGATCGACGTGCTCGAACAGCTGCAGCAGCTACATCAGCAGCATCAGCTGCACCAGCAGCAGCTTTTGCTACGCCAGCAACAGGAGCAGCAGCAGCAGCAGCATCCAGTTCAGCTACCGCAGCACCTGCACCAACAACAAAAAAGCGCATACCACCACCAGTCGCAGGAGCAAAGCGACGAGCACGAACCAAAGTTCAGCATGAGTGCCATTTTTAACGCGCAAGCTAACGCCTTGGCAGCGGTTGCCGCCGCCGCTGCAGCGTCCGCACCGATACGCACCCAAACGCGAAGCCAATTGAAACGAAACCAGTCGGGAGCGGGCGGGGCAGGCAGTACGACGGCGGCCGCAGCCCTCGAGGACAACCGGTGCATGGTGTGCGGCGAGAAGTTTCAGTCGCGCGACGTTTGGGTGGCCCACCTGGCGGTGCACACGGTCGAGCGTCCGTTCCAGTGCCACATCTGTCTCGCACAGTTCAAAACCAAATACGTACAACAGAACCATATCCGGACGGTGCACGAGAACGTCCGCAGCTACCGGTGCCCGATCTGCATCGAGCCTAGCCGCATGTTCAAGAGCAAGCGCACGCTCGAGGACCACATGCGCTACCACACTGGCGAGCGGCCGTTCGTGTGCTGCATTTGTAAGATAACCTTCTCGTCGGGCAGCGTGCACCGCAACCACATGTACCGGGTGCACCGGGAGATGCGCAAGAAGGACCGCCGGTGCAACTACTGCGGCAAGGTGTTCGATCGCATCCTCGACCTGAAACGCCACCAGACGAGCTACTGCGAAAAAATCGTCGGACGGGAAATTGCCGACCGGTTGTAGGGCGAGGGCACGGGGAGGGGGAAGGGGCGGCTGGTGCCACACGTATAGATGTGCTTACCCACTGTGCAAACTACTACTATGTTGAGCGTAAATGTATTAATTGAAATTTGTACCTCCTTATTTAGCCTAAAAAAACGAACCCCGAAATCACATTGGCGCCATTCTGCGTATTAACGCCTAGCTGTTGTAAATAGGCAAATTAAGAGCGAAAAACAAACGGAACGTTTGTTCTTGATGTATATGGCATAGCATTTTGGTTAGATTTTTTGCGACACACCACGATGCGATCGATTGTGATATATCACCGACATCCGGAAGACCTTCTGGATTCACCTTCTTTCTTTCGACTTTCTTCTCCAGCGCGATGCTACGTTATGCTTCTCACGATCGTTGACCCTACTCCAGCGTTCCTTCGGTAAAGCGATGATAATAACTGCTTGATAGAATGACGGACAGCTCTCGATTGGGGCTCCATCGGACAGCTCCAACATAACGCGGAAAGCACTCGCTGCCGGCAGCGGTAAACAAAGAAAACAAAACTAACACGGATTCTCTCGCTTATCGCCTGCTTTATGGGCCCATAATTTTTACTTGTTTTAATTCTATATTTACAATTACACACAGTTTCCTCACGATTTTGCATCCTTAGCATTAATGTACACATGCACACGCACACCGCCCATCTAAACCCCCGGTGTCAGATAACGGCGCCCCATACTTCCGCAAAGTCCGCTCTGAGTCTCCCCTAAACAAGCCGAAAACGGATGATGAAGTAATTGAAAAGTCTCTCATGAAAGCGCTGCAAAAAGCGGCCAAACATTCAATCAAAAACACCGCTTGGATGCAAGAACAAAGCAGAACAAGCATCGCTCTAACCTATGAACCTGCGCGCGGACGGCTGCGGCTCCCACTTGCGATAAGAACCGATCGAACACCGCGTACCCGTGCCGTACCTTGTTTCATTTTTTCACGCCGAGCGCTTTTTCTGTGCGGTGTGTGGTTGTGCAAATTCCCGACTGCTACACATCTCAAAAGATACCCATTCTCGTTGCCCAGCAACAGCGATGGGAAGCCAGAAGTTGCATTCTTGCACGATTGCTCTATCCCATTGCGGGAGCAACTGGTTTCTCGTGCGGACTGAATCTAACGAAGGAGAGCTTAAGGTTGTCCACTATTGGAACATGCCTCTCCGAAGCACGTTAAGTATGCTGCTGGAAGAACCTTCCCTTGCGAAGGATAATCCAACCCACCGTTCTAGTGCAAGCAGTTCTTCCCGTTTCTTAGAGCCTATGCCTATAAACCGAGAGCAAGCGATTGCTGCTTTTATGTCCACCCCTCTCTCACTCTATCACCGTGTTTCCGCGCGCGCGCTAATCATTGATTCGTCGCACCGAATATTCACATCCGCGTACCGTTCACGCGGTGCCGCGTGTCACACCCGTGATCAAAGTCTATTGATTCTCTCTCCATGCTTATGTATGTTTGTAATCACTTTTGCTGCCTGCTGCCTGCTGCTGCTGCTGCCGCCGCCATCATGGTTCCGGTTCGATTGGCTTTGCCCTGTGCTCCCGCGGCGGAGAGATGTTTTGTTTTCGTTTCATGCCTGGTGCCCTTCGAGTTCTTTTTTTTTTGTGCACGCTGTACTCCCACTTCATCGCGAAGAGCGGCAGCATCAGCAACAGCAGCAGTGCAGTACACGTGCCTATCATCGTGATCGTCCGTAAGAGTGAGCGCGCGCGGGCACACGTAAACGCACACACATCCCGTCGTCCTGCGTCGATCAGTCCAGCAGCTCGAAGTATCCCTCCACCCCCGGGTGGCACACACCTCCTCACTGGACCGGTGCGGCCATCGCCGGCATGGACGTGCGGGACGACTGCCGTTTGTGCAGGAACCGCTTGACGGAGTTGAACGGCAGCTGGAAGTGGTAGTACGCACAGTACGGCAGCGGATCCCAGTACACGAACAGTGCCTCCCGCTGATCGATCACCGTCCCGATGAGATGCTGCACGGCGTCAACGCTCGGCCGCCGCAGTGCGTTCAGCACCGTCTCGTGTATCCAGTACCGGCCACCTTCCTGCACGAGCGGGCCCGAGTTCTGGCGGCTGAAGTGCGGGCAGGGTTTGCAGAGCACGCGCGAATGCACACCGGTGTAGCAGATGTACGGCAGCGACACGCCGACCCGTATGCCCAGCGGCAGGATCTGGCCGCTGCACTGGCACCGCACCAGCCGGAAGCTGATGTGCCCGTTGATCGGACGCTGCAGCCGGATCCGGCGGAAGAACTCCTGCAGCCACCGGTCGATCGCCGCATTCTCCTCCGGCACGAGGCTGCGCGTGTCCGCCTGGATGGCGCACGTCACGTTCGCGATCACGCCCGAGTCCTTCACGGTGGTGCAGGTGACGTAGTGCGACCCGAGCACGTCCCGTATCACGACCCACTTCTGCGCGTCGCTCACCTCGTAGTTGAGGCGCAGGTCGCGCCTGTTCGCCGGCAGCACGTACTTGCTGCGCTCGAGCAGCCCGAGCGCACCGGACGCCACCATCACGTTCCGGAAGCCGCCCAGCCACCCGCCCTCGTACAGCCGGTGCAGCTCCTCCTTCGACGCCACGATCTGGTGCGGCGGCAGCAGGATCTCGTTCGCCTCGCACTTGCGCATCACCTGCAGGATGTCGTCGAGCACGGCCGTCTCCTGCGCGCCGGGGATGAAGCTCGAGCAGCCGCGCAGCTCCAGGTGCGGTTTGGCCAGCGCGTCGTAGTGCGCGGAGCTGGTGGCGCACACCGGGATGTAGTGCGTCGGTTGCTCCTTCTCGACGATCTCGCACAGGGCCGCGATGTACTCGCCGGCCGTCTCCGGCGTCGGGCGCTGGATGGCGTAGAACTTGCTGACGGCGGTCGAGAAGCGGGCCAGCGCGAACAGGCCCTCGAACTCGAACACGACCACGCGCGCCCCGGACTTGTAGAAGTTGCGCGCGAGGTGCAGCGTCTGGATCGTGCTGCCGCAGCTGATGAGAATGGTGCGCTTGCGGCGGTTGCGCTCGTGGGCCGGCGTGTGCAGCGCCACCAGCGCCCACTTCAGCCCGGCCAGCGGCAGCGCGATCAGCTTCCAGAACATCCACAGGCAGGCCGACAGCCAGAAGGCGGGGGCCGCCATCAGAAATGGCTTCCAGGCGAGCTGCATGCAACAGCCGAGCAGCCGCTGGGCGACGGCTATCAGGAGCAGCGGCCACCAGAGCACCAGCCGCAGCAGAATGCGCCCGTTCGAGACGCGCTGCGAGTCGGCCGTGTCCGCCGGTGTTGTCGCCGGCGCTGGTGGCACCGGCGGCTGGACCGTGTCCAGCTCCCTGTCCTCCGGGATCAGCGTGAAGGTGCTGGAGTAGTTGCGCCGCAGCGTCGACGGCGGCGAGGACGACAGCGGCGAGCTGGGCATCGGGGGCGAGTTGTGCCGCGAACCGTACGGTGTCCATCGCGGACTCGATGGAGCCGTGCGGGAGTACATCTTCGCCAGGCTGTCGGCCGTGTTGTTGTTCGAGAGGTACACGAAGTTGCCGGTGCTCTCGCTGCGATTCCACGGGCCAAAGATTTTGTCCTTGCTAGCGGAGGGCATCTTCTGATTCGGATTCACACTTCAACGGCGGCGCTCACTGTGGGTTGCAGAACACGGGAATTCTTGTCGGGGACACACTTTGAGTCACAGCGGCAAAGCGCACCGAGAATCCCGGAACAGGTACGTGTCTCTCTATGCCGCGGTATAGTGGCAGTTCCCGCGGGCCATGCGGGTTGGGGCCCGAGTAACGTCTTGTGAGCGCTCCAGAACACGGGACACCAGAAATACCCCGGAAAGTCTCTTCACTCGGACACACACACTCACTCACACACACGCTCGCACGCGCACGCTCAACAAGTTCTTCGCGCAACAACGTTCTACCGTACACTGACTGGGATGCCGGGATAGCGATGCCTATTTAAAAACTGGCCAGTAGCCTCTGACACCGTCCCCGCCGCGAGATAATATGGCAGATGGGAATGAAAACATCCAAAAGCAAAGCCTACTGCTGTTATCAGCACGTACACGTCCGTAAGGATCGATGGCCACTAGACAACTTGACAGCGGCATAGCAGGCGGCAGGTACCCGCGCGCGCGGGGCCGAAGGGATCCTCGCACACACTCGCCCCTGTGCGCGTCGGGGCTGGTTTGTGTACGTTCCTGTACGAACACGACCCACACTATAGGCCACCACCGCCGTAGCCGTCGCTATCGCCCGGCCGAGTAACTCCTCCGCCACGGGATCTCCGGTCGTAATCGGGCAAAGCAGCGGCGGCGGTGATCACTTTTCGGGTGATGTTCGAGAGAGTGAGAGAACCACCGAACGTGACATAATAGTCACTTGCCAGATCACGCACCCCCGTCGTGCCGGCGATGCCTGACCGTTGGACCGTTGTGCGCGTCTCGGCGGACTCCGCACAACTGGGCGCCCGCACGAATTGACGACGATTTGATTTGTTTTGAGGTGGTTGCCGCCGGTCGCACACAACATAGTTTCCGCTCGCACACGGCGCGCAAAGTGTCCTTGGCAGTGACCGTAAAGCCGGTGGATGCTTGCGATCACGTACGCCTCCTCCCACTCTCTGCCCCACGCCCAACACAGATCTCGAACAGCTCTTGCTGGCCCGCAGGCATTAATCAGAACCTGACACAGGGTCCGGACAGGGAGACCCAGGGGTGAAATCGATTGCGATTTACTTTCTTTGTGCCTTTTACCGGTGATGCCAGCGGCGGCGAGACGAGAGATATGAAGTTTTGTGTTTTTTTTTTCCAGAGGAGTGCAAAAATATGGCGGCCGATTCGATGGTGAGAGTCGACACGCCCGGGTTCTGGAACTGGAGTACTGATTGCGGGGTTTCTGAAGCGTTCGTTACTTCAACTGTTTGAAACTCTTGTATGTTATTTAACTTGAAGCCTAGATTCTTGTGTTCCTCTTGACATAATTTATTAACTAACAAAATATTTCTTATATACATTCCTGATTCAAGAATTGTAAGACAAAGCAACTCGTTCCGACCATTAGTTAAGCTATGTTATACCTTATACCAGGCTCATACACCATGCAACGTTATGAGGATCCTCGCTCCGCTCCATGAAGTAGCAATATTACAATCATGCATCAACAGGATACGATTGTCTTCTCGTCCGGGGAGGGCCTGGCCTTGGCAGCTTATCATGTGTGCGCCCGATTTCCCCTCCCATGGCCGTATATGGACACACTACACGCGCCACACCATACACCTCCAGGAGATCTCTGCGGTGAATGACGTCTTTCACTTCAGCCAGGCCACGCTTAAGCTCTCGTATCGAAAAAAGGAACGGCAAAGAATGTTCGATGGAAAAAAGCGAAGCAAACAAAAAAAAAGTATCTGTAACCGACAATCCGCGCAATCGGGGTCGGGAATTCGCAAGCCGCCGCCGTAGCGTGTTCTCCACTGTTGCCCCACCAGGCGTCCCCATCGAAAGGCGGAAGAACAGGAGGAGAACACACCAACGCTGGTGGTAGCAATAACACACACTACCCGGTCGGGATCTTCGACAGGGTATATGTGCTGGGTGCATATTCACAGTACGTTTATGTGCTCTTTTTATGCTTTTGTTGCGTGCCCATCGAGTAAATCCCGACCCCGCCGGTGGGCGACAATAATCGTATCCTTCCTCGCACACCCTGCAAGTTCGCCCAATTGTGCCCCAGGCAGGCAGGCAGCGCATCGTGGTGGCAATAAATACGTCAACTGATCGTTTCCGTGTCGACACATCGTGTCAGGCGCGCCCCCGATGTGGGGCGCGGTTTTGCTCTGAGGAATTGTTGTGGAAAAGGAGCATAACTCGCCGTTTATCAAATTCCATCGGGAAAGTAATGGGGCCGGCAGAGCCAATATAGGGTTCCGTTTTGGAAATAGGAAACTGATGCCAGTAAAACGATCTGTTGCGGAAATACAAGAGCCTGCGAATACACTGGGCTAAATTAGGAAAACTAACTTCCGAATCGTTGCAACGTCCCTATGTGCAGTACCAGCATTCAGCATCGAAGTATTTATCCTTGTGATGTTCTGGGACTATTTCTAGGTTAAGTCAATCATCCAGCAATTACCGGGTCTTTTTTTTCTAGTAGCTCCAATGAGGTAATAACAGCGAACTGCCTTATTCTTATTCTTGCCTATTAGACGACATATAATCCGCTCATATTGCTACGTTTTGTTGTTGTAGATTCCGAAATTCGACCATCAAAAATTCAAAAGCTATTTTGAGCGGCAATTGACCCCATAAACGACCGTTGGGAGTATTAGACACAGCTGACCGTAGGCATCCACCAGCAACATTCCGTAATCGCAGTGAATGAACTCCATTCCTGCCAAATGACACCGCACGGGCCGCGCCCCGGTCCAATGCCAGCTGACCCCAAGCTGGAGTTCAACCAGCGCCCGCGGAACCCAAGTCGTCGAACTCGCGAAAGTTTTGACGGGCTTGTTTTTGTTATGCTTTCTTCGGGGGTCACACACATTGGTTGTTTGCTAGAGCTATGCGCGCTATGTTTGTTTCGCTGGCCTCATCCGTTTGTGCAAAGGCGAAGCAGAAAGAACCGGCATCTCTCGCAGCATCTTTCCTTAGGGCCCGCCGGCTATATTTGGCTTATCAGTGGGGTCCCCCGCCGTACACGTCTCGGGCGCGAAACCCACAATCGGTTACAGGTACGGGCCCACCACCCCCCGCGGCCTGGACCGGATGTTTTGCTCTTCCCGGTGGCACTCTCGGGTGCGCTCGCTGTTGACGCAGATCAGGCTTCCTTTTGGTGGCCGTTTCTGTTTCGAATGCGGCCACAGCGACTGACACGAGCAGCGCCCTGATAAGAGGCTCACACACTGCATACTATACCGTCCTTCCGTCCATCTCGTCGACTGTACGACAGCGGGCGCAGGCGAAAAGTGCCACCGTATGCCACACCAAAGGGTCTGGAGTATGACGACTTGCGTAGTGAAAGCGAGGTGCGATAGAACACATGCTGTTCCTCCACACCCGGGGTAGGGATGATGAGCCCGGTCGTCGTCATCGATCGCAGGAATGCCGTGGCGAATGCTGCTGTTATCTGCTGATTCATCATCATCACCTTGGAGCTGTATGCAAATCGGCGCACGAACCTCCCGGCGAAGTGTCGAGCACGGTACGCGGTGTTCTCGCTGACCTAGTTCACCGGTTCATTCCGATACATCAGTCAACGTTGGACCTTCGGTGCCGGAACCTGGCACCGGAACCGTGTTTTTATCGTAATCCTCGTTTGAAAATGACTACTACTGTTTAAAGCAGTTCCGCGTACTAACTTCTGTCGAACTAAACGTGTCTGGAACGTGTGTGTTGTTCATCTTCCTTTGCGATACAAACCAATGCTTGTTCACGTGGGGGGTGTTTCACCTTCGCTCAAGAGAGGGTGTTTGTGTGTGTATGTGTAATGACGGTTAAAAGTTTCCAAATTACTTTTCAAGCACGTTGTGAATAAACTTCTGCCATTCTGTTTACTCTTCCACTCGGATCCTTCTTCGTGAGGGGGAAAAAAGAAGAAATAGTGAAACAGTGGCATAGAGTCCTTCCCGCAGACGCGTACACCAACAAACCATAACGACCACCACCTCAATGATTTGCGACGATCTCAGCAACCGCTGTGCTCCTGCCAGCGATGGCGAAAGCGCCAGTGTTGCCAGCGTCGGTCGCAGCAAGCGCGCAGTGAAAGTCCCGCCAACGGCAGCGTTGGAGATTATCGAACCCACTCAGGTAACGCCGCACGGCGGTGGCGGCGGCGGCGGCGGCGGCGGCGGCGGCATGTCAACAGTTCCACCCTCGGGCTCGTCGTCGGGTGGCGTCGGGGCGCGTTGCCTGGAACTGCTCGAGCAGGCCGTGGCACTGGAACGGCGCATGTCAGGAAGTGGCGGCAGCGTGAAGGTGTCGTTGGTCGAAATCGGCGATCTATGCTTCGCTACCAAGGTGAACGATAAACAAATTATCTTCTGCACCAAGCGGCACCGGGACGTTAGAAAAGGATCCGAAACGGCCGCTGGTGGCTCAGTTCCTCGTCAGTTGTCAGCCGAAGCGGATCGGCAGCCTCGAGCAGCAGGTGCAGAAGCGTCGCCGTGCAGGGTCGTTGTGGTAGCGGTCGGTGCGGGCAGCGGTGAGCTGGTGGATAGTTTGTATCTCGCGGCCGACGACGGGCAGGGCTGGTTGCGGGTGCCACCTGATCCTGCTGGTGTGGACGGTAGTGCGACGGCAGCCCTCTGGAGTGGGCCCGGTTCGGCCGGTGTACAGCACGATCGTGACGAATCCGGTGGTGTTAGGCTCATCTTCGACAGCGGCAGTGTCAACCGACGCAAGACCGGCGGCGGTTCCGGTGCGCACCAGCTCGAACAGTTCTGTGTCAAGTGTCGCGTGTATTTGCTGGAACATTTGGCAAAGTTTCGTAACAACGTGGGCGTGATGTCGCGCGTAAGTTTCCCGATTCAGTGCCTTCTAGTGATTTTATTGCAAGTGGACAGGTTATTGCTTCACAGAAATGTACTACATTCTTGGGTATCCATAGTGCTTAAGTACATAACGTCCTGGAATGAGCATCCGCCTGTTTCATGTTTCATTCTTGGAGGATATGAAGCATTAGATTCTTACTTATTCACCGTGCTAGCAAACCTGTGCGTCAGATCTCCGTGAGAACACTTCAGCACGTGTGATGTGTCCATGCACGAATGCAGAACATCCATGCAGCTTTTGGAATGCCACAGAAAACGACCACCAGACACGACACACCAACCACGGGCAAAAGGATGATTGTGCGCCGTGTGCCGAAAGCTCCTCACGATGAACACAATCCCATGTGCCCTCTGTGTGTGTGTGTGTGTGTGTGTGTGTGTGTGTGTGTGTGTGTGCGTGTGGTTGGTAGACCACGCTGGTATCGATTATCAACGTGAAAACTCGAAGCCTGCTTCGCGGGTTGCGTGGAACAAACCACGCCACAAATGCCAGATCCGGACGCCTTGCGGTTTAAACGGTGACTAAACAGGTCACAGACATAAATCCTGTCCTGCTCTTCCTGCCTTCCGGCCGTCGGAAGTTTGCAGATAGTTTCGTGAGTTGAATTTCGGGATGTTTGGCTTTCGTGTTGGGCCCTTTTTCGATTCGGTATTTCAGGAAGAGTACATTTGTCAACTTTTCCTGGCAGAAATAGGGGACGACACCATGGTCTCCGTTAGGTTGGGGGTATTCTATTTGATATTCAATGATGAATGACTAATGGAAAACACCCTCCTCTCTCCGTTGGAGGTACCGATCCGCATGCCAATTGATAGGGGACCTCTATAGAACCAGTGCAATGATTTATGTGTATATTTGCGTTCTTGTTGGAAAATAACTCGTGTGTGAAAAAGGTACACTATGATTGACTATGACCCGACTTCACCGGCTTTGAAACGTATGAAAATAGTATCACCCAGATCATCGTTTGACTGCATGATGCACGGTGTTAACCCACACGAGATAAGCCCGACACAGCGCCACACACGAGAGTCGAAAGCAGGGCTAGCAAGCGTATTGAGCATTGCCCATGTGTGCACGCGCTTCTCCGCAGAAATACAACCCTGAGGTCTGTCATAATTTCGACCTACTCGATCCTAGCGATTACTAGACGCCATCTGGCGCACGTGATCACCATGAGGTTGGTGCTGGCTGCAGGATCATTGCATCTACTTCTTTTGCAAGCGAGGGCGAAGTGCGAACGATAAGCGCCATGTGCTGCTTCCGGTTGCCCGCGAGGCCGCGCCCATCTCGCGCTCGGTCTCTGCTGCACCGACCAGTCGACTCCAGCGTCAACCGGTTGCTATGCTAGTTCATCAGCTCCGGTAAAGTCGGCCGTCCTTCGGAACTCCTATTCTTGCGGGCTCACGAGAGAGGCCGGTCGGTCGATGGTGCTCGCCCATACGCTGCTCGGTGCACTTTGAACTCGAACCAGTACGGACCAATTGCCGCCTCTTCGCACCCACCGATAAGCCCACGGCAGACGGCATCATTTGTCGTGTGGCTTAGATGGCGGGAACGAACGTTGCATCATCGTCTGCGTTTCTACGGTGGCTAATGGCAATAGCATCGCAGTTGGCTGCGGATCAAAGTACGCACAGACTTTGGTCGCTTGTTCGGCCTTTCCCGAAGAGCTTGTAAACACTGTTCTCTGGAAAACAACAAAAAATCATTATAATGAACTTGTTATTCACTTGTTTTGTTGTTTTGAAGCGATTCTGTAACGTAGACTTTAATCACTCAATGAGTGCGAACAATTAAAATTAGAAATCACGGGTCGTAGATTAATCATATATGACTAAGCATAACAGTACGTTTATAGTTTGCTTTAGTATTAAAGTATTATCTTTCTTGTTGGGTACCATAATGAATGCAGGTGATCCGCCAAATACGACTTTACGAGCTAAGACGTCCTGGTCCTGTGAATTGGAATACATTCAGTATGCTCACAACTCTCATCGAGCTTATCATTAAAGCGGGTCGTCCTGCTGGCAGAAAAATTGCATCTGATTAATTAAATTTGACTCTCTATGTGCCAAAGAGTTATATGAATATGAATTATCTTAATTTTATCAATTAAAAATCATTGATTTCAGTCTCTAGTAATAATTATACAGCATTCATGTAAACAATCGAGGACGCAATGACATGAATGTAATAGTTGATGCAATTCAAAAGTTGAAATGATAATCCAAAGCTTGCATACTGGAAAACATCGTTGATGATTTCATCAGTTTCTCGATGCATCTATTAGAATTTGTTGCAAGCAGAAATTATGCAGCTTTTTACTTGGTTTTGCAAATAAAACGGCTATGGTTTGTTTTGTCTTACTTAACGAGCTCTCTAACGTTGCCCCAAGGAGATTCCACCAAGAAAAGAAAATAAACTTATTATCACCCACTCATCATCTCTCGTTAGCAACGGAACCGTGAGATCAGAAAAGTATCTCTAGGCAACGTGGTTGGAGAATAATATTGAAAAATTGTGCTCTTTATTTGCAAATTTGTTTGCAAACATCTTCTCTCCTTAAGCTAAGGAAAGCCTAAGCTGCTTAATAAATAAAGGTGACTCGTTCAGAACGAGCGCATTCTTCAACAAGCACAGTTTTTGAACTCACGCGATTGGAAGTTAGTCGCAGAGCCACGTGCGAGTGGGAGTTCAACTTTCGTTACACATATTCCCCTACAGCTGCCTTCTAGCTCTGATTGGCAACAATCGGACGTGGATGGATTCACAGGATCAAAGATCGAAGTCCGCTGGCAATGATACGGGATGCCGATGCAAAGCGGAGGTCCTCCACAGTTACGGCGTGCCCGTCGTGCGTGGCCAGCAGTTTCATCAGCTTCTGCTCGCCGGGGTACGATTGAACCGGTTACGAGTGGCTAGCGCACGAATTGCTGATAACGTGCAGTACTACCAACTCGCTTGGTTCCATCGTCACTGTCAGCGTTCCCACACGACTGCTAAAGCGATGACTCTATCGTTAGGGTATTCTCGCCCGCTAGCGACTAAGTTACGCTCAAAACACAGGACGGCAAAGTTTAAAATGCCCCACCATCTCCACCTGTTGCGCGCTCGATGCTCCAAACGTCACTTTCCGACGTCGAACGGCTGAACGCTGTCAGCGAGCTGTCAAAAATAATCATTTGCCTTCTCCCCCCATCACAACGCGGTAGGCTGGGAGTGCCATTTATTGGAGCTCCATCGAAGTCGGCGCCTCCAACATCGGTTGTTGCTGCACAGGTGCGCACAACACGGGGCAAATTCCGTTGCAATTTTCTATTCTACGTTTGCACGTAGTCTAAAAGCAAAACGGGTTTGACTCGCGATGATTGCTTTCGGTGGTTCGTGGCGGCACGCGATGGTCTATCGTGCGCTAATTAGTAAACACGGTCGGAACCAATCATTATTTCATCATGTTCATCATTTCTGCCCCAGGGCTCCCGGTTCCCATCCGACGGAGACGGTCATGGCACGGAAGTTGTGTGTACCGTTTAAAACAGGAAGCAAGCGTGAACGGAAATCTATTTCCCAAAGCGGCGGGTGTGCTGCTGCTGCTACTTCAATGTTTGCGGTTTTGTGGTAAATCTAGTCGAATCTAGCCGATTTGCCGTTTACGATAGCAGGGCCGGAGGTGGTGCAGTATAGGCAGAAAACTTTGCAGACGCAAAACCTCGCTAATCGATGCAAAGTTCGTCTTTGGCTACTTTCGTACACTTTGCGGGTTATTGCACCATTGAACGAACGAATTTTGATAAAATAGCAAAGCCTCAATGTGCATGATTGAAGAAAGGATTATTGCCGTGTGTATTGTTCTCCGATCGATTAACATTTTCAGCAAGATACAGTACACTTTCCGGAAAAATATACGTTTGGCAGATCACAATATAACAAAACAGTACCAAAAACTTACTTTTACTCTGTGCGACTAAAACTAATTCAATAATTCAAACTAATAATTTCAAAAACTAATTCTTCCCTAGATCAGTCGTATGGTCAAGTGCGTAACACATGGCCTTACACATCATATCTTGTGGGTTCAAATCTCAACCGGGTCGTCCTTAGTACGTAGTCCTTAGAACGACTTTTCACTATAAAACATACCCCAACATAATTGCTTCGATATATAGAATATCAGAAATCTGTCTAATAACAGTATAGATGCTTATACGAAACATCGATCATAATTTGTAATGTACGTGCGTCCTCCTTCTACGATAGTTTCATATAAGCATTTTCAAAGTATATGAGGTGAATTTTCTCAATCTAATACATCCGTTTCTTCATCAACCATTATTAAAAAACAATGATGAGTCAATGAAGAATGAAAGTAACTCTCACACTTCTAGACGATTCGAACAACACTCCTTATACAATCTCCAAAGACTCATTTAATAGGAAATTCCTTATTCTGTTGAACATATCAACCAAAGAATTACCTACGCAAACGGAAGTGGTTCCCCTAGATATGGGTTCCGCCTGTTCCAAGCACCATCATACCCACAAACTATGTCAGAGCAAGCGCCTTCCACAAACCAACTCCGGAGAGGTACTGGCTACACCTGCCTGCCTTCGATCCTCCACACCGTTTAGTGCGCTATCGATCAAATTTTGCGCACCCGACCCCCCGCCTCACGTTGCGCACTCCGCGCTGCGGTGCCTGTGGGTTGGCCTACATACGAATTTTGGTTACTCCAAAATTTCGATCTCACAAAACTTTTACTACTTTAGGGCTCGCGGCCACGACTCGAGCTAGATGGTGACGACTGCGGCAGGAATCACGGGCGCGGGTGGTGATAGTAGTGGCCATAAATCAAGCCGCATCGTCCCGGTGCACGTGGAACGGTGGGACGCAATTTGGTTCCGTGTTGGTCCACCGTAACCGGGCGGAACGCGCAAAAAGGGCGCACAACGGAAACGATAGAGAGACCCCCTGAGCCTATCGATAGATTTCCCACCACTAAACACGCGATATCCCCGCTTGCTGTGATTCGTTTTGACAGTTTGTGTGTGTGTGTGTGTGCTTGCTAAATACTCTGTACGGAGAGAGAGAAAAAAAATCATAAATAGAAAAAAAGCAATCGCTTTCACACACACACAAATTCACCGCCCTCCCTATTTGCCAATCGAACGTGATGATACTGGGAGCATCCGTGGTCCGTAAATAAAACCGTATTACTTCCTGAACACCACCACAAACTCCCTTCATACACACACACACGCAGAAGCCACGCTCAATCGCTGCTCCTTTGCGTGCAAAACCGCGGAACCGATCCTTGCGCGCCCGGGAGGGGCAGCCTATCATAAATAATCATAAACAATCGGCCACCCCCGCCGCCACCGCGTTGCGTTTAATAAAGACCGTAAACAAGTAAATAAATAAATGGAAAATTGTGCGAAAACGAGGGCTGTGGTTGCGCTGTGCGCCTGGCACATGACACTGTCCTTGCGCGTTCCTCCTCCTTGCGAGCTATTTAAAGAACGCTTCTGGAAGACGAATTATTACAGACGAAGCCTCTCGCTGTGTTCGATAAGAATCTTCCTCCTGCGGGGCACAAACTACATGTCCCTCCTTTCGGGGGCTTTTGCGCTCATTACCATGTGGCGCGCCCATGGCGACGGGGTGTTTTTAAGGACTCGAAGCAATTGGCTCTCTCCCCCAGGATTGTGAATCAACTTCGACGATGTTGATCGCTGCTAGCGGCGAGCATGCACGTTTGTTTGATTTTCAAACCTGTTTAGAAGGGTGCTGTGTGTGTAGGTGTAATGGAGAAATGAGATTTAATGTGGGTATATGTTTTATTTTCCTGTCCCTCATGTGCAAAGGGCCAAATCAGGGTGCTCGATGCCACCAAATAATGCACTGAAAGTGATAAACGATGTTCCCAATATGTGGGGTAAAAATTCGTAGTTGGTTGAAGCATGGTAATAATTAAATAATGAAGTCTGCTTCGTTCGAACCACAAAGTGTCTCAGATTAAACGAAAAAAAAACCCTCTTAAAAATAGCTCACTGATTAGCAAACGGTTGCGTAATGTGCATGTGATCAGCACAACGCCGCACGAACAGCAGAAGCTGCCGCGTACCTGTCGCGTCTACAGCGTCGGATCGATCGCTGCGATCCGTGACTGATTCGCTTTCAAAACAAGTGGTAAACAAACTCGACGCCTTCGGGCTGGCGTTGTTGTTGCTGTTGTTGTTTTATTTCACACATTTTTTACATATCCCGATAATGGCTGGCTGACAAGCGAGCGCTGGTGGAATGAGACTAACCGAATAAAACTTTATGTCCTTGAAATGTGCTCGTGTAAATACTACGCTTCTCGCACAGGTATAGCTTGACTCGTCATCAATTTACGGCGCTTTGATACCGAACGCAACGTTTCCGAATAATCGCGACGTTTCCGGATATTGGCTACGCTAACCGCCGGAACCGGAACAATTTGCCGCACTAATGTGCCTAATAAAAGTTCCATGAAGCTAGATAATTGTTTGCTTTTACACGCGGAATGAAACGAGAAATCCATTAGCTAGTGCCCCGCTCCCCCGGAGAGCAGCAATTGATGTGACAACCATGGAAATTTGTTGAATGAGCATGTTTATTCGTCACAAATGCCCCCAAACCAGCGGAGTAGCAACGATTGTGCGTGAATCGTTCAAAATATCACCCCAACACGCTGTGAATCGATTTACCCCTTAGCATGCGGCAGCGAGGGGTTCACCTGTGCGCTTCAAGGGTTAAAACGGAACCTCGTGAACGTTGTAGGGTTCCGTATTATGCATCGCTAGAACACGGATGAAAGTTTGTTGTGTATATATACTGTTGCAGTTGCCTCTCTACTTGTCCTAGCTTCGGCTGGACATATACTAAAATTGGAACGATACAGAGAAGATTAGCATGGCCCCTGCGCAAGGATGACACGCAAAATCGTGAAGCGTTCCACATTTTT
>KB672813.1:644760-688930 GCA_000349145.1 Anopheles dirus | reverse complement strand
CACACACACACAAATTCACCGCCCTCCCTATTTGCCAATCGAACGTGATGATACTGGGAGCATCCGTGGTCCGTAAATAAAACCGTATTACTTCCTGAACACCACCACAAACTCCCTTCATACACACACACACGCAGAAGCCACGCTCAATCGCTGCTCCTTTGCGTGCAAAACCGCGGAACCGATCCTTGCGCGCCCGGGAGGGGCAGCCTATCATAAATAATCATAAACAATCGGCCACCCCCGCCGCCACCGCGTTGCGTTTAATAAAGACCGTAAACAAGTAAATAAATAAATGGAAAATTGTGCGAAAACGAGGGCTGTGGTTGCGCTGTGCGCCTGGCACATGACACTGTCCTTGCGCGTTCCTCCTCCTTGCGAGCTATTTAAAGAACGCTTCTGGAAGACGAATTATTACAGACGAAGCCTCTCGCTGTGTTCGATAAGAATCTTCCTCCTGCGGGGCACAAACTACATGTCCCTCCTTTCGGGGGCTATTGCGCTCATTACCATGTGGCGCGCCCATGGCGACGGGGTGTTTTTAAGGACTCGAAGCAATTGGCTCTCTCCCCCAGGATTGTGAATCAACTTCGACGATGTTGATCGCTGCTAGCGGCGAGCATGCACGTTTGTTTGATTTTCAAACCTGTTTAGAAGGGTGCTGTGTGTGTAGGTGTAATGGAGAAATGAGATTTAATGTGGGTATATGTTTTATTTTCCTGTCCCTCATGTGCAAAGGGCCAAATCAGGGTGCTCGATGCCACCAAATAATGCACTGAAAGTGATAAACGATGTTCCCAATATGTGGGGTAAAAATTCGTAGTTGGTTGAAGCATGGTAATAATTAAATAATGAAGTCTGCTTCGTTCGAACCACAAAGTGTCTCAGATTAAACGAAAAAAAACCCCTCTTAAAAATAGCTCACTGATTAGCAAACGGTTGCGTAATGTGCATGTGATCAGCACAACGCCGCACGAACAGCAGAAGCTGCCGCGTACCTGTCGCGTCTACAGCGTCGGATCGATCGCTGCGATCCGTGACTGATTCGCTTTCAAAACAAGTGGTAAACAAACTCGACGCCTTCGGGCTGGCGTTGTCGTTGCTGTTGTTGTTTTATTTCACACATTTTTTGCATATCCCGATAATGGCTGGCTGACAAGCGAGCGCTGGTGGAATGAGACTAACCGAATAAAACTTTATGTCCTTGAAATGTGCTCGTGTAAATACTACGCTTCTCGCACAGGTATAGCTTGACTCGTCATCAATTTACGGCGCTTTGATACCGAACGCAACGTTTCCGAATAATCGCGACGTTTCCGGATATTGGCTACGCCAACCGCCGGAACCGGAACAATTTGCCGCACTAATGTGCCTAATAAAAGTTCCATGAAGCTAGATAATTGTTTGCTTTTACACGCGGAATGAAACGAGAAATCCATTAGCTAGTGCCCCGCTCCCCCGGAGAGCAGCAATTGATGTGACAACCATGGAAATTTGTTGAATGAGCATGTTTATTCGTCACAAATGCCCCCAAACCAGCGGAGTAGCAACGATTGTGCGTGAATCGTTCAAAATATCACCCCAACACGCTGTGAATCGATTTACCCCTTAGCATGCGGCAGCGAGGGGTTCACCTGTGCGCTTCAAGGGTTAAAACGGAACCTCGTGACCGTTGTAGGGTTCCGTATTATGCATCGCTAGAACACGGATGAAAGTTTGTTGTGTATATATACTGTTGCAGTTGCCTCTCTGCTTGTCCTAGCTTCGGCTGGACATATACTAAAATTGGAACGATACAGAGAAGATTAGCATGGCCCCTGCGCAAGGATGACACGCAAAATCGTGAAGCGTTCCACATTTTTTTGTAAATGTTTAGTCGGTAGTGGGCTGCATTTGCTTTTTCTTCTTTATTAATGCCATTGTGCGTATGTGTTACAATTTTCTTTTATTAACAATATTTTTTGCTACTTCGAAAAATAATGTTTGACTAGCTAACAGTAAGGTTTCTTATGTTTTTTTTTTAGAAAAATATGTCTGTGGTGAAGCATACATTGGCCCCTCTGTCATGTACATATTACGGACACGTGCCCTTAGGGAAGTGCGCATCCAACCATGACCACCATTGTATACACACTCTATATGTGAACCACCCGCAGCTCCGAAAATACTGAGGGGCTTTTCATCCCACGGTGGACCCGATTTACAACGTGTGGTCACTTGCCACCCTCTCTCATGAAAAGAGTTCCATGACGTCGTAATTATTCACCTGACCACCACACTATTGTGGTGTTCATAGGGTCCTTCTTTTCGCTAGCTTTGATATTGATTTTTTTTTTTTTTTTTGTTACCAAAACATTACTCCTGACACACGACCCACAGGTACCCTACACCCACAGTAGTGGTACGTTGTGGTCATTTCGGTTGCCGGACGTTGTCATAATAACCGCGTCCTGCAGGCCAGTAATGACAGTCCAAGTCCAGCGTGTGTAAGGGCGATTTTTGCCGCCAGTCGTGCCATGAATGGTGTCCAGTGCGGATGAAATCTCCTGGATTAGTGCGTGTTTTATGTTAGTCGTGATCGTTTTGTTTTTTGAGATGAGAAAAGCCGTCTCGTTTCAGGTGGCTGCTGCTTGCGAGGTGGTCATTAAAGTTTGCTATCAAAATAAATTGTTCGTAACATCTGCTCTCTTTCCTCTCCATTACAGCTGAATGGTAAAGATTGTGCTCCGAGCTTAGGGCTACGGCATTCGGAGGGAGGTGGTGGTGGAGGAGGTGGCACGAGCGATCGCAACAAGAAGCCTTTCTCCAGACCCTTCAACAAGAACCGACTGCTGCACGACACTGCGGTGACATCATCCGGCGTAGGTGTCGGCAGCGGTGGATCGGCCACAGTAGCACCTTCGGCCACAAGAATGCCCTCGAGTACCGGAAGTACCAGTTCGCCACCGAGCGCAGCTGACACCAGCGCCCTTATCCGGCAGAACAATGAACTGCGTCATCGGCTGCAGGAAGAGGCGAACAACTACCGGCGCCGGTTGGACACGTACAAGCAGGCGCAAAACAATCAGGCAGCCCTGGTCAGCCGACTGCAGGCTAAGGTGCTCCAGTACAAACAGCGCTGCACGGACCTGGAGCAACTGCCTCCGACGGTTTCAAGCTGCACCGGTGCTGGTGGTGTAGGTAGTGGTCGTTACGGTGCAGGAGGCTCGGGAAGTCGTGAACCTTCGCCCGGTTCAAGACATCCGCACCATCCGCATCATGCACCATCGTCCCCACCACCGACGGGGACAGCAGGAGGAGGTGGCATCTGTTCGGATATGACGGGTCCGCTTAGCTTGCCCCCAGCATGTCCAGTGGCACGGGAGCACGCACGATCCCGATCCCGATCGCAGTCACCGTGCCGGAAGTACTCCGAGGGATCACACGATGAAATCCGCCATCAGTTGGACGAGGAACGACGACGGTACGTAATGTTATGATACTTTAAAAGCACACGTAATTCATACAATGTAACGTATACTTTACAACAGATGTGAAAAACTACTGGTCGAGAACTCCTGCCTGCGGCAGCAGTTGGAGGAGTCCCATCGCACCAACGACGCATTAACGAACGATCTCCAGAAGCTTACCAACGACTGGGAAAGCTTACGTGATGAACTATTGAGCAAGGAGGACGAATGGAAGGAAGAGGAGCAGGTATGTGTTCAGTATCAGCAGAATACGCTGTGGATGGTTGAGGTGTTCAGTAGGATCACAGCAGCTTGCTTGCTAATTGCCACGGCAACCGTGGTATAGATGAGAAACCTTACAACAGTTTACCTTTGAGATCGGTACGTGTCAGAGTAGGATGACAGAAGCGAGCGAGAGGGCATGTTTCTGTCGGCTGTTCTATTTATAGAACTGTTTTTGTTGAGAGTCGTGCGTATGCAAGCGAGAGGTTTGGTGACCTATACATCGCTACAGCAGTATGGCAGATGCGGTACAAGAGACTTAGGAAAAGTTCTCTTTTTTCAAGGAAATGATGACGGTGCTTTCAGAGCGATTCAATGCTTGAAGCCGACCAGCCAAAAAATTTCTCTTGTTACGCTTAATTGGACGGCCTGGGTACAATCTGATCCTTCACTTTCTGTCTTAATTGAATGACGATAGAAGTCATTCATGACAGTTTTTTAGACTCTTATAATTTAAATCTACAATGACTGACTACGAACAATAAAATATATACAAACATATCCAGTTAAACTATGAAAAATGGATTTTCGCATTAATAATAATGTCTTATTTGATCATCTTAAATTAAACCAACTTCTCGTCTGCTTCCGATCAGGCATTCAACGACTACTACAACAACGAGCATACGCGCCTGTTGAAAATGTGGCGTGAAGTAGTCCAAGTGCGCCGGATGTTCAACGAGATGACATCCACCACGAAGATGGAGCTCGGTCGCATGCACTTGGAACTATCCGGAACAGTCCGGGAGGTATCGGGTGCTTGCAGCGGTGTTTCGGTGAATCTGAAGCAGTCTTCCAAGTTTGAGGTAAGTTGGCAACGACGATTATTTTGCCTATCAGCCGCTCAATAAATCTTCTCTGTTCGAAATCTGCAGGAAGCACAACAGATGCACATTGAGCGTGAGAACATAGAGCTGAAGTCGCAACTGGCCGAACTACGGTTGCAGTACGAGTCGGCCCGCCAGGAAGTGGGACACCGGGACCAGCGACTCCAGCAGATGGCCCAGGAGCTGAAGCTGCTCGATGATCGTTACACCCAAGCGGATAGTCAGGCCGCTCAAGCACACCGCATGAACGACGAGCTGGAACGGTTGCAGGCCGCTCTGCGTGACATTGCCCACGCCGTGGTGCAGGACGCGGAATCGAACGCCGCGGCCGATTTGGGTTGTGGCGGTGGTAGCGCCGGCGACGGTGGTCAGCATCATCTGCATTTGTCGCAGCCGATCGTCTCACCCGGTGTAGCTCCAAGATCACCGAAACGTTCGTCAGGTGGTGCCGGAAGCGGTGGCCTGAGAGCTTCGCAAGCATTCGCCGAGGGAACGATTTCGGCCGTACAGGCGGCGCTGCATAAGTATCAGCTAGCCATACACGACCTGCAGGTGAAGCTGCAGACGAACAACGATGCGCTGAAGGTAACTCGGAAGCAGTTCGACAGTTGCGAGCATTCTCGCGACATGCTGTCCGGCAAGGTGGCGGAGCTAACCGAAAAGCTCGACTCGGGCAACCATCAGCTCTCGGAACTGTACAAGGAACGGGACAGTCTGCAGAAGACGCTGGATGGCTTGCGCACAGATAAACACACAGTGGAACGCGGCAAGGCGGAACTGAACTCCATTGTAAGCAAGAATATCAAACCAGGTGAAGAAAAAACGAATTCACCATAACATTTATCTCGTTTACACTTGTCCACCAGGTCGATAGTTTAAACACCGATTATGAGAAGCTACAGAACGTCAACAGCAAGCTGCAAAAGATGTACGACGCGCTCGAGGAGGAGAAGAAGATGATAGAGCTGGAGTTGCAGCGTGTGCATAAAGACAAGGACATACAGGAGCTAAATTTGAGGTATGTTTGAAACAAACATTATTTTTTGGATACAACAGAACCTAAACAAGCAAAAAAAGATTCGGGACAGCCGACCGTGACAGGACTCGAACCTGCAATCTTCGGATCCGAAGTCCGACGCCTTCTCCATTAGGCCACACGGTCGTGTGGAAGACGCCTGTTTAAACGGATATAGAAACTCTAGCATCTATTTTGTATGGAACATGAACTCTATTCTTTTATTATATTTTTTCAAATAACTAAAGTGGATTCATGAAAAAATACATTGTTAAGATTTGCATCCTTATGCATCTTTGCAACAAACGTTAAGTACGCTTCAACTTCTTAGTAATGTGAAATTATTCGTCATAATGCATAAACTTGGATAGTTAATTTGTTTGTTTATTGATTTAACCCTGTCCATTCTGGCACCTTAAACATTAATTTAAAACGATAAGTGTCGAAGTTAAGCACAAACATTCAAGTATTTTTTTACTTATACTGTATATATGACAAGCTAGATTTCTAGCTAGAGCATTTATCGGAACATTGTAGCAATTCCAATGAGTTCTCCAGTGTTTCGTGCCAAGATAGGATAGGTATTCGGGTAGAGTTTCACTAGATTATTCCTTACAATAAGTTACAGTTTAGTGACAAAAACTCTTTTTAGCTATGGACTCCAAACCTTAACTAGATTTTCGTCTTCGTCATGACAACAACATTTGTTCACGGTTATAAAAAAAATGGTTTAAAAAAAGCTATTTCTCACTTCTCTCCGTGACAGTGCCGCACATTACATTGGTGGCACTGCCGTGACCAGGATTCGAACCTGGGTTACTACGGCCACAACGTAGGGTCCTAACCACTAGACGATCACGGCTATGAGAGCGAGATGACGTTGCATATGTTCAAACATTATAGTATTTCTCACCCTTCTGCTTCTCATGAGAATTATTTACACCCCTATTTCTCATCCTCTCTCGCTCACAGGGCTGAAGAAGAACGTTGCAGCCGATTACGTGAAGAAACAATCACTCTTCGAGAAGAGCTGAACAAGCTCTATCTTTCTCGCGATTTGCTCGAACAGCAGCGCATCGAATCGGACGGATTGCTGAACATGCTCGAGAAACAGAAACTCGAGCTAGAGTTCGAACTTGACCGTGTGACAGGCGAACGCAACGAATTACACACGTCGCTAGAAAAACGTACCAACTCGAACGAGCATTTAGAGCAGGAAATACGTCAATTGAAGGCGACCGTAGCTCAGCTAGATGAGGAACGCGGCAAATTGCGTGCTCAGTCGGGTGACCAGAGCGCAGATCTTTCATCGCTCAAGAAAGAACTAATCAGTGCTGAGCAGTCACGGCTCGATCTTGACTCGGAGAAGCTTGCCATCAGCGAACGATTGAAGTGTCTCGAGATGGAGAAGGACAAAATCGAAGCGGAGCTAAGCTGCGTGATACGCGAACGAAACGATCTCAGCAATCAGCTGGCGACTATTGCGCGCAAAAAGGAAACCATCGGCGAAGAAGTGATGCGTCTACGGCAACGACTCGAGCAATCTAACGAAATGAACGGGCGACTGAACCGGTCCCTTGAGGAGTTGGTTAAGGAGAGCGAAGAAAAGACGGTCACCATTGAAGGACATGAAAAGGAGCTGCAGAGACTACAGGTAAGAAGAATAAATAGCTCTAGAAGCAAAAAAAAGTTCCGTGCGTCGGCCGGGAATCGAACCCGGATCAACTGCTTGGAAGGCAACTATGCTGACCATTACACCACCGACGCCCTCGGAAGATGAGCCGCTTAAGGCAAATCTGCTAACAGCAGCATCTTTTTTCTTCTTCTTTGTTCTTTTACACACATTCAGGAGCAACTTGCTTCCCTGCGCAGTGAGAAGGAATCCTTGGAGGCGGTTCTTTTCGATACCAACACTTCGCTCGAGGAAACGGAAGCCAAAAAAGACGCGCTGGAGCGCGAAAATCAAGATCTGCTAATCAAGCAGGAATCGCACAAGGCGCTCATCGCTCGGCTCAACAAAGATCTGGAGAATGCGGAACGGCGCGCACAGGACATCAAAATCCAGCTTACTAATGCGGCCGCCAACCAGGAGGCCGAGTTCTTGCAGAAACTCTCCAGTCTGCGCACGTTTAGCGAGGAAAACATCAAGAAGCTGAACGACGAGAAGGAGCAGATACGTCAGTCGCTCGAAAAGCGCATGCAACAGTCGCTGCAGGCACTCGAGAATGCCAAAGATGCCGAGATTCGACAACTGCGCGAGCAGTTCGAAACTTTACAGATGCATCTCGAGGCAATGAACCAGCAGCACGAAGAGGTGATCCTACGGGCGGAGAACGAAAAGCAGCAGGCCCTGTTGATTGCCCATCGCGATAAGCAGGCTGTTATCGAGAAGCTCGAGATCACGGCACGTGATCTAAAGAATGAGTTGGAGAATGGGGACCGGTTGAAACGGGAGATGGCTGCCCGGCAGGAGAAGGATCGTACCACAATCGGGTGTTTGCGGGACGAAATTGGCAAGATGCGCACAAAGGCCGAGGAGGCTCGCATCCGGGCAGAGGAGGAACTGAATCGACTTGAGGTGGTCGCCGGATCGTTGCGCGAAGAGAAGGATATGCTAACAAAGGACGCAGAGGAACTGAAGGTGCAACTTCGTCTTTCAGAGGACCGAAGTGATGGACTAAACCATCAACTGCAAGATACGCAGCGAAAACTAAAGGAAGGTTAGGCGGATTTGTGGAGGCGTTTGCTATTCAGCGCTATTCAGTATTCATAACATTTGTTCTTTCTCTTGTATCTGTTTAGCGGAAAATAACACGGATGCCACAAGAAAGGACTTGACGGACACGAGACGAACCCTGGCGGACAGCAACATTGAGCGTGACAAGTATGCCAACAGTAACAAAGAGCTACGAGATCATGTCAAGAGAGTGGAGGAGCAACGCCGTCAACAGGCACGCACCATAGAGGATGCTCTAGCGAAAATTTCATGTAAGCTTATTAGTAAGATCGTTCTGAATTTTTATGTTTGATACCAAATAAACATTTTATAGCACTCGATGAAACTCGGAACGCGCTAGAGCAGGATAAGGTGCGACTGCAGACGATCCTCAAGGAAACGGAAACCAACGTCACCAAGCTCAATCAGGAGCTGTCGACCGCTCAGTCCGATATTCAAAAGTTCCAGACAGACACGACTCAAAAAGATGCCTCGGAGAAGGAGCTGCAAGCGCGATTGACAAACGAGAGCGAGGAGAAGGAACGTGTGCTGGCTGAGCTGCACCAGATCAAGAAACAGATGTCGGATTTGGAGGGCACACTGTGCGCAACGCGTCAGGAACTTGGACGAGCCCGTTGTAAGGCGAACCAGGACGAGCATCGGTTCCACCAGCGCGAACAGGAGCTCTGTGCCCGTACCGAGGAGGGCCGTGGTCGCGAAAAGCGGCTCGAGGATCAAAAGCACAACCTGGAGGTGTGTCTTGCCGACGCCACGCAACAGATCCAGGAGCTTAAGGCACGTTTGGGTGGAGCGGAAGGCCGCGTCCGTGCGCTCGACGAACAGTTGATGCAGGTGGAGTGTCAGAAGAAGGAGGTCGAGAACAAGCTCAGTTCCATCGGACACACGCTGCGCCGTATCGCCGGTATTCAAATGGACGGTTCGGTCAGTCTGCCGTACCGCTTGATGAGCCCGTCCCGTCGCTACAGCCCAGCAAGGGGAGGCGGTACCGGTGGACGGTCGGAGAGTGGTGACTATCCCCCGGGTCATCATCACCACGGACATCATCATCACCATCACCACAGTCATGGTGGTCACGAGACACGCAGCCTTTCCGGCGAGAACGTGCTGATAGACGTCGATCCCGAGATGGTACGGAAGGGCATCCGTTCGTTGATGCAGCAGATCGCACACATCGAACGCGAGCGTGACGACTTCAAGGTACAGCTGTGCACGGCCCGAAAGCAACTGCAAGAAGGCAGCGATGCGCAGCTTCGTCTCGAGACGAAGATTAACAAACTACAGCAACACGTGCGTGCACTGCACGAAGACAAGACCAATCTGGAGGCGAAATTGGCACAGAAGACCAGTGCCCTGCAGTCGACCGAGGAGACGCTTCGACAGAAATCGGATGAATTGACGGCGTTGCGCGAAAAAGCTGGTCAGCTGGAGCAATCTCTGGCTAGCACAACCGAAGAACGCACGCACCTGGAGGAACGGCTGGACAAGTGCCGCCAGACAGGTGCCCGGCTCGAGTCCGACAAGCGTCACCTGCAAGACGAGCTGGCGCGCACGGAGGCACGTGCCTCGAAGCTGGACTTGCAGCGTGTCGCCCTCGAAGGAGACATCCAGCGGCTGCAAATGGCCATGCAGGAGAAGGATTGCACGATACGCAACCAGCAGGAACGTCTGGAGAATCAGCAACGGTCGCTAACGCAGCTAGAGGATCGCTGTGTCGCCCTCAAGAGCACAGTCGATCAGCTGAAGGAGCGCCTCCAGGCAGCGGCCATTACCGAAACGGAGCTGCGCGGTGAGATCAGCGGTCTCCAGCGCCACAACGCTGACCAGAGCCACACGTTCGCGCTGGGCCAGGATAAGCTGAAGCAGCTGCAGAAATCCCTCACCGGCAGCGAGAACGAACGACGCGTCCTTGCCGAACGGTTGGATGCGGCCCAGCATTCGATCAACGAGTTGCGGCGCAACCAGCAAGCCGCTCAGGACGGCACCACGCGCCTCCAGGAGCAGCTGGCCGAATGCGAGGTGCAGAAGTCAACGCTCGAAAGCCAGCTGCGACTGGCCAAGTGGAATCAGGAGACAAGCGAGCAGTTGGCAGCGACAGGCGGTGGCGGCGGCGCCGGGCCTACCTCCTCTTCCGGAGACCAGGAACTTGCCCGCCAGCTGGTTAGTTCGCAGCGTGAACGTAACGAGCTGCGCAACAAGGTGGAGGCGCTGAGTGAAAAGATCCGCACGCTGGAGCATGATAAACGTTCCAGCGGTGGAAAGTATGACCGCGGGGAGAAAAAGTCCACCCTCGGTGGTGGTGAATACGACTCGAACCGACACGATGTACCGACGTACAACTGCGGGCTAGATCACGCCCAGCTCGAGCAGGAAGGTCGCGACCTACGGATGAAGGTGCGTCGGCTGGAGACACTGCTGGCCGAAAAAGAGGCCGAATTAGCCCGATCCCGGGCAAAGTTGCTGGAATCGCCCAGCAAGGGCAGCAGCATCGGGGGGGCTAGTGTAGGCGCGGACGTCGAACGCTACCGGAGCGCCCAGGTACAGGCGGAGCGACTGCTGGACGCACGGGAACAGTCACACCGGCAGCAGGTGACACGCTTGGAAAACCAGATAGCGATGTTGCGTGAACAGCTGGCCCAGGAGGCAAAGCGTCGGCAACAGTACATACTGCGTAGTTCCCGTGCCGGTCGCGATATACAGCAGCTGCGCCAAACCATTGGCGATTCGCTCCGTAACGTGGCCCAGGACCCTCTCGACACGGGTCTGTTGGAAAGTGAAGCTCGTCGGTAAGTGACACTAACTAAGACTAGAAGGATGCCCTTTTTATGTTTCATTGACTATTTATTTGTACTCGACAGACTGGACAATGCGGTATCGATGAGCCTGCCACCAACGACGTCCGTAACCGGAAGGGGCAGGGGCGAGTACGATCGCAGTCTCAGCCCCACGTTCCGTTAAGCAGGCGTTTACATGGGATCATTTTGTGGATAACAAACACTGCCCCCAGTTTTTTTGAAAACGTTCAAACCCGAACCAAAGTCTTTTGAAAGCAAAAAAAGATTAGATTTTTAGCACGTCGAATATTCAACCCAAGTTCAAACACAGCTGTTCAGACCCCAACAAAGTGTGCATTCGTCAGCAGAAAGTACAGAGTATCATCATTTGCTGTATCGCTTAAAGTAGGAAGTGTATGTTCTTCGGAAGGTAAAGAAACCACATCCGTCCAGTAGAAAATAGTGGGTCATCGACAAGACCAGCTCATTCGATATCTCCTGCATCGGTCATTACAGTAATTAGTAAGCGAAGCTTTTAAAGTAAGGAAGCAAAAGAACGTGTGAATCGTCACCGTAGTAATCAATGAAATGAATATTTAGCGTATAGCATCATGTAGCAAAGGGCAGGTAATTTGTTTCCTTAGTAATAATATAAAGGATATCATTACAGCGATCTCACATATTATCAGTATAAATCTATCAGTCAGTTAGGCGCAATTGTGTTATTCGGCCTTCATCGAGAGCATAATAATCTGAACCAAATCCCATTGCTGTACCCGACAATTTAATCAATCAACAGAGTTGTTCCTTTAGGTCGTAAGTTTGACTCATTTTGTGCAAGAATAGCAATCGATAGTTTCCATCAGGGGTTAATCATACTTTACACAACACACAAAATAAATAAATTCATGCAAAAAAAAAATGTATACGAAATTGATGGTGAACGTTATTTTCAAACATACGTGTTCTTTTCGGTGCAAATGCCTTTAGGCTTTTGTACGCCAAAAATCTATCTTTTGCTACCAACACTCAATAGCCGTGATCGTCTAGTGGTTAGGACCCTACGTTGTGGCCGTAGTAACCCAGGTTCGAATCCTGGTCACGGCAGTGTTTCAACGAACACTGTCACGGAAGAGTGCGCTAAGCGATGTTTTTTTTTATTGCCAACGAACGCGAGCATGCTTTGTTGTATGCTTTTTCCTCTCCACAACTGAATTGCTTCTCTCTATTCGCAAAATGTTGGACCCTCTCTCTTGACGTGTTGAGAGGAATTAATACACCACTACATCTATAGAGCACCGCCGTACGGTATGCTAAACAAACTGCTGTCAAACAAGTTCGTCGCAGAACGTAAACAAGCAGGTACTTCGTTTAGAAACCATGAAAGAAAGCAGAAAACGGCGGAAATCGCGACGCGATAGCACGTCATCGTCGTCGTCCTCCAGCAGGGATAGCAGCAGCTCCAGTAATAGTAGCAGTAGCAGCTCCAGCTCCAGTTCCAGCCGAAGCAGCACGGAACGTAAGCGCCGAAAAAAGGAACAGAAGAAAAAACTTCTGAAGCAACAGAAAAAGGAAGAGAAAGCGAGAAAGAAAGCCCTCCGCAAGGAAAAGAAAGCTAAACGGAAGCAGGAAAAGTTAGAAAGTAAGCTAGCAAAACGGAAACGAAAGGAGCAGCGTCGAAAGGAACAGAGCACGAAGGAAGGAATCGCCAGTGCTGCTGCTGCTGCTGCTATCCCGACAGAGCAGAAGGATGACGGGCTGCTGGATTGCGGCATTCCGCTCGATTTGATGAACCGCAAAGCGATGGCACCGGAAACTCGGGAAGAGTACGAGGCGCGCCAATCGATCCTGCGGCGGGTAGTCGATCCAGAGACGGGACGTACCCGCTTGATCAAGGGTGACGGTGAAATCATCGAAGAGTGTGTCAGCCGAGACCGGCACAAGGATATCAACCGGCAGGCGACGGCAGGGGATGGCGCTGAGTTCCAGCGTAAATCACTCGGTCGTAACGTACGATAGTGAGCATCGGCAAAGCACAAGAAAGAATACAAATAAAACTAGTTAGCCCTGCGGGGGAAGAAAAAACCTCCTTCGATGTTTTCTTGCGCGTGACATTTTATGCGAACAGAAGCGGTGTGCGTGTGCGAATCGCAGCAGCCACAACACCAACACATGGGCGCTTTTGACACAGCGCCAGGTGAGAGAGCGAAGAAGATGCTGCATGTGACAGCAGCGCGTCATGAAAAAATGTAGACAAGAAGTACCTCAAGAAGTGTGGCACGAAAGCTGCTGAAGGACAATGTAAGGATTGTTTTCTCCAGCTTTCGCTCCGAGACTGTGGCCAATTGTTCCGCCAGTTTGCTGTAAGGTAGGTTTTTCGCGTTCGGCGTGGTGCTGTGCAGCCGAAGAGAGTGTGTGTTTGTTCGAATTACATCTTTTTTTGCCGGCCAAACAGGAATTGAGGCAAATCTCAATTCGCGCAGGGCAGCAACCTTGAGCTGCGTCTCTACTCTTCATGCAAACAATGTGCGAAATCGTTCCCTACGTTCGTTAATCGGTTGCTGACCGGTTGGCATTCAGTTCACATCACACCGAGACGGGAGGAAAACAACTAGGATAGATATGGAACCGGAGCAGGAACCCGAACCGGTCGTCGATGACGATCCGGTGGACGTGTAAGTAAATAGGAAGCGACGAGAGCTTTCGAAATAACCACACTTATGTCGATTATGCCTAAAATATGAATGCGGTTCCGCTTGCAGCCCAAATCAAAACCCCGAATCATACTGCCGGTTCTGTTTCTCTGAGAATGAAGTGGAACCGCTGTTTTCGGCGAACGGAACCCAGGCGAGTGCGGATCTGCTGGATCGCATCTACGACTGCATCGGCATAAGACTGACGAAGCGCGAATACTGCCCCAGCGGCATTTGCTGGTCGTGCACGCTCACGATGGAAGAGTTTCAGTGTTTTCGCAAACGTTGCCTCAAGTTCGACACGCTGGTGCGCCGTCTACGACCGACGGTGAAAATCGAACCGGGCTACGGAACAACGACGGAGCAGAAGCCGCAAGCCGCGTTCGTGCGGCACGATAAAACCGCGAAAAAAATGGCCGCTGCGTCGTCCGAGCTGCGGTCGTTTCATTGTCAGTATTGTCCCCGGAGCTTCAAGCAGCGAATGTATCTCGATCAGCATATGTGGAAGCACCGGGATAGAGTTGCTGCCGAAGCGGCCGGCATACAGCAGCATCAGCGCACGCCGGCTGCGGTGAACGGTAACGGAAACGGTACCGTGACGATGATAAAGAAGGAACCGATCGCTGCGAGCAGGACGCCCACTCCGCAGCCTCCGGTCTCCGGCCAGACGGGCACGCAGGTGGATCGGCCGATCAGTTGCGAGTACTGTCCGCGGAAGTTTACGAGGCGAATGTACTACGTGCAGCATCTGCGCCGACACAAGCCGGAAGAGCGGTTGTTCCGCTGTCGGCACTGTACGCGCAGTTTCACGTCGCACATGAGGCGCGTCGGCCACGAGCGCAAAATACACGGCCACATAAGCAATCCCAAGACGGAGGAGAAGGACTCGTTCTCGTGTCCGAAGTGTGGGCGTGTGTTCAAACATCGGTCGTCGATGCGGATGCACCTGCTGAACCACGACGGGCAGCTACCGTACGGGTGTGACATCTGCAACTGTCGCTTCTACAGCGTCAGCCATCTGGGACTGCACAAAAAACGCTACCACGGTCCCAACGCGGCTCGATTGATGGCCAACGGTACGTCCATTCCGTGTCTGTACTGCACGCGATGGTTCCTGCGCGAGTGTGACCGGTCCAGCCACATCAAGCAGATGCATGCGGATATGCACGCGAGCAAGGCATCGGCGGCCGGCTTCAACGAGATGCTCAAGGACTGTCCACCGGCGGACCACGAGGGCATGACGGATCCCGAGATGCTGCCACCGAACGTACACGAACCGATGATGGTCATCAAGGAGGGGGAACCGGACAATGCGGGTGGTGCGAGTGGCGGTAGTGCAGGCGGTGCACTGCCGAATGCGACGATCACCGGCGATGTGGCGGGTTCGTTCCCATTCTACTGCTACTCCTGCGCCATGCCTTTCGACACCGAGGACATGTACTCGGAGCATCTGGACGATCAGCACCCGTTCGGGGGTGAACAGTTGATGGAACAGCTGCAGCCGTCGTCCTCCCCGGTCGAGCTGGACGGCAACTCTGCCAAGGTGTTCCTCTGCCCGTACTGCCCGAAAACGTTCACGCGCAAATGGAGCATGACGCAGCACATTCCGACGCATCTCGGCCGGAAGGGCTACCAGTGCGAGTACTGCCCGGCCATCTTCACCCGCAACGAGTACCTGCGGACGCACCGGCAGCGCAAACATCCGACACTGCCGGAAACGGGCTCGTACAAGTGCAGTTACTGCCCGCGGCTGTTCCACAAGGCGCGCTACAAGAAGGTGCACGAGCGGATCGCGCACATCAAGAAGGGGGACGTGCTGCCGGACGGGGACGATACGGAGGAGAGTGAGCTGGTGGCACTGACCGGGGCGCCCGGTGAGAAGATGGACGAAAGCAGCAGCAGCATCGCGTTCGGGCCACCATCCCGCGCGTCGGACAGTTTCGATCAGACGTCGAACGATGCGCACAGCGTGTCCGGTTCTGGTCCGGTGCCCGACTACTCCGACCTCGAGGCGACGAATCGACTTGTGGTTGTGCTGGAACGTATGCCACCGGAACAGGTGGAAGAGTACCGGTGGCAGCTGGAGCTGTACGAGAACATGTCACCGGAGGAACTGATCGGCCAGTCATCGGCGGATGAACCATCTGAGGTAGACGAAGCTGCGGATGACACGCTCGAGTTGATCGATGCGCAAGACGACCACGGACAAGCAGCACCGGTGTTCAAGCGCAAGCGTAGCAAGTTTGGCATCACACTGCACCCGTGTCCCCACTGCTCGAAGATGTTCAAAACGCGTGGCGCTCTGCGGATGCACGCGCTGTACCACAGCGGCGAACTGCCGCACCGGTGCGACGAGTGTGGCGTGCAGTTTATGCGCTACAACCAGCTCGAGTATCACAAAACCCGCTACCATGGCGCCAACAGTGCGACGATGGCCGCACGCTACAGCTGCGATTACTGTCCGCGCATCTTCCTGCGGAAGCAGGACCGCACCACGCACCAGATGATGGTGCACGCGCGGGATCAGGCCGACGCGATCGACGCATCGCCGGGACCGACGCGGATGCACTCGAAGTCGAAACGCAAGGACTACGTGTGCCGGACGTGCGACCAGGAGTTCGATACGTACCGCATCTGCCAACGGCACATCTTCGTGTATCATCCCACCGTCGAGGGCGGTTCGGCGGTGGAGAGCAAACCGATGAAACTGTGCCACTGTAGCATCTGCAACGGGATCTACAAGAAGCGGGACGATTGGCACGATCACCTGAACAACCACCCGAGTGTGCGGCCCCATCACTGCGAGCAGTGCATCCGGCGGCGTCGCAAGGCATCGAGCCGGAAGCAGGTGCACCGCTGCTCGTACTGCCCGAAAGCGTTCGAGCACAAGCCGAACCTGGCGTCTCATCTGCGCATCCACAAGCAGCAGCTGCGGTTCCCGTGCAGCGAGTGTGGCGTCATGTACGACCGGTACCGGGACCTGTTGGCACACCAGAGCCGCTATCACTCGCAGGATCCCGCGGAGGCGGGAGCGACCCGAGAGCCGCTGCAGAAATGTAACTTCTGCCCGCGTGTCTTTACCCGGCTGCGTGACGTCAAGTACCATCAGGAGCAGGTGCACGCGGATCAAGAGATCCCGACGGAGCAAGCCACACCACCGGAGGAGGATAGTACTGGCCGCGAGCCGGATGCCAGGGATGATAACGACGACAACGACGTCGAGGACGACGAGCTGCCTAAGACGTTCGGGTTTGGGCCGGAAATGTTCCCGGAGACGGACCTGCAAATGCCAGAGGGCTCCGACCACAAACCCATCAAACCGGAACCTGAGCCAGAACCGGAACCGGAACCGGAACCTATACCACAGTAAAAAACACACGGTGGCTTTTTTTCATTTTGTAAAACCGACCTCACCTTCCCCATTGATCTACGTACGTTTGTGTTAGATGGCGCATTTAGGCCACTTGGTAACGAATGCATCACAAACCTTATGAAATACCTGTAACTTTTCCTTTTACTCTCTCGACAGTGCGAAATGCATCACACATGGAACGCGATTTTAAACGTGACGACAGCCACTCGGTACACTCGTGAATTGTAATAAGATAAATAATTGAAAGTAACTTACTAAGGCCATGACACGAAAAGCGTCGGCTCACCTTATACTTGCGTTTGATATTACTAGGCGTAACTGAATAAACGAGTCATTCAAATACGACAGTTCGTTATAGATGATTTGAAATATTTTCAAATGTAAATGCTAGTTAACTTTACCTTACATTACGCATATTTTATGTTGTCGTCTTGAAGGGTTTACCGACGAGGTGGTACTTGTTTCTAACACGTACAAACAGGTTCCAGCATACGAAGGAATAGACACACTTCATATTCGGACCACTTCCATTAACAACGGTAAAACAGCCATTTGCCACGTGTTAAGCAGTACAAGCAGCAGCAGACGAATTACACAAACCATATTTGAGCACAAAATAACATTTTACAGCACACACGTACGAGAGGAAACGAAAAACGCCCAAAACCACTCGTTAAAGATTTTTTTTTATAATCGATACGCTTTCCGTTATAATCTCACGTGGCCGTCTAATCACTACTTGAGATTTTAAACAATACATTTCGACGTTTTTTGTTTACCATTTCTGCTAAAACAAAACAGTCCCACTGAGCAATGAGAGCACTTTGCAACCATTACATCACCAGACGTACAGCTGAATGGCGTGTACGGCGGTAATGCGTTTTGAAGGCTTCATCGTAAATGAAGCATATGCTGATATTTTTGATATTTTAAGGGCAGATAACACAGGGCTTTTAATAAAGAATATAACAGAATAATATAAAAACGCATACAAAATGATGTAAATGTAAATGATGATGTAAATTTACCATCGCAAGAGCAGTACGTCTTTCTTTTTTACTCCGCTATTATACGATGTCTAGCACACGAATCGTCAGATATCCATTCCCTTGCGACGATTATCTGACATCCACCGGCCAAGCAACCGCCAAGCAACCTGAACGTCAAACCGTGACAGATGGCTCCGTGGGAACATTTCGAACAGCGATAGCGTAGTGGAAAAAGTAAAAACATTGTTGGCATGGAAAAGTTTTAAAGCAAAAATTTGGCCGTAGTTTCCGTAGCGTGTGCTCGTATCTTTCTAGCCAGTTGGCCCGGAAGCCATTGGTTCTTTTTTCGTCACGAAGCTAGCCTCGCCGACATTGCGGTGCGCTATACCCCCCGGCCGGACGGATGTCGGAACGGGCGAATATTGATGAGAGGAGTGTGCAAATTGTCGTGTGATCCGAATGAAGGTTAACTTTTTTTTCAAACTGTCGTGGAACTGACGTCGGGTGCCCTGAAATATGATAGTAGGAAAACGACCGTCTGCTGCAAGTAAACATCGTCTAGCGGAGCGACGTCGGCAACCGGGGCAAGTTCTTTTTCGGTGCTGTCCTTTGCCCGGGGCTGCCAGGTATCGGTGCAGGGGGTGAATAGAACGTAATCTGTAGGGAGAGGTTTTTTTTGTCGCTGTTGTCGGGACAATGGATGTGGCCAAGCTGTTCGATGACCTCGAGTCCAACAACATGGACCGGGTCGACGAAGTTAAGCGCAAGTTTCAGGAGATATTTTCTTCCAGTAAGTATACCCTGTTCAACGTACGTTGTTTAATACAATTTTTTCACGGTTGCTTACGAGTCAATACTTTTCGTTATGAAAAATTGTTCTTTATCGCTGCTGCTTATTAGTTTTGAGTTGATCTCGATAAGCGGCAAAGCCAATTGGAAGTCGAAAATATACGCATTCTCACACAACCAATATCAAAACTCGTAGCATAAGGAACCAACACATTGACACTGTTCTTGTTCGTCGTGTACCATTCTTGTATATTGCAGCGAAAGAATCCTGGCTCGCGTACAACATGATGGAGTACTTCGGACACACGTCCTCGATACGGATCGTGGAGATACTGGTGAAGGTGCAGCAGCCGCACGATAAGCACATCTTCGACCGGCTGTCCGAGTGGATACGCGGTGGCACGGCGAAAACGCTCGCGCTCACGCTCTTCGGCCACATCATCCAGAAGCGGCCGCTCTGGCTGTACAAGGTGGGCACGCACCAGCTGGTGAAGGACGTGCTGAAGCTGTCGAAGGTGGAGAAGGACATCACCTCGCTGATCAATGCGGTGCTGTGCATCATCGACCTGCTGCCGGTGATCCCGCTGGCGATGGGGAGCTTCGTGCAGGATCTGTTCGATGTGTTCAACTACCTCGCGACGTGGAACCAAAACGAGGCACACCTGCCCGAGTACCAGCTGATCCACCTGCAGTTCGGACTGTACGAGCTGTTCACGCGCCTGTACGGCATGTACCCGTGCAACTTTGTGGCCTTCCTGAAGCAAGAGTACGCGTCCGGTGGCCGGCAGGCGGTGTTTCAGCACACGATAAAGCCACTGCTCGACACGGTCAAGATCCACCCGCGGCTCGTGCTGTCCGACCGGGACAGTGAGACGAGCCAGCAGCGCTGGAAAAACATGGAACCGCACGACGTGGTGAACGAGTGTGCCCGGATGTCGCTGGAGTGCTCGGAACCGCAGCCAATGGAAAGCTCGCAAGCGCACACTCTAGCACTGGCCGTGAACGGGCCCGGTGGTGTTGGTGGCGGTAGCGAGTGTCCGTGCTACCTAACGCCGATCAAACCGTACGAGTATACGGCGGCGGGTAGCGGTGGTACCGATGCGTTCGAGTTTCCTTGGAAAGCGAACGTAAACTTTTTCAACACGCTCTCGCTCGATCAGCAGCTGTGCACGATCACGGCGCAGAATTCGTTCTGGTCGCCCAACAGCACGCTCATGCAGCCGACGCCACCGCCGACAACGACGACGACGGGTACGGTTCCGCACACACCGATTCCGCCGACGCCCAGCTACACGATTCCGACCGTGCCGACTCCGCAACCACCAGCCGCCGACGGTGCGTCGCCACCGGAAGCGGCCGTGGAAGCAACGCCGGAGACGACGCCGATGAAGGACACGACGAAACCGTCGACCGGGGGTGCACCGGTGCGTCCGTATCCGACATCAGTCAAGCCGCAGACGGCTCGCGCGATTTGGACCCCGTCGCAGCCGGCATCCCCGATCAAGAAGGAGCCGGGAGGACAGTCGCACTTCAACTACGAGTACCCGTTGACGGTTGTTACCTCGAAGAAGCTGCTGCAGGTTGTGAGCGATCGTAATCAGTCGTTGTTGCAGCTCTCCGATACGGGTACCACTACCACCACTACCACGATGACAACGGTGGCGTCCGCGACGTCGACCACGAGCAACAGCGTACCGTCCAGCCCGCTGCCGATCGATCAGCAATCGCTTCCGGCACCGACCAGCCGCAACGAATCGCCGTTGGTGCAGATACAGGCGGCCCAAGCGCGACCGGGTGGCGACCTAAGCCAGGAGGATCAGGAGGTGAATGATATCAACAGTCCACACATGCACCACTCCCAGTCACTGCCCGTCGGGACGGCCGTCCCGATACGGGATCTGTGTGCGGATGACGATCAAGACCAGGGCGAAGGTTCTCCGTGTTCGGCCGGTGGGTTGCACTTCAAAAACTCGCAATCCGTCATCAACTACACGCGCCGTAGATTGCACAGCCACTGTTTGGTGGATTCGAGCGATCCGTACTACAGTACGGGCACGTCTCCGGCGGACACCAGTGGGAACTACATTCGCAACGGATCGACCATGGCGACGCAGCTCGTGACGGCGGGACGGCAGCTGCAAATTCCCGAACCATTGACGGTGTATAGTCGTCCGCAGCAGCCGGAACAGCACCACCATCACTATCACCAGCACCATCAGTGTCACCATCACATCCATCTGCATCACCCACAACAGCCGCAGCAGCAACAGCAGCTGCATCACCATCAGCAGCACCAACACCACCTCCACCACAATCAGCATGTTGGACCTCTCTTCCCTGGGGGACACCATCGTCGGAGTTCCCTGCCGGATCTGAAGCACTTTGCGCTGAAGATTAACCCGAAGTTGCTGCTCGATTCGGTTTCGATCGTTAAACCGCGTCGGCCGGGAGAAACAACAAACGGTGGTGGTGGTGGTGGCGGTGGGAACAGTGCATCATCGTCCGATGGTGTGGGAAGCAACGCGGACAGCTCGCCATCGGAAGAGGAAGCCATTTCTGCCTCGACGCACTTCCGCAGCAAACAGGAGCAACGTTCGGGCGAGCAGCTCGCACGCAATCAGGAGTTGTTCCGGCAGCTGCGCAACAATCTGACCACCGTCGTGACACCGATCAGTCATCTGCAGCACCGCGTCCATCACAACCCACATCACCACCAGCACCACCAGCCGGTGGCTGTTCTGCAGCGTTCGCAGCGCGGCACTACGCTGGGTGCGCCATCCGCCCCATCGCAAACGACCATCTCGACGGCGACGCAGACGATCATCAGCTGGCCGCAACCGTACGAGCAGATCTTCTACGGCATCCTGCAGGAGGAGCTGCGCTTCAAGAATAGCATTTCCCAGCTACAGCAGCACGACCACACGGCATCGCAGAAAATGGCCGGTACGCGGCTCGATCCGTACGCCCTGCTCGACCAGTACATTGAAACGTGCGACAAAAAGCGTGCCACGCTGGTGGCCGACGGTGGTAGCGCGAACCGGGGCGCCGGGCTACCGGAATCGTACTACCAGGACCACATCCGGCTGCTGCATCTGCAGCTGCAGTACGAGCGGCACCGGCGCGAGATACACGCCGAGCGCAACCGCCGGCTGCTGGGCAAAAGCCGCAAGATTCGGGCGCTCGAGCAGAACAACGAAGCGCTCAAGGATCAGGTGGCGCGGCTGACGCGTGAAATCGCTTCCCTGAACGCGGAACTGAGCAAGGTACGGCACAACACGAACTTGGAGGTGGACGAGACGTCGCGCGAGTGTGTCCGCTGGAAGGAATCGCTCTACCAGGAGCAGGAGCGCGGCAAGGAGCTGCAGCTTAAGATCGAAGCGCTGCAGGTCGCCATCAAGGACGAGACAGCGCAGCGGCGCGACGTGCATCAGCTGCTCGAGCAGGCCCAGGGCGATCTGTTCGATCTGCGCAACGAGTTGCGGCAGGCGCTCGGGAAGGCGGATCTCGGGCAGCAGTACCGCGAGGAGCTGACGCGCCTCCAGTCCGAGCTGCTGATGATGGGTGAGGTGCAGCTGCGCTTCAAGGAGAAGCTGGTCGAGCTCGATCGGTTGCGCGCACGGGAAGCGGAAATCGCACTCATGAAGGCGAACTATCACGAGGAATGGAAAGGTAGGGGTCGATTTTGCAGTCATCGTAGGCTGTTAGTGCATGTTGACATGCTGTTTAATTTTCTTTTCAGATCTTAAATTTTCACTGCAGCAAAAGTCGGCCCAACTCGATACGGCCAAGGAGCGGCAGGCGGAACTCGAACAGCAGCTAATCAAGCGCGAGGAAACGATCACGCTACAAAAGCGCACGCTGAAAACGGTGAAGGAAGAGTACCAGGAAAAATTCAAGGTAGGAATCGAAAATGCACTACGCTAAACCGTAATATCCTTTTTTTATAAACCGGGAGATGCATACTTTGTTCAGCTCAGATATGTAAAACTCAACTATGCTCGAGAATCTGCTATTGCAAGTTTCCCATATACTTTGCAGAGTTGTCAAACACACTAGTCTCGCGTGTGAAAATAAAAAAAAAAGTAAATCGCGCTCAGCTAAGGGTAATTAAATTATGCACTCTTGTGGTTTGTTTGCAAATAAAAAGTACTAAAATTTGCTGCGGTTGGGGCATGAAATACGGTTATGATTCCTGCAACTTTACTTACTGCAAGTGTCAAATCATACATCATCCCTTATACTTCCTCTCCATTGTAGGCACTGGAAAATAAATACGAAGCACAAAAGGCAATCATAATCCGGATGGAGGACACCATCGAAGAGCTGCGCGTCAATAGTTGCGTGGCAAAGTCTCCTGATTCCGATCGTACTGGTTCGTACTTGCTCGATGCTCAACACACCGAGAGGCCACACTGCACACTGAATGAAGCCATCCAACTTTTCTAATCCATTGCAGATGCCGTCGGATCGCTCGACCACACGTCACCTCTTTCGATTTCGCTTGCGTCCAGCGAGGGTCTGTCGGAAATTCGGAACCTCTCGGCGCTTGTCGCTCAAAATTCGGCCGGTCTCGGTGCGCAACTGGCCGGGGGAAGCAGCGTCGTCCTGGCCGGCATGGGCCACAACAACAGTAGCAACAGCATGATAGGAGTAGGTGCTACCGAGCATGACTCGAATCTGCCAACGCCTACTATGGCCGGCAGCCAGTATCAGCAAGGCCCACCGGGTGGTCCAATGTCTGATGTATAACGCGCATTGCCACGACGCGGAGATTGTTTTGTTTTTGGATGAAACTTTTGCACGGCACGAGTTGGCAGGAGAAAGAGAATCTGCTCTCCCGTCGAAGCCCGCAGAGTTATCGCTTGTTACTGCCTCACGTTTTGTTTTGTTACTATCTTGTAAGAAGAATTCATTGGCTCATGATTTTCTGCTAAGCTCGCTGCGCTTTTGACTGAAAAGCGACTGGATGGCCATAAGTTATCTCTGCCTCTCTTTCCCGATTGTTTTGTTCTCACGAACACTCCAATGTTGTTTTTGCATTATGTGTTATACATCGCGTTTCATTTGTCATCAAAAGAACCGGCAAAAGTGAGAGCAAAAATTGATTATGAAGTAAGCGGTCTTGATCTTGGCAACGATAGGGGAACAGAATTAGAAACAACTTCGAAAGATACGCTGCATTGAGTACTACCGCCAATGCTAAATTGCGCCATTCGGTAGCCTATTTACGATACCAATTCGCTACAAAATGAATATATATATTTTCATACGCCAAAGTGAACCCGAACACGGAACGCAATTGCAATGGACACGGGCATGTTAAGCACGCGGGAAGAAGAAAATCGCTATAAAAAAACTATAAATATGTATATTACGATAAGCAAAACACACACACACACATAACAAACAAAACCACACCTCTTTGGCGTGTGTTCATGGCATTCAGGTGGTGCATGCATGCGTCAGAAAGCGTCTTACTTGAGACTGGATTGTAATTTGAATTCTCGAACACGTTGGAAAAATCGTTGTTAGCATATGAAAACAGGAAATGCAAAAATGAGTTCTCGTTGTTGGCACATATTACGCATACACACGAAGATTCATATTACGAAGATTCTCTGCAGCAGTTGAATTCGGAACTGGCTAAGGAAGAGCGACTGTGCCGCGCAACGATAACGTGATGATAATAAATGAAACGAATTAACTGGTACGACAATGTGCATTTTCTTTATTTATTTTTATTTATTATATTATATTGTTTTGGCGAAAGAAAATTTTCAGTAAGGCAGTTATGGAGGAGACCATAGAATGATAATTGTTAAGGGCAGTGCACAAAAAAATCCTTAAATTCGAATTATTTATATTTCTTTATACACTGTAAGAATAATTTGTTCGTTTTTCAATGATATGCGATTTCTGGTTCTTTAAACTTCTCCAACATGATTCATGGGCTGTAATGATGTTTGAAGACAGTGATGTGTCCCGCGAGCTCAGTTGAGTTTGACACCTCTGACCCAATTCGTTGCATGACTACTCGGATTCGATAGTTTGTTTGCAGCTCTTTGAAGTTGAGGAAACGACTCGTATTGTTATTTTTTTTAGAAAATTATACATAGTCATAGTCAAAGTGTGTTACTCCAAAATGCATGACTTTCCTTTCGCTGGCCCAACTCTCGGGCCAATTTAAAAGGATCTTGTTCAACCGTACAATCTTCTCTAAACATCTCCTCTACGAGAAAAAAAAACAAAACCTACCAAACACCACCGAAGAACCACATTCCGGCGACAAAAATGTAAACAAATATCCGCTGCCCTGCTCATCTCGCCTCATCGCTGAACGACGAGCGAGGACAAAAGATGTCGGGCACATCCTTCAGGGGTGGAATTTTTAATAGCCGCTAAGGAATGCGCAGCAACTACAGCAGCGGTGCATGGGTCAGTTCGATGAACCGGAAAACTTTCCCACCATTAGCGAAATCACCTGACTCGTCGGCCGTAGACGTAGAATCTCGTCCGCCCAATTTCGCCCCTCCGGTCAGCACATCCGATGGCACAAATATGGAACTGGAATCGCTGGAGCGAATCGGAGGTAACAACAGCCGAATGCGGGATGCACTTTGCTCCTGCTACGCTGCTCGACGTTGCGAAATTCGTTGCACACGGGGTACACGGGCCCGAGAGTGTTAAAATAAATTAGTGTGGCAAGGGAAACGATAAGCTTGTGTAACGAAACGCACACCAAAGGCAGAAGGAACGAAACGAAAAACACAAAAAAAAATAAAGCAAACCACGAGCACATTGTGTGGACGGGAATGAATTAATTTACGAAAGCAGCGCTTCTTTAACATTCTACCTGTCATAATTATTTTTATTGTGCATCCTTAAATTGAACGGGAAATAAAGTGGAAGTGGATGCGTGAAACTGTTCACGGAAAGGAACGATCCAGCGGAAGAATCCTCTGCGAAATAGGAGATTGAGAAACACTGCCTCCTCGATCGATCGTCTTGTTTGAAACGAATGCGGGGCTGGCGAGTCGTCGTTGCGTATTGCGTACGAATACTTGCCTTCCTATGCCATGTTTTGTTTTCAGGAAATTCTTCACATTCTTCTGCGCTCAATAAATCCACCCAATGTGGACTTGAGATGACGTGTTATTTTTTCCCGTGCATCATGTCTGCTCGTTGCATTACGCAGTAGCTCCATCAAGATCAGGAAGTATTCAATAGCTCCTGCAATTATTATGTTCCAAGTTATTCAGATTGCAGTCTTATCTATTGCATGATCTTTTTATACTGCAACATTGATTCTATTGATCGATTATGCCGCGCAGAACGCTCAAGATGCCTATCATGATCACACTTCCATCAAACGGTCGACGGGCTTCTAAGCTTCTAGCCGCGCCGTGCTGTCGATGGGCTCGGAGGTGCTTGTTTGTCACTTTCGTCACCTCTTAATGTCGGTGTAATGGGCTCCGCGCGAAGCATCGCGATCGTGGAACAGGTTTGCAACATTTAAAGTTAATTTAAGTAGTTTCACCGCCGGAAGGGAAACAGTTACCTTCGGAAAGGGGGCAACACTGGCCGAGAACCACGGGGCGCTTCAATCGACAACCATTAGTACGTGTCACCCCACCGAGAAGAGTTCAAAGCGTGCTGTTATCAGCGCGTACGTATAACTTGCTCCGATGGCCGCCCAATCGTAGCCCCGCGGAGATAATATGCCCTACGCACGGGTGGCTGTTGGTATGTGTTGTTTTTTCTTCATCTTCTCCCCGCTTCGCTTGTTACGCTGCCCATTATCTAACAGGGCCATTAGCACGCGGTGCCAAATGATTATGGTTTGCATGATTTGATAAATCGAGTGCGCATCGTAAGTATCATAATTTGTCCGGTAATTAAATTAAAACAAGCTGCTCAACACGGGTCAACCACTCCCACCGTTGCATTGGCCCGGCTTACGTTCGCGGCCAACGATCGCTGTTCCGATCGGTGTCGTAAGTCGTGTCACCAGGATAGAACAGTGCCGGACAGCCTTGTGTGCTGAGCGTCGGTCGGTGAAGGCACCGATGATGGTTGATAATTAGCTTTTACATCCTTTGCTGAGGTTTCAACATTGCGCGTGTGGGTTACTGTTGCTGAGATCGTAAAGTCGTTAAAGTTCAATACCAGAAATTAGTCGTGGGGAAATTAGTTCAATACCAGAAAAGGTGGGCAATAATCGTGCACGGAAAGTATTAAATTCTTCTATTCTGTCTCCGTGAGCTATAAACAGTTGTTTAACATAGTTTTTGTAATTTGGTAACCATTACTTAATTCTGGAACATGATAAGAGCAACAAAACATTTTACAAACAATTATTGAGTGTCAAATCATGTGAAAAAATGATAATAACAAATGTATTATTGCTTCTTATACTGCTTCTATTCTAATAAGACATAGTTTGGAGAATATGAACACAATGATTTCGAGTTTCTATTATATAATGTAAACGAAGTCGTCTATCTGAAAGAAAAGAAAAACGGAAATAATAAAAAATATTTTTGTCATACTACCGTAATTATTAGTACACGCATCCTGTAGCTAAATTATGCTACCCACTGTAGGCGCTCGCCTTTATCTAAACTGCCACAGCTAGCGCAGGCCTAAGCAAACGCCAGTGTTTACTTTGATGGCACGGTGCGGATGCGATCCGCGATCGTGTCAATCCGGTTACATCAGGGAGGCACCGGGGAGGCCCTACCCGCCTGCTAGGGACCTTGAGCAGGTCCGGCACCAGAACCGTACTTTGCATAATACGTCCTCATTGTGGCGTTCGATTTTCCGGGCTGTTTATGCAGCTGGCCGACCGGCCGGTGCTATTGCGACGCCGTTGCCTGCACGCCTTCTGCCAGCGCCTACTGCGCCCGAACGACTGTCATCGGTTTTACGACGCTACTACAAACCCCAAACGGTCGTTCCAGCAGCGCCTACCGTGTTATCAGTGGCAGGTTATAGGTCCCGCTGGTGTGGTGCTTCCAGCAACGCACGGTTACGTCCGCGTTGGCGCCGGCACAACGTGGAGTGCGCGCGGGTAGAAACGTGTCGTGACATTCGAGTGTGATCTGGCCACTCGCCGTTGCGCCTGGTCCTTGGGTTCGGTCCCACATCCGGTCGGTCGAGGGAAGGAACAATTTTGTGCACATTTTGATGGCCATAACCCACTGGCACCGGCACTAAAGCGGGCGTTTGGCGAATTCTACCCCCGGTGGCACTCGGTGCGACCGAATATAAGCGCGGTGGACGGATTGTTGGGCTCAAATCGTGTTCGCCGGTTCGTCGCTTCTGTTGAAGTCTTTCGTGTCAGAATGGTCCGTCCGGAGCGAGTGTTGCTGCTGGCGCTGGTGCTATCGCTCGCGGCCAGCCATCGCGCGCCAGTGAATGCTTTTGAGGATATTTTCGTGAGTACACCGCGACAACGAACGCAACAGTGAAACAAGAAATTCAAATCAACCGCATTTTCCATCAACTTTCCGCGCAGGATGACATTTTGTCGATTTTCTTCGATTCGGAAAGTGAAAGTGAGTCGAGCGAGACGGTGCAGGTGGCGGGGAAAAATGCGACCATCAACGTGATGTGCAACGACTGTGTGCTGACGGTGAACTGTCCCACCTGCAGCAGTATGTCGATGGGCGGTGGGATGAGCCCACCGGCCACGGTACCGCCGAACGCACCGAACGGGGCACCACCGACGGCAGCCGCGCCAAGTTCCACTGCCGCTCCGGACGGTTCGGCGTCAACGACGGCGTCCGGCAACGGTGGGAATAGTGCTGCGGCGTCCACAACGACGACTGGAAGCCCTGAGGGTGGCGAGACTACATCGCCCGAAAGCTTGTAGTTTACTGTCGGCAGTGTTGGGCAGCTTAGCAGCGGCATGCTGGATAAGTGTTGCAGTGTTCATACGTAATGTTAGAAAAGAACCATTTTCGGTAAATAAACCATAGTGGATCGGTACGATTTATGGTGATAAGGAATCTTGATTTTCTTCAATTAAACACAACACAATAAAGTACTTTTTAACTGTTCATGAAAAGTATGTTGCCAATGTTTGATATGCTGGATAGCGAATAAAAAAGTGGATTAAAAAGCATCTGAGCAATATCGAAAATTCGGTAGATGTAGTCTTGCAAATGTATCCTCGTTTCCCAGATTTAATACGTCCGAAACATGAACCTTATGGCCATGCTTAGTGTTTCTGCTGGCCCTATTCGTCCTGCACGAACATCTCCTCTTGTGATATTGTGCATTTTTAAAACCTGATTAAAACATTTCTTGTGACATATAACCCCTTTCAGGAGCCACTATATATCTCAAATATTACACTACTCGACCAGTGAAGAAATAATTCCGAATAATCTAGAACCCCAGACATTTTTTCCCATAATTCTCGAGCTTTTAACACTAAATAATATTTTTGTGAGATTCATCCACGAATTATGGAGATGATACAAATACACCCAGAAGGATCTAGAACTTCTTTAGTAAAGGAGATAAATATCAAAATGCGCATAAAGTGGTGCAACTCTTAGTGTTTATTCTCGTGTATCTCGTATGTCGATGTAAAATTTCAATACAATTTTGTCATAAATAAAGAAACAAAAGACCAATACAATACCTCAGATAGAGGATGTAAATACTATGTTTTCCTCCTGGTGGTGGCTCTTCAAAAAGCCCCGATTCGTGAGGTCCCGATCCGAGCTCACGACAAATTGTGATTCAGATAGCGTCCACTATCTTCCTTACACCGTGCATGTTGTTGATTAATATTCGACAGGCCGTACATGATTAAAAATGTAAATTGATACTGGTTCCGTTGCCCTAGAAACGAAATTGTAATTGACATTTTTGCACCTACTGTACTACCGTACTCCGTCCGCCGAGCCGCCCCGTTGCGTGCGCGTACGTGGCACACGCAGTGCGGTGGATAAAGCGCTTACTATTAATTGCGACAAACCGCCAAACCTATGTTCAACATTCTTCACAACCGAGATATCCCTTGCGAGCCGGAGTGTGTACGTTTTTTCGTGTGTATGTGTGTGTGTGTGTGTGTTCTCATAATGGTGGCGCTCGATGGCGATTAAGATGTTGAGGAATCTCACTCGTCGATCATCAATTTTGATGAAACATTTAACCTACGCTCGCATTTGTATCTAATCTAAAGCCTGCGAACGTTCGCTGCACTGGTGCATTAACGCGCGCGGCTTACAGGCTACCGGCACCAACAGGCTGCGCTGGCTGGCTGGCCTCCACATTAATCAACCGGCCGACGATAAAGCTGTTCGCATCCTATTCGCAGGCCCGGTTTCGAGGGCCCGAAGCACCCGGCGCGACACAGGTGAGTTGAACTCCGGGGCAGCCCTGTGCAGCGGGCTGTGGTCGTCCCGGCCGTCGCCGTCAGTGGCCAAGTGCCGACGTGGAATGCGACGATTACACACCTCCTCGAAAATGGACGCAATGGAAATGGAACTGCTGCCAGCATTTCTGGCCTCCCCCGGGGCGCGGGAAACCGCGAGCGAACGAGATAACAACGCGGCTAACGGCACCCGCCGGAGCTGGTCCGAGAAAACTCGGGGAATCGCGAAGGAACTGCGCGGGAAGGCACGACAAAATAAACCGCGAGCATAAAATAAACCGACAATACGAGGCACAGCAGTAACGAAAAACTCGAAAAAAAAACTCGTCAGCCTTCTCATCGCATCAAAACACACGGAGTCACGTAAAATGCGACACTGGACGCGCAATCGCGCTCGGTAAGAACGCTCCTCAAATGCCACTACAGCCTGTGAAGCCCGCTGTAACGCTTTTGTACTGTAGCGTTGTTCCAGCTGACGAGAAGAATGCAGTTCTTAAGACACCTTCCAGTGCGTCCAGTGACGGAAGGGAAACTGCAATCAATCCGAATCAATTAGGCGACGGTTATGCTGCGGCAATGTGGAGGGTAGTGTGAAGCCTTATTGAGATATTAACAGGGTGCAAAGATTGATGTTATCACATCATTCCTAATCCTGTCATGTGAAAGATTCCTGTTGTCGAAAGAGGTTGAAAAGTGTAGTTTATGATCCAGATAGGATTCGATACGGGTGCTTTCGATGAAGACCACCATCGCTACCACTTGTTTTATGCAATGTTTTAGATAATCTTATCTGTTTCAATTAATCCAGCTTAATTTCGGCATAAAAACAGACGTTAAATAACTTATTCGTAGTTATCGATCTTAGCTATAAGTGTTTCTACAATACTATTGTTACACTCTTTTGTTCTTTGTTTTGTTTTTACGGGTTTAAAACACTTTTTTAACTGATTTCATGCAAGTTATCGTCACCATGCATGCAAGTCAATAAAAAGTACTAGGAAGATATCAAGAAAGAAAATATAGCTTTTATTAACTAAACAAGACAAAACAAGTGTCAATTTCTGATTAAATGTTATTATAAACAAACTGACATCTGATCAACTTTTTAATGATGTTCTCCAAAGTCTATCAATCCCAGCATCCTTATGACCCTATCAGACATACCGGACCGGGTGATAAATGTGGTGCTTGCATGTCGATCGTTCGGCCTGGAAAACCTGTCACGACGAGCCCCATTCGCCCATCTGGTGCGAGGCGAACGATCATCTTTCCGATCGTCCACGGATTGAGCCGGCCGGGCGTCCCTGATGCGTACAAATGTATGTCTTTATCGTACATTACAAATTAACAGAGTTTATCAATTAAACCCTCGTTAGGGTCTCTGCTCGGGCCGGTGGGTTTGTGGAGCGACATACGAAAGACATACGTTTTTTGCCCCTCTGACATGCTGTTCCCATTCGGGTATGCGGATATGCAAGCCAAGATCACCGGCCCGGTGTACAGTTCCTGCTGCGGTTGAGCTGCGGTCGACTGATCTGGCCCCTAATGACCGACTGCAGTGGGTTTGATCTCCCACTGTTCTAGCGGACGTCGGACGCCCCGGACCCGAGCGACGACGGCTATGATCATACGTCATCTCTCGCTACTATCGCGGTGGAGGACACCTCGGAGTCCTGGTGTCTTGAGGCATTAAAGAAGCACCTGGCCACTCCCACCGCTGCTGGCAGCAGGAAAATCCGGTACCGCCTCGCCTGTTGCGAGGCGAAAAAGACAGCTTCTCGCACGCGGACCGCCCAGCGTCGTGCGGACTTCCCTGCCCCTGGTGGGGTGTCCGAGGTAGTTATGTAAATGTCTTCCCCGCGCCGCCTCACGCCGTGGCAAATTACAACGTGATCCCATTAATTGAGGTAATGGAGATTGGGTTTCATGCAATGATAACTTAATTAAATGCTAACCGGTTCGTTTCTCTTTAGCGGTGGCCCTCCGGTGCCTCCTGGCCACCCTTTGGACGTTCTTGGGCCCTTCAGTTTCGGCTGCTCATCACTGCGACATTGTTGTCGCACGCATTTGGAAGCGGGTCGGTCGGACCCGAAGAAGTCGGTGTGACGATTTACGGAGCACCGCTGTTGGAAGGTTTCTTCCCCGAAGAGGTACCTTCTTATCATTACGCCACCCGGATGTGCGAAAAGGGGTTTGTACATTCAATCACCATTTCAAGAGTTTTACGAGGGGCCAGCGTGCCAATCTGTGCCAGATTGGTTTGAAATATGCGGGCTTGGGTGAACTCACGTGACGCGACGAGTGTATAAATACCTGTAAGGAACGCAGCAAGTTTGGTACTTCCACTGACTTTGTTTAGAGCGATTGCTCCAGCCGGGAATGTATAGAAATCTAGTAGCATCGTCGCCTTCTGCCATCTCTGTGTGGTTGTTTCTCGCACACATCCCCAACGTAATTGCGGCGAGTTTGTTTAACTTTGCCTTTGGCTGGAAGGTGAGTTGGATCTTTCAAATCGCTTCCGTTAAAGGATCCTACCATACTCTACTACTCGTAGCTCAACTGGCGTCTGCTGCTGGATGTAATGGTACACAAGGAGTTCAACGCACAGTTCAACGGCAGCTCGAGCGGAACCGAAAGTGCCAATGGGACGGGGAACGTGTCTCTGTTGGATTTGATGTTAAAGCTGGACAGCGTCCAAGAGCAACAGTAGCGATTTTGTATAATAAAACTTCTAATAATTATTGTTAAACAAAAAACTGTCCATTAACCCATAAGTAAGTGGATGATCGTGTATAAAAAGAACTTAAAAAAATAAAAATTAGACATTTTTAAGAATCGTTTGAAATAGCGAGAGTAAAACAAAGCTAAAGGCTACAGGAATGAAAAATGTACGCGCTGGTCTAAATGTCTTCCAGTAAATTATTAATCTGATGTTGATTCGTATGGCCCTGTGCGCAAGGGGACGATCTCACATACCACAGGTTGTTGGTTCGAATCTCAACTGGGCCGTCCTCTCATATGCAGGACAGGTTATCTAGGATAAGGGTAATAACTAAGTCAGATAAAGCCAGAAATGATAGGCCTAGACTGTCGGTTATTGTGTCTTGGAAAAAGAAGAGACAACATTGATGACATCAGGTTATTTGGATAGTTCCTGACTGTCCCAACTTGCAACTCTGGTTGAATAGCGCCATCTGTGAACGGGTATCGTGACTATAAACATATTCAGCATTTCAACATTTGCAATCAATAAACCTTTGAAATCGTCCCAGCGACACACTGGAATGTATAATGTTTTCAAACTGGCATCTGAAAAGACGCTTGGTTTTAGTACAATTATTAATTGTTTTTATTTGTATGGCTTTATTAAAAAAGTATAAAAATCTAATAATAATGTTTAACATCTTAAAATCATCAAAATAAAACAAGGTATTTTTTTATTTTTGCATGCTAACTTATTCTGTTCATCTCCCTCACACTACTGCTGGTAAAGGAAAGAAGGAAGGAAAAAACAAAAAAAAACCCTCATAAAATTGCTCGTGCCCCTCACCTTGAACGGTGGAGCTGACGGGCTCTGCATTTATCTTCCATTACTATCCCGCAGATTATATGCAAATTACGGTGCATTTAGCCGTCTTCTGCTATCATTTCGTCTTCAATCCGTCCACTCGAGCGCGTGCAGCGTGCTTTGGCAAGTGCGAAAAAGTTCCTGCATGCCGCTTCGCTCGCCTATGCGCGCCTAGAGATGACAAATTGGGCGACGTTTGGGGAAAAAGTTTCGCAGGAAACGAACCGCCTAACCCGCGCGTGCACGTCCCAGAAATATGCGCATAAAACGCAACTCGGGCACCGGTGCATCGGGGGGCCAAGCGAATTCAAAACAACCGGGCGTTTACGCTGCAACACCGGGATGCATTCTCCCCGCCTTCTCCTTCTATCGTTCGTTTCCTGGAAATCAAAGGCTGCTGTGATTGCATGCAAATTTGCCGATTGGTGCATAAAGGCAGGGATGATTTTTCTGTAGCGTTTTTTTTTTTCTCCCTCTCCTGTTTTGTTTTGTTTTTCTCGCTGTCGTGCCGGGGCTGAGTGCATACGCAGGCGGCGGCCTCCGGTTGCACGGGATCGCTCTGATGATCTCCGCCGGCACACTACTTTCTGCGCGGTTCCGTGTCCTGTCCTGTGTACTCTCGGCTTTGCATGCAACAAACAAAACAAAACAAAAAAAAACAAGCGCACCCAAACGGTGGATCGTCGTGGACGGGGTTTTGAGTTATGCGCTCGGTGTGCGCGCGCGTTCAGGTTCAGGTTCGCCTCTCTTCTCATATGTTTTATTAGTTTGCGTTGTTGCTGTTGCGTTTTTTGTTTTGTTGTAAGGTGGGGAATTTGTGTGTGTGTGTGTGTGTGTGTGCGTGTGTTTTTTTTGTTTGTCGGTCAGCATGCTCCCACTTTCGATCGCTGCATTCGCTGCGGGCAGCGCTTGATCCTGCCCGAGTGCTCCCGAACGGTTGTTGTGTCACAATCGATTCCGCCGACAGGCCGACCTACACCTCCGCGTTCTGTCCCCCCCCCCCAACCGGTGTGCCGCCGAAAATGGGCCGGAATGGTATGTAACACGTCGGTACGGGAACACTTTACGTCGTGTTTCGAGCGTCCAGGAATGTCGGTCTGATTTAAATGTGCGGCGCCTTCTGCTGCTGTTGTTGCCGATTGTGGTTATGTGTCGGGTTTTTTTTCACGATTTCTTCTTCTTCTTTCCAGCTCCTTCCCTGCTTATTACTGCACGCATTGTGTCTGATGTATTGGAGCGTCCTGAAGATCGATTTAAGGGAAAGGGAGGAAAATGCATAAATATTCGAGACCATGCTTTGCGCAGTTGGGTAGACGGGTATTGCAATTGCGCCGTCTTTGATGAGCAAATGATGGACGATATTGGAGTGGAGCATATTCTGCTGTTCTAATTTTAATTGTTGTAAAGTTGATGCATTAACGTACTTAAAATAAAAAAAAAAGAATTTGAAAATCGTTGCTTCAAAATGTTTCCAAACTTCCTTAAAAGTATGTTCCATTGGGTTCTAGGACCCTAACATTGGAATTGCTCAGAAACTGAAATCTGAAAGCTAGAAAGATGTATTTTATACAATTTCAGGTTCTAATGAATTCTAATTTAAAAAAATATTCCAAACACCTCCGTGCCAAGTTTTGGCAGCTGTATGATCGTAAAATAGGTGCGATCAGTCGTAAGCTCACAAGCTCTTTCTATATGTTCTATAAGTATATGTTGAAAAACATGTTATGGACTAGAAGAACGTATTAAAATGTGACATAAAAAAGATTAAAAAAAGAAAAGAAGAATTCTATATTAACCACAACATTGTTATTTCCAAAGATGTAGATGACAGACGTTGGATGGGAGTGCGTTTCTATGATATCATATCAAGTACAAGATGTTGGATCTTTGGCGTGCTGCAGAGTATTGTAAGCTGAAGAAGTTCTTTTGAGCATTGTGAAATTTGTGGTCTAGTTGTGTTTCCCTTGAGCAGAAAGTGTAGGCTGAAGAAGATCGCTACATCCTGTGCAAATATAGTCCATGGAGAATCTTGTTGTACGACAGCAAGTATAACATTGAACATTGTTGGGTCGACAGTTTCCGGTTTACTGAACCACAGTTTAACTTTAAGTCTTGTTTGTTAGGGGTTTGATACTTTGACGTCAAACATATAATCTCTCTTCCCTTCAACTAAGTTCCGTAAGCATAACTTGGTCGTTTCTTTCGTAGAATGAAACGAATGTCAAGTATGGGCGCCAGCTCTAGGGGTGTCCGATCGAAAGCCGAACTGATGCCACCACCGCCGCCTCCCGTGTCTCGCCGACGTGCCACTAAAACAGGGGTTTGATTTCATCTGGCTTCCTCTCCGATTCCGTCAAACACTAACCGCAATCAGGCGTACACACACACACACCGGGCGTCGTACCTCGTGACGCCGTGGTGCGCGCTCGTGCGCCTCTGGACGAACGCTCCAGTCAAACAGTGCGTTTGAAGGGAGAAAACAAAACCGACCCTACCCACAGGACCTTCCGAGACCTTCCCTTTCACTTCCGCAATGCCCTGGCTGCCCTGTGCCATCGAGCGTGCTTCATTTTACTCTTGAGAGAGAGAGAGAGAGAGAAAAAAAAACAGCTCCCCACTGGAAGAGGAGAGATAGAGGGGCACGAAGAAAATGAGACACCGCAAATGAACAAGTGCTTAAGATATCGCCCTTACGGCGCCGCTCGGTACGGTTGAGGTGATGTCAATGTTCCGTTAAATTTCCCTGCCAAGATTACATTTGCAATACGATAACTATCGCCGCCGCCAGGGACAATGGCAGGGACGAAGAAGATCGCCGTGTTCCCCCCGGGGCGGGGCTGCGATAAGGCCGAAAGGATTAAGGGAATTCGCCCGAACAACAACCCCAAGCCGTACCGAAACCGCACCATGTACACCTTCCAGTGCTTTCCGTTTTTTTTTTCGGTTCGACAGGACAAAACACATCCAAAAGAGGCGCGGTGCCAACGCGATATCAAACGTTCACATGGAAAGGGAAGACAAGGAAAAAAACAGCCCCGCAACGCCTTGCGGCTGCCTTTTAGCCGGCTCCGGACCTGGCTCCACAACCGGGACTCCGGGAGTGTGACAAAACACGTTTACGGATCGATTTTGACAGCTATCCGATATGTCCAACATTCGGCGGTGCATCGTGAAAGAGGTGGTACGAGAAAACTTAAAAGCCGCCAGCCGGAGAGAAGCCTCAGCCGGGACGTGTCGTACGTGATGGTAAAGTGGTGCTAGGTCAGGTTGACGACCAGCGGGAAACATGTGAGTCACAGTGGTGGCGTGTTTGAGACTGTTTTTATGTATTATTTCACTATTTGTCATCTATTTTTTATCTTTATCACATACATAGTTTCCATATCAAATGTTCTTATTATTTAGCTGTATCGGAATTTATATTATATTTTGGGAACGATTTATTTTTATTTTTCAAAATATTATTTTAGTATGATGAATTTTTATTTTTTTTATGATTTTTTCACATATGAACAGAACATATTATATTCTCCGAATATTAGGAACTATTTATTGAAATAGAAGCCAAAGATTGCCAAAGTTTTTATGTAATCTAATTCTATTTGAAACGAACAGGTTATTGTGGAAAGTCTAACTTAATTAAAGACTTCCTCTATGAAGTAGAATTTTCATACAATACAGTTCAAAGAACATACATTTAACATTAGCTCACTGAATGTTATAGGCTCTAGAAAACGCTTAGTTCGATATTAAAACTAGATCTATACTGTTAGACTCAATCATATAACTAAATATAACCTCAAAACATCCCTACTGAATTATAAATTATTCAAAAGTATTTTAATTTTGTTATTGATAAGATGAATTGAAAATACTAATTGGAACTGCGACAGAGATCTGGAAGAGCACAGTTCCTGAATGCTCGAAATACTACGAGTATTGGCAATCGATTACAAAAAAAATAATAATAAATATGTTGTTAACCATCGATAAAATACCAATGAGACGCAGACCAATATAAGCTAATTATATTCCATAATTGAAGGAAAACAAAACATGTTAGAAAATCCCCAAAATGGCTGCCAAAATATTTTAATAGTTCTACAATATGCGTGACGATTTTCGTTTTTCTCAATTTCGTGTGTAGTCTGTTTCTTTTGCTCACCGAACTTAAACGTTCCGCCAGAAACAAGCAAAAAAAAACAAACAACACAACTCCCCGAACGTTAAAACGAAACCCCATCACGATAACGTACAATTTCGGTATCTAAACACGAAGCCCCCCACGAAGCGCTCGCATCCGAAATGGTGCGCGAACTTCACTATCGTGCCCGGTGATAGCAAAACCGAGCAAAAGGCTGATTTTTTACCCCGCCCGCCTTGCAGCCCATACTGCTGGGTGGGCGGGCTGGCGAATTAGGTTGATAAAGACAAGACACACAGCGCGCGGGAAGCCGATGCCTAACACGGCACGAGACGAAGAAGCTAGCCCACACGGGCAAGAAGATGCACCGAACGCCAGTTCCCGCCAGCATACTTCTACGTAATCGGCTTCGCAGACAACGCCGCGGTCGGGGCTGCCGGGCCGGCCCAACTGAGGTGAATAGCCTGAGCCTGATTTCATTTCGGGTGGTGTGTGTGTTCTTGTTTTTTTTTGTTCACCCCCTGTTCAAACCACTCTTCTGATCTTCCGATTGCTTACTGAACGATTTGGGGCTTTTCTGGTGCGATTTTCATTGCCATGGGAACCCGGCCCGGTCAATCTGTGCAGGGATGCACCCGAAGCGCAAAAAAAGGAAACCCGCTCCCCGAGCGCATCGCGTTGCTCGCCTCTCTTTGCTCGCCTTTCAATGCTGGCAAACGCGAAACCTTGAAATGCACGCAAGACTTGCACCGCTGCAGCAGCAGCAGCAGCAACCGGCAAAAAAATCCCTGCGAATCGTTTGATTGCATCTCGTAGCACGACAAACACGCCGGACTATGGGCAGCGCCGAGAAGAAGCACGGCCTCACACAAAAAAATACATACAAATTCAAGCACACACACACACACACATATATGGGGGCACGCACCCCCACCCTAGCGGTGGTCAGAAGAACAGGCACCACGAAGATGCGAATAAGTCATTATAAATTCTAAAATGTAGTCCATACTTCCATTTCAGCACGTCCTAAAATTCGGCTCCACGCTAGGGGAGATGGTCGCACTGGGGAAAAGTATTGTGCTCCTCCATCGTGCTGCATCAAGTCCATCAAGTGATCGCTTCTTGGAGATTGGAGGATCGTTCTTGGGAGATTGGATTCTTCAAGCGGCTCCAAGTTTCCCAAAATGCTCTCGTGCTCAGAATCTCTCGACACGCTGAATAGGTTTATGTCGCGAGTCCAAAAGACTCATTCGCTTAAGAGTTTAGTGGAGAAAATTGGTCCAGTGACTGAAGGAATATCGGTTCCAAACAAGCCAATACAAGCACGATCATTGGTTTGAGCTGTTAAGAATTTCTTGTAAACGTCCTAGGTGGATTTCGTGTTTTCAAAGGGGCTTGTGATTGGTCAGAAGCATTCAGCAGTAATTACCGTCTACAGATATTATGCAACCGATTTTTGGAACATGCTATTCTGTGCTATTAGGTATTATGACTGGCGGCACTATGGCTGATCGCATGGTATTCAACGACTTTGAAACGTAGAAACGTTGACTTGATTTTCCATTAGACACACGCAATATTTGACACAACCATTCGCAGCGTCATTGGAAACGTCTGAACCTACTGCGCGGTTGCTATGCGACCATGCTCTTCCTCACCGTGTACGTCAATCTGCAGGCGCATCATCACCCTCGGAGATGGTAGTACAAGTCGCGCATCAAACGACGTTGGCCATCCATAGCCCTTCCCTGCAGCCGCGTTCCCCACACAACCGACCACAGCACAGAGTGAAAGACAGGGTGCGTATGTGTGTCCGTTTGATTAAGTGGGCTTAGCAACGGTAGCAGCACGGCTACGCCTAGTGCATCACCTCATCCAACGAACTGCGCGCTCTGTCCTTCCCTCGGCAAAGAGATCCTTCCGTCCTGCGAAAGGCAATCTGATCGTGCAGGGGTAAAGTGGTAGGAGCAAAAAAACACAGCTAAAGGAGACCGAAGGCAACCGTTCGGATCAGGTGGAGCACAAGGCGCACGGAATGCTTGACGAATGCTCCAAAAAGGGAAGCGCTCAGGTGATGTTGCGTCTGCGTCTAACCTTGCTCGCTACCACCTTTCGTGCCTACCTGCGCGCATTTCCAGCGACTGCAGCGGAGTGCATGCATGCGGCGAGTTCAAGGCTAACGATATTCTAACTCTCTAACCTTCATCACTCTCGGCGGTTTCAGTTCCTTTGGTTCGTGTTATTGTTGGACCAGGCTGTCGTTTTGCTAATTTTGCCACATGTTTAGCTCCACTTTTCCACCGTTTCTGTCCTTTCAAACCACAGGCGCATCTTTACTTGGCGTTGGAAATTGAACTTACAGCTGCGTGTTGTTAGCTTTCTAGCGAACCACCGGCTAGGATCATACGATAAAACGTTCAAATACAGCCACTAAATCGGTTAAAGCTCTTATGGACGACAGTATGTTTTGTTGAAAAGTTTTCAAAATATGTCACAACTAACTCGACTCGTTGTTTGATGTTTTTCAAATGCGGCAACCGAGCCAGCCAACGAAACGTACGAACAGCATTCAATATTAACGTCCAATGCACTCTCTAATTGTATGCAGACCGGGCCGGGCAGAAGATAAACATTGCAGTGGCGTGCAACGATGACTAATGGGTGTTTTGCCCAATACCTTGCCACGCAGTGCAAGGGTTGCGTTTGAAGACAAAAAAAATGGGTCGTTGCCAGCCGCCTTCTTCTGCTTAGAAAAGCAACCGCAACTATTGCGGTTCCGACGACTCCGAGCCGTGCGGTTTGAAGCGATAAAATTAAAACAATTCTCAGCGATTGTTTTTCTCCCATTGCCGCACTAGAACAGCCGAAAAGCTGTGCTTGATTTATCCTCCCGTCCGCCTCGGGAAAGCCGGAACCCGGAACGTTTGGCAGCAGCCGCCGCGATGTGCGCGATGCAGATGTGGAAATCAAAACAAACAAAATCCCCCTCGATTGCCCGCAATCCGCCTCCGATATCTGTGTCAACACGTGGGATGGATCAGTGCGCGGATGATGCGGATGATGCTGCTGCTGCTGCTGCTGCTGCTGCTGCCGGCCCTTGAAAACCACGTCCGGATCCATTTGTCACTGGTGCGAACGGTCGGAAGAAAAACTGCAATCTCGCATACCAATCGCATGCCGTCGATTTTATTGCGCAAATTGCAGCATCATCAGCGTGCGGCAGCACACGGTACGGTGCGTCCATTTCCATCCCGGGGCGGTGTTGGGTTTTGGGGGCAGCGGGCCCGTAACATAAACACATGCACATGCAATCGGGCTCATCGCGAGTGGCCTCGAGGCAAGTGGCCCAAATAAACCCGAAACCCCCCCACGCCACGCTTTCACCACCATCGGGAAGCAATTTATGCACGTTCATCACAGGAATCGTTTAATTTCCTTATGCACACAAATAACGCTTGCCGTCTCCATGCGCAGGACAGCCGGGAGGGCGCGTTTCGGACGCGATTACGATTGAAGTGACAACCGGCCGCACGGCATGACGATTGATTTGGCCGATGGCCATTTTGCGACATCAAACATGTCCGGCCAGATTGAACGTTTCCGGTGGCTGTGCGGTGCAAATGACACCACCCGTAAGTCCGCTGCGGGTTATCGCAACTGTGTAACAAACATTGGCGGCTTCGGCTGAGAAAGCTACTATGTCCCTAGCTATTAATAATCCCTCACCGTCGTTGCGTTGATGACCAGTTCTGCCTGGTGCGTCCCGGGGCGTGTAGTATAAATCTTCAACACACAATGTCGGCGCGCAAAACGAATGACCCTCTTTCTGTGCCTGATTCACGGTCAAGCAAACAAACGGGTGAAGTTCGTCACCAAGCGGACAAATACGGGTGGCCAAGGTGCAGGGATTTACGGATCAGGAAATTACATGTACGTGCATGCAAATGGTTGGTTAATTTCAATAATCTTTCACGCCGCCTCTTTGTTGGAGAACTCGCGGTCGCTCGTGTGGCAAAAAGGTTGGAATCTTGCGGGGCGTGGCGGACAGCTACTTTGCTTGGACGTGGTCGCCAGAAATTGACTGAAACAGTCTCGTGGGCGAGATGAGTGTATTAGATATAGTACTTGTGACAGAAGCGCCACTAAGGAAGATCCTTGCTTCGTGCATATCTCCATATCTCTCACTCTACAGGAGCAGGACTTACAAACTCAACAGTCAACTGGTCTTCAAAAAGTAAGATCCACAACTACTGGATTGAAACTTAATCGTATCGTTACTTAAATTACTCTTACAAAGAGCTCTGCCCTGTCTAACTCAACTGGACTGTCTGCCTCGCTCTTTCCTGCGTTCTAGTGCGCGCTGAACTTCACTCTTGCAAGCCCGCCAAGGCTACCCAACCCGGGGCCAATCCGTACCGGACGCAACCGTACATGTCTAAGCCACGCAACGCGTGCAAACTCGATTGCAACGCCTTTGTCGACACACGGAGAAATAAATAAATAGAGAGAAAATAAAGCACACGGCGTTCTCCGCAGAACGACAAAAACAAAAGCCTGCGTCGGCCCGGATTGTCAACCGAGGTCCGTTTTCAAACGCCACGGGAGGCGGAGGCGCCAGTCACTTTCTCGGACTGGTCCAGGTGGTCTGCGGACAGGCCGATGGGGCTGATGGGGCTGATTTATGCCCACCCCTCCCTGACGTAACTTGTCCAGCGTCCGGGGGCAAGTTGGCTTTTCCGGCATATTCCGGCCCCCGAAGTGGCGTTGACGGTCGCGGACTTGCGTTGCATCGATTTCTGGTTTCCTTCCGCGGTTCGCAATAATGCGCAAACGTCGTCACCGGCGTCATCACCATTTGTTTGCTGTTTGCTTCCTAAACTTTGGTTGAGTCATAGTTTGTGTGACTAACTTATGGAATTGAATGTCTTGTGTCGTATAAACATATAAGGAATAAAACATGCAAGATCGAACTCAAGAAGGTTATAAATCGAATCACATTTGGAAAGGAACGAAGAACAGTCGATTAAACTCAAGAAATCTACTTATATTTGTGGATCCAATTGATTCCAAGAATGGTTGAATGATCCAATATAGAATTTGGCACAAGCTTGAACAAAGTAAGCACTTATGGTTACTTCAGGAGTTAGATCTGCAGGAGAGTTAGATCTGAGCACGTTTCGCACAGCCCCGTATCAACTTCTTCGTACTTTTGAAACCGTTCCTCGTCTACACACGTAATGATACTGTAAACCTGAACTCACTGATTAACCACCAACCGCAAAACGTCAATCAATGGGATTGAGCAGTGCCTAATGCCATTTTTTCGCTCTGAACCCATCCGCTGCATATGCTGCTGCTGCTGCAGTGGGGTAGCGTGCGTCGATAATAAAAAAAAACCCAGCGTGCCCCCTCACCCGGAGTACTCGTAATTTGAAGTCTTCAAGGGTATCCTACCTCTGCCCCTACGCGTACGCGTTGCGCGAGTGTGAAGAGCAAAGGAAAAAAAACGGGACCAAACTAGACCCACGGCACCGAAAACCTGCTCCAGTCGGAGGAACCGATTTCAGCCCGAACCGAAGCGATTGCCAACATAAAAGCTCCCACCGTTTATCGGGTGCGACACGGGGGCGTGAGAGTAGAACATGAGTACGCGGGCATGTTATGAGTGTCATTTGTCAAACATCAGCCGGATCGAAAATTGTGCGCTGTCAGCGCACACCAGATCCTGTCCTGGCAGGCAGGCTGGCTCGTTGGTTGGTGGCGGTGGTGCTGGTGCTGGGCGCTTTTATGTTGCACCTGCACCGGCTGCGAGTGCAACCAGAGCGGGGAGCGAGCAGCGAGGCCCCAATCGATCCTTCATCAATCTTGCTGCTGTCAGGGCGGAGCGGGGCCCACGATAGTCAATGAATCGAGTGGTTTTGCCGTGTCAGAATTTGTCAATCGAATAGTTGACCACTGCGGCCGGAGCGCCGGACCGGTGGGACATTATGGAGGTGGATGGTGACGGTTCGGTTCGTTAAATAACTTCATCTATTCTTAACTCTGTAATTGCTGGTTGTGTGAACTATCCTGTGTGTCCTCCGGTGGGCCAACGCGCTAATGAGTGATGTTAATAGAATAACAAGTTTACCACGGAGAATTCTT